>JAURVB010012608.1:0-495075 GCA_033002965.1 Piper betle | reverse complement strand
AGTTAGGTTCGGGTTAGTCGACCTAACCGGGGCCTGTAACATGCCGGTTCGGTTCACGAGCGTGAACCGGATTTGGGGTGTTACAGGGAGCCATCACCCTCGGGTCGACAACGTTCCCCTTTCTTTCTCATTCTCATACCTTGGCTATTTCTCTATCGCTTCTCGCATCAAATCTCATTCTTCTTCGCCTTCTACACCTTCCATATTACTCCTAGCCTTGAGCACGAAGGTCGAGCACTCTCAGACAGTCACCTTTAGTACCCTTCGAAACCACAAGTTTAGACATGCACTGCATTGCAGTACCCGTGAACCTCCACACTTCTCCGGGTTTGAGGAACTCAAAGGTGGAGTGTCGGGATCCCTCAGGAATGAAACGACCCGCACACCATTCCAGAGCCCACTATCGACTCACACGTGCTTGCTCACATAGCACAATAGTCGGATTTCCCTCATTCAATCTCTCACTGAAAACGCGAAAACTATACATATGTATATAGGTCTAGGTTAGGATTTATACAATAACCCCGAAGGCATCGTGAGCTGGATCTGAAGTTTGAAAACAAAGTCTAGGGATCTTATCCTCGAGGGTTATTAATCCGGAAAACTGTTGGCTAAATAGCCCGAGTTAAGTGGGATCCGATAAAACGCCACTTAACTCGTCTTGCACATGATAAATCAAATACACAATAGAGTAGCGTAAAAAAACAGAGAACGATTCCTAAATGGACCTGGTATAAGCTCCAAGAGTATCCTCGTGCCTAGGCGGCAATCTCCTAATCCGTACCTACACATCGAAACTAAATACTAATGCCCGCTCATGATGCAGTCATACATCCTATATCACACATATATCTATCACGCATCAATCAACACACATCAACCTATATCAATTCTAGCAAGTCTACTTAGGCTAGTTTGTATTAGATCATGATCATTACTTAGTTACCCTAATTAGTTTCTTAGCCTCCATTTTTAACTCCACTCAATCAAACAAATTTCACATTTTATCCTTAATCAATTCTACATTTATACATATAATCATAACACAAATACACCAATCCTAGCATGCAATTCTAATAATTAATACTTTTAACTAATTAAGTTAAAATAAATTATACCTCATAGGGTTTGTGGATCGAATTCAGCACCCTATGGCGTCCGCAGTTCGATAGGGTTCAATCGGAGGGATTTGGCGGAAGATCAGGTGATTTCCGACGAATTTGGGTGAATCCAATTTTTCGGTGACTGTTCCGGCAGGGCAATCAGGGGTAAGGGTTAGCACTAGCTCGGTGAGCTCGTCCCAATGGTGGTGACGGCAAGGGCGGCCACGGCAGTGTCGAGTTCGGTCGGGGCAGTCTGTCACTCAGATCAGGCCCACGCCCAGCTTCGACGGTGGCGCTAGGTAAGGGGAAACGTCGGGGAGGTCAAGGTGGTGGTCATCGGGGTCACGGTGGCGGCGGTGCGGCGTGGACGGCGGCGAATCGACAAGGAGGGGCGTCGCGGCTTGTGGGGCGATTCCTGTGTCTTGGCGGCAAGATGGTGGTCGGGGTGGGTCGTGGCGGCACGGAGACGGTAGCGGCGGCGGCGACCACAGTGGACGGCGAGGGTTTTTGGGAAGGGAAAGTGTCAGGGAAAGGAGAAGAACACTCCTAGTGGCAAACTCGTAAATAAGTATTAACTTGATTACTACTCGAGTCAAAATAATAACTAGTTCGTAATAAATCCTAAAAAAATCTAGAAAAATATGGAAAAATCCGATAAAATAAAACAAACACAACAACATCCAAATGACATGCTCTATAACTAATAACCCACCCGAATATAATCTAACGCGTCCTAACGCGATATTCGACCTAAAACTATTTCTACGATCAAATATATAAAAAGAAAAAAATACTGCATACTTTCATATATTTTGATAACTCATTTTTCACCATCTTTTCAACGTTATAATCATATATTCAGGTACACCTGAGTCTCATCGCTCATAACTCACAGCTGGCCTCGACTCAGCACGCAGTTCATGAAACTGACTCGACTCAAACTAACGATTGAACCGACTGATTCGGTAACGTAAAACCCTGACTTGAGTCATGGGTTTTATATAATTAGCATATTACTCTATTAAAAATCTATAGACAGAACATAATAAAATGTTATACATAACCATAAAATGGTACAATCACATAATTTTACCTAGAGTAGGGACTCATATGTAGTCAAAGAAATTTTTTGAGTTATCAAGACTATATTTTAAAAACTCGAAATTCAAACTCAATATGAAATGTCAATGACTCAACTCAACTTGGAGTCATTTATATTGAATTTTAATTATGTAAATAAAAAATTATATGGAATTAGTACATATTACACTTTTTATATTTAAAATTGATAAATATATAATTTATATTATTTCAACATATAAATTAAGATATTCTAAAAAAATATTATATTTCAATATATAATTGTTTCTAAAATTTGAATTTTGTTACATATATTTTATGTGAATTACATTCAATATGAGCTGTTGCATTATAATTTGGATGGCTGGGTAATCAGGATAATTTTATTTTAATAAAAAATTTACGTAGCATGTACATTTAAATGAATGGCTAGATTTATATATTGCTAATATTTTAACTATGTTCGTGACAAACAATCTTAGTTTTTATTACAGTCCAAAAGAAGAAATTAGGAACGCTCTAATATAATCAGCATATTACTCTATTAAAAATTGATAGACTTTTCATTATAAAATGTTATACATAACAATAAAATGGTCCAATCAGATAATTTTACCTAGAGTAGGGACTCATATGTAGTTATAGAACTTTTGTGAGTTATCAAACTATATTTTAAAAACTCAAAACTCAAAGTCAATTTAAATTGTCAAGGACCCGACTTAATTCAGAGTCATTTATATTAAATTTTAATTATGTAAATAAAAATTTATATGAAATTAATACATTTTACATTTTTTATTTATATAATTTCAAAATATAAATTAAGATATCAATTTTTTTATTTTTTGTGACATTTTAAATAATTGACAAAAAAAGGTGCCAATAACGTGCTGCTCCCTTTGAAATGTTTTCATGGGTTCCAATTGCAATGAGTTAATTGGATATTAAGGAAACATATTCAATCCAAACAGAGGTACTATAGTTGTTGAGCAAGGTGTCCTATTAGGTTGGGTACCCTAAAACCCAACCAGACCAATTCCTAATAAAAGGTTTTGAATAATTAATTAATAATCGAATTTGATTTAAATGAAACATGTACCTAATTATAAATGATCAATTTGATAATAGAGTAATTGGTACTTGATATCCAATACGTGATTCTTATATTATAATTTTAGTTACAAAGATTAATTTCTCATCAATTTTTAAAACTAATATTTATTAATAAAATTATTAAATATCATATTTATATTTTTAAAGTATTTCTTTCTCTTAGCTTCACCTTCTTGAACATGTATTATTATTAGATAGTTTGATTTTTTTTAAGCATGTAGTTTGAATAAGTAAAGAAGTACCCATTTAATAAAAGGTCAAGTTTAGATTTGGTTTTAATGATAAATAGTTGGGTTTAGTTCTAGAAAAGTAAATGAAAAATGATTGAAATTGATTTTTGAATTTATTTTATATTAGGTAGGTTTGGTTTGAATAATATCTAACCTTTGTAGGAAAAAAGATAATAAAAATACCTTTTACAGTTGAAGGTCACGTAACCTTAATTTATAAGTTCTTACTAACACGAGTGTGTCTAATTGTCTTCGAAAAAATATAATAAAAAATTAAATAATTATAATTTATATTTTCATTCAAATAAAATATATCTTTAGAGTTAATCACAGTGTATATTTAAGATATTAAAGTATTACAATTTATCTTATTATTTAATGAGAGTTTATGTATAAATTAAAATTTATCCTGTATAAGTTATGCATGAAACGACATCTTAAGTAATATGAATATACATGCGACCATCATTTCTTTACCCAAATTAAATTTGATTTTGAACCCAAACCAAATCTCTAATGTATATATTTCTACTTTCACGTATAAATGCATAAACCATATTAATTTTGATAATAATTTTCCTTTGTGTATAATAAGGTTGCTAATTGAGCAAGTTAGCTTGTGAGTATTTAGTGTTCAGTTCGGCTTGACTTGACTCAGCTCGATTCGAAAAAAACTGGACACTTAAATGCTCAACCGAACTCGACTAAAACTCAAATCTTACGAGTCCAATTTGAGCAACACAGTGTTTGACTCGATTAATATAATATAATAATATACATAATATCATTTACTAATTCAAAATATATTTAAATCTTAAATAAATATTATTATTGACTACGTACAAAAGGAGGGTGGTGGTGTGGGTGTTTTTTATTAAATCTGAGTCATCCTTGTAATCGAATGATCAAAATTGAAGTTTTAAAATAGAAATATTATCTGCCCTCAGCTAAGATAATCTTTATATATATATATATTAATAAGTTTAATTGTAGATAATATATTTATTTATATACAATAAAATAACAAAGTAGCATTAGTACAAGGATAACTCAGTTGCGAGAGCATCAAATTGAAGATCTTGAAAGTCGCGTGTTCAATCTATAATTTAATATCGTTTTTATGTTAGATATATATATAAGGAAAACTGAAATCCTAATTGGAATTTAGGCTTGGTCCCAGACTTTTATTTCATAACCATTATGTCTTTTATTATTAATAATTTCTTCCACTCTAAAAAAAGTGAAAAAAATCATAAGTGTACAATAATATTTGTTATATTTTTGAGGTTTTTTATAAGCATTATAAATTATATTAAGGAAACAAAATTTATATATATATTTTTAAATGGCCTGACCATAGTGGGCCTGATCTCCTAAGACTTGAAAGAGAGGATTAAAAGTGACCTAATCCCAATATAGCGGTGGACCAAATCCAATAGTTTTGGATCAGGTCGGGTCGGGCAGAATACTAGTGTATTACCCAAACCTATCTATATAAGCATTGCTGGGCATTCTAGTAATTAACGAGATCCAATAATATAATATTAAATTCTGAAAAGGCCGCCAATTTGGAAATGGCCAAGGCCCAGTACCGCATATCATACCTGGGCCAAGCGCCGGTCCACGAGGAACCAAAGGAGAGAGTATGTATCGCTTTGGCGGAAAAGAAAATAAAAAGAAATGTGATTATTATAATGATGTGTGGAAGATGTAAAATAAGATTGAACGGGGTTTTATCAACAGGGAGCTCAAGTTGGCTGTCTTATGGAGCTCAACCGAGCAGAGCCCAGGGCTAAGAAATAAAATCAAAAAATCAAAAATAAAATACCTCCCACTTGGGAGGGTCACAGGTTTGAACCAGGAAAACTTTAATTTTTAATTTCTTATTAATAAAATTCTTTCTATTAGGCTTGAAAAACAAATACAATAAAAAAAATCAAATTATTATAATTTATCTTCTCGTTTAATTAGGATATATATTTAAAATCAATAAAAATTTATATTTAAATTATTAAATTATTATAATTTATCTCATTATTCAGTAAAATTTTACATATAAAATTAAAATTTATTTACAATACAAGTCACACATAATGTGTCATTTTTCCTAATTAAAATAAATTAAAATGGACCGGCTCCCGACTAAAACTTAATTTGTCAGGTCTAAGCTGCCCCAACCAAGCCCTCGGGGTCACCGGGCCAAGCCGGTTCTGGCCTTCGGGCTTGCAACAGGCCGACCTGATTTTACTTGGCCCGTCAAAAATTGGTCTGGATTGGGCCGACCCGATAACTAAACCCAGTTGCCAACTCCATATCTTCACCCTGCGTTAATTGTTATTTTTTAACCACAAGAGGATGTTCGAGCTATTTAAAGTAAGAACGTCATAGCATCAGAATAGTAAAATACTAATACTCATTCTAATGAATTGTTCTGACCAATATTGAACATTTATTTATTGATTATTCTAAATGTCAAGCTAGTTTATCTCAACTCGCGAGTTGTGCACGGACGTTGTTCAAACGATTGGGCGCTTATACAAAATTTTCGATCGGAAAGAAGAGTACTGATAAGTAATTAACATTTAAAACACTCGCACGCAGTGGTTCTTACGAGTTTCATGAAAGCTTAATACAAAGTACGCACATGCATTACAACTGAAATAGTAACACTAGTAGAAAATAGCACTCTAAATAGATCTGTGGATCTCCACCTGATTATAATAGAGCAGCTGGTTTCATTATTTATACATACAGTAAAGCAACTGAATACATAGTTGCATTACTAGCATGTACGCTTTATTAGTACGCACTGGCCCATGGCCATGCAGCAACAGCTACATATTTAAGCACACTACATCAGCCAGTGCTACACTTGGGTCTTCTTAGTTTTGAGGTTTGGCCTCGGCTGCAACGAGCGCGGCTTCCTCAGCAGCAGTGCAGCACCTATATCCGCAACGGTGTCTGCATCCACCGCCTCCATATCCACCACGGCCGCCGCCATAGCCGCCACGTCCGCCGCCATATCCACCACGGCCGCCTCCGTATCCACCGCCGCCGCGGCCGTATCCACCGCCTCCTCCGTAGTACTCAGTCTCTACCGCTGGATCCACTGCATTTACAAGTCGTCGAAGTAATTAATTAGAACCGCACACCACCATACATATTGTATGTATGACATTAAAAAAATGTGTACACATCGCCATGTCAGAGACAAGTAAAAAAGCTGGTAAAATTGGTTGCCGAGCTAATATTTACAACAAATTTGATGAATATTCACTGTAAATGTTTTTTCGTTATAGATTATTAATTATTTCGTACCCGATCGGCGATATCAATTCTAAAATATACGTTTATATAATCAGATGTAAGAGCTAGCCATGACGAGGAAGTTTCACCTTCAACATTCTTCTCCGTTGCCTCAGCAACATCTTTGGCGGCCACCTCAGAGGAGACTAGGAAAACAACGGCCAATAGAAGGCCCAAAGCAAGAACAGTCTTAGCACTCATTTTCCCCTCGCTCAGAAGTATAAGGGAATCACTCAGCAACGTGGGAGATTGTATGCAAGTAAGGAGCTGTGATGGATTTGGTACAATATCTGACTCTATTTATAGGCGTCGGTAGTATCATGATCAAGCTGGTGTCATTTTTGAAGGCCGAAATTTAAAGAGAGGTTGAAAAATAAATTAATCAAAATGTTCCCAATTTTCATCCTTTCGGGATACCGAAACGTAGGCAGTGACGCATGCATGTATCTTTCATGTAGCCCAAATAAATATTCAAGTACAAGTAGAAGTTCTCCACCACAAATAATTGCATTGTCATCCATCTATATTTCCATGAAAAAAGTTCCCCACCACAAATATTTGCGTTGTCATCCATCTATATTTCCATGAACACTCTAATTATAAAATATGTACGTCAAATAATTGCATCAATTATGAGTTCATGCAAAAACCACACATGGCTAAGATTAATTGTACCTCTAGTTGATTAGTTTCATAAGATTTTATTCATGTTAATTTTATTATACAAACCTTATCGCGTGTGTTATGTACCAGCTTTTGCAGCTTACTTCATAGTCCTCGACTTGTATGTTTTACTCATCGTACTTAACAAGTCGAAGCTCAAACCATAATCTGTGCCGTGTTTTGATTACATATTTTGTTCTGTATCTAGGATATACGAACGGCATGATTAGAATTCTATGATACACTTCGCCCTTTGTTTACTTGTAGTAATTAAGTAGCTAGTAACTATAAGTCACTTTTTTCAGGGTAGCACTTGTTTTACTCATAATCAATTGACAAAAAGCGCGCATGCTTTACATTTAGACTTTTAGTAACTAGTTAAACGTTTAATTCGATCACCAACCAGTACTAGTAGAACAGGTACTGCGTGCAGATTTATTTGTATCCATAATTGAATAGAGTCTATCGATTATATGCAGTTCATGTCAACGATCAATTATTTCCTATTTTGTAAAAAGAGAATGTACTACTTCTCTGTTGTCATTTCTCCCTGATGAACGATGCAGATCTCATTTTCGTTAACTGTGCGGGGACGTAATTTGTACTTCCAAACAAATCACTTTAACCGAGTATTTATATCATTCCCACATTTCAAAAAAAAACTTAAATTACTTACCCTCAACACATGAATAGTAGCAAATGAATTATTATTTGTAACGGTATACATCAATCTGTACATATTGCGGGACCAAATATGTATTAAATGGGACTCTATGATTTTGGTTGACAATAGTCATGCACGATTAATGTCGAAAATGGCAAATATGTTAACTATAATTTTCCGCATCTCATTATCATTCTAATTAGCACCGACCACCAACCGGATAAGATTTTGTGTGGATAAGACTCGAACATGATAGGATAGTCAAATTGCCACCTAGCTAGAAACTCAAGTGGATATATCATATAGAGATCAAATATAGAGACACGAGTCAATATATGTGGCCAGTTTAAAGATGCTTCTGTAGAACAGAGACACGAGTGAAAGGCGTTCGTTTTCGTTGAAGACATGCGTCTTTTCATTTCTTCATCTAATTGAGAGAAATATCACGTCACTTTCCCTTGTTTCGACTTTGCGTGTCCACCGACGTAGAAAAATCTCTTCTTACTGCAACTAACTGATCACCAACTCTTAAAATTTAATATGTTGGGGATGATTAATTTGCATAAAATAACACGAGGCATGGTCAAACTTTTGTTTTTCTCATAAGTGGGTTGGTGGAACTTTTAATACTTTTATAATATATTCATGGCAGCTGTTTCCGGATCGCAACAAAGCACCCGTAGCAATTTTTCTTTCCTTTTGTCAAACAACTTTAGTATTTTAAGCCCCATGATTATTTCGCGCGTTTGTCTGAAGTTTAGCTTCTCTTTTAGTGGTTACAAGCAGTTTTTTACTACATGCTTTGGAAGAGTCTTTGATTATTGGATTCAGAGATTTTTATGAAAAAAGTACTGCTTCTCGCGTCAATGACGATTAAAAGAGTACTTTTTTTAATTTTCTTTTAAAATACAGTCCCTTACTCGTACTTGATACTAAAAGCCAGCCTTTTTTTTTATAAAAAGATCTAGGATTAAAATGGGAGAAGTTATATATCAACAGCATATCAATTTTTTATTAAGAAATAAAAAAATGTTTAAAATTCGAAACAGTTATTAATAATTGTTAAATAAAAAAATCCCTCGATAATAGTAATAAAGATCTTAATCTAGATCTAATCATTATTCATACCCTCCTTATAATGGTAGATTGTAGGCCCCCAAGACTTATAGTGGTAGTTGATAAGAAAATTTTTAATTATATATATATATATATATATTACAATATCCCCTTATATAAAACTTCCGGAAATTAAAGATAATTTGTATATTTTTATTTTCTAGAATTATGTATAATTTTATCCTTCCCATAAGTTTCAAAACGGATAAAAAATTATTTTATATATACATAGTTACAGTACCTATATTATGGACCTACTATTCTGTGGTTAGCGTTTGCTGACCCTCCTTAATTAATGAAATCAACAGTATTGAAGACTAGTTAATTATAATGGAGTTACGTTGTTCACAAAACAATATAAACTCTTAATTAACATGAACATAAAAAAATCTTGGGCAATAAGATAATAATTTAAATTTTAATTAAGCATAAATAAAATAAGTAGTTCTTAACTACTGGCCAGGCTACACTCTATTAGAGGAATGGAGAAACGGCAATATTTTTGGATGAACACCTAAACTCAAATATTGAGATACTAGATGAACGATTATAATATATATGATGAAGTGAGGTAACCATTATGAGCGGGTAATATTCATCGGATCCATGTACATAAAATAAAAAGGTTGTTGGATGTTAGCCTCAGACAATTATTGAGATGTACAGAAGATATCAGTCGCCGATTTGGAACTACGCAATCGCAGCAAACAAATTTCAGAAGGATGATAAAAATCGAATATGCTTCTCTCGATCTTTTCAAACATTATAGCTATACAATGTGAACTACATATAATGTGCTTTGAGAAAAAGAAGTTCATATAATGTCAAAATATAATATACATAGATATGGACCATGTTTATAGGCAATGACAGATTTTACTCCGGGCCCGTGGCTGTCATATATGCCGTTGAAAATTGTCAAGCTTTTTGAGAAGCGTCGGTTTTTTCAACATCGCATGGAAGGGACAATTGTATAATCGGAATTACAACTAGCCAATAGATATAATTGTTGCTCTTCCACCAATGTACCTGTCGAATCATGATCAATAGATGAGATCAAATTAAAGGTTGTATTTGTTTGTTATCTCTCATGTGTGTGTCCCACAACTGATGAAGTTGAGGCTGTGGGGTCAGTAAATAAGTAAGTAATCCAGCACAACGACTGGTCCCCGATATAATATTTTTTTGATATAATATTTATTTATCCTATAGAAGTACAAAACAGTCAACATTTAACGGACGGCTTGAAAGGGGATAAGAATTTTGTCGACATTCGATATTACCATGGGCTTACAATCATTGACGCTTGATAATCACTTAGCACCCAAAATAATGTTGGAAATCCCTCGTTATATGATGAATGTAATAGACATATAATTATACAGATAATTGTATAGATATAGAGTTACTTTAAGTGGTACGAAGAATTCGAGAAAAATTGTTAAAGACGATGAATATTTACTGTTTGGCTCTTTATATCTACATGGTTCTTTATATATATATATATATATATATATATATATATATATATAATTGTATTGTGAGTAAAATAGAGCTAAGAGAGTACAATTTGAGAGACTACAATTTGAAGTGTGTGTTATTGAGTTTCACTATAAGGTTTTACAGTGAGGCTCTCCCTCTCTCCCTTAAAGGAGGGAGAGCCTCCCTTCGTGGTGTACTTATTTTATCTGATGTGTGTATCGACTTTGTCCAATGCGTATTCTTAACTGAAGTGTGTTCTAATTATAGGTTGAAAGTGTTCTTAATTGGAGTGTATTCCAGTTAGAGATTATGAGTGTTCCTAATTGGAATGTGTTCCAATTAAAGATTATGAGTGTTCTTAATTGGAGTGTGTTCAAGTTAAAGGTTACTGTTACAAATCTAGACAGGGTTACTATTAGTGATATATGTGAAAGAAGAAAGAGAAATTATTCATTGTGAGGAGAAGGCATGACTTTGGGTTCTTCGATAAGACCAACTTTATTTTATTTCTTATCCTTCTCTATCTTTTGTCTATGATTTGTAATTGGGAATAATTTTACTCATCTCATGTTTTTTGTTGTAGTTTTATTTCAATTTGGAATGTTTCCACTAATGTGTGGTTGTCATCTATTTTTATCCTTTATTGGTTGGCCTTGTCACACACTCAACACAGTGTTTGGTTATTATATTTGTTAAAAACCCTAACAAATAACTCCTTATCACTTAAAAGTTAACCTTTGTGAATTTTTTTAATGCTAAAATTAACACCACATTTGGCCTAGTTCTACAGTCAATTCATACGGGTTCTCAACATTAATCATCTGAGGGAACACATTGATTTAATTTAGATTTTTTCCAAATATTTGTAGCCAACTATCGAATATTATTCTTAATTTGCGTCTACACAAACAAAATGTTCCTTTTACACCAAATAATTTGTTAAATGCTAAAATAAACAAAGATGTGCAAGCTTTTAAATTTATATGTATCGATATGATTAGTGTAAGAGTGTAAGATAACAATAGCACTTGATGTCAAAAATAAAAAATAAAAATACAGCCACACATCATAAAACTTGGCTTCTAAAATTTGAATTTTGTTACATATATTTTATGTGAAGAACATTCAATATCAGCTGTTGCATTATAATAAGGATGGCTGGGTGATCAGGATAATTTTATTTTAATAAATAATTTAGGTAGCATGTACATTTAAATGAATGGCTAGATTTAAATATTACTGATATTTTACTATGCTCATGACAAACAATCTTAATTTTTAGTACAGTCCAAAACTAGAAATTAGGAATTCCTCCAATATAGTAAGCATATTACTCTATTAAAAATCGATAGACAAAACATAATAAAATGTTGTACATAACCATAAAATGGTACAATCTGATAATTTTATCTAGAGTAGGACTCATATCTATTTATAGAACTTTTGTGAGTTATCAAGACTATATTTTAAAAACTTGAAATTCAAATTCAACTTGAAATATTAAGGACTTAACTCAACTCAGAGTCATTTATATTAAATTTTAATTATGTAAATAAAAAATTATAAGAAATTAGTACATATTATTCATTTTAAACATAAAATTGATAAATATATAATTTATATTATTTCAACATATAAATTAAGATATTCTAAAAAAATATATTTCAATAATTTATATAAAATGACTCAAAGATTCAATTACTATTAGTTAGTATCTGGGTTGAGAAAATCGGCCGATTCCGTGCGGAATCGGCCGATTTAAATCGGATCGGCGCGATGCCGATCCGATTTCGGGCCGAATCGGTCGGCCCCGAATCGGTCACTGAATCGGCCGATTTCGGCCGATTCCGACCGATTTAACTCGGAATCGGAATCGGCCGATTTAAATCGGAATCGGTTTTTTACGAAATTACTAAAATACCCTAGGTATGATTTTAATTAAATTAATTAAGCATGGGTAAAATGGTAATTTGGCTTTTAAAACCCTCCCCGCTTCCGCCGTCGCGCTCGCTCCGCCGCCCTCCGCTCCGCTCCGCCGCCGCCCTCCGCTCCGCTTCCGCCGCAGCTCCGCCACGGCCGTCCGACTACGCCACTGCCGTCCGACCATGCTGCCGCCCCGTTTCCGCCCCCGCCGTGCGTCCCCGACTCCGGGGTCGCCGCCCTCCGCTCTGCTTCCGCCGCAGCTCCGCCACGGCCGTCCGACCACGGCCGTCCGACCACGCTGCCGCCCCGTTTCCGCCTCCGCCGTTCGTCCCCGACTCCGGGCTCGCCGCCGGCGGGGGTAGGGAGGGGAGGGTGGCATTTTCGTAATTAAAAGTTGACTCGAGTGTAACTCGAGTCAAAAATAATAATTAATTTATAAATAATTTAAAAAAAATCTTAAAAAATATTTAAAAATATCATAAACTATAATACACAGAATAATATCAAAATAACATCAATACCTAATTTTAATATATTTATATTATGAATTATCAAATTATTATATATAACCGATTAAATTAATTTGGACCGATTCAACTGAACCGATTCAGACCGATTCCGATTCCGATTCCGATTCACTGGAAAACCGATTCCGATTCCGATTCCGATTTATGCAACCATGGTTAGTATAGTATGGAGTCATCCGTATAGTTGACTTGGCAAGCTACGGTGTGGGGTCAAATCGATTAGTTTTTTGAAATAAAAAATGAGTTTGATAATTATGATTTTTGAAAATTATAAAAGAGTAGAAAAAATCTTCATATTCAGTAAATATATACTATTTTTAAGTATCATCACGAGTAAAATTATCAACTTGTAAGAAGTATCAGTATTTTTAAAAGTTATCCTCTTTGTTCTAGTCCCTATTTTTGCATTTTTAACGCATAACCTTAAAGTTCTCCGGCCTCTGAAAACCCAATACTCAAAAAATTCATTGTAATTTACAACTAAGCGTGTACATTAATTTAATATAAATACTACTTTAGCTCAAGAAAAAAGCGCCCAACATGCAAAAAATTAAATACGGCATGCATTAGACCGCTGGTATACATAAGATGATATAGCGATGGATTTTATAATCAACGGTAAGAAGTAGACTTTTAATAACGAGTTACTACGATTAACTATAAACTATATATCAAACATACAAAGTAAGCTGATAAATTAATAATTTAAAATAAGCATGATATTACTTTTGATTCCTTACATGTTCATTTATCATAATAGCGCCTTTGAACGAACGGAAAAGATCTCAGTACTCATCGCCACCAATTCGTTGGCAAAACTCTTTTCGTTTCAGTAATATTTTGTGAATATCTATTTTTTAAATTTTTTTGTAAAATATTAAATAATTGGCAAAAAAATTATTAGGTGGTGACAACGTGGGCTCCCTTTGAAAGTTTTCATTGGTCCCCTTTGAAAGTTTTTATTGGTCCCAAGTGCAATGAGCTAACCGGATATTTTGGAAACATAATCAATCCGAAGAAGAGTACTATATTAGTTGACCAAGGTGTCCTGTTAGGTGAGGTACCCCCAAAACTTGACCCGACCAAATCTTAACAATAAAGTTTTGAATAATTAATTAATAATAATATTTGGTTTGAGAGAAATAAATATTCAATTATAAATAGTCAGTTTGGTAATAAAATAATAAGTACCCGATATTTGATACTTAATTCTTATATTATAATTTTAGTTAAAAAAATTTAAATCACTTCAATTTTTAAAACTAATATTTATTAATAAAATTATTAAATATCATATTTATATTTTTTAAGTATTTTTTCTCTTAACTTCACCTTCTTGAACATGCATTATTATTATATAGTTGATTTTTTTCCTAACCATGTAGTTTGAATAATTAAAGAAATACCCATTTAATAAAGGGTCAAGTTTAGTTTTGGCCTTAACGATAAATGGTCGGGTTTAGTACTAGAAAAATAAATAGTAAATAATTGAATTTGATTTATAAATTTAACTTATATTTGGTAGTTTTGGTTTGGATAATATCGGTCCCTTATAGGAAAAATAATAATAATATCTTTCACGATAAAAGGTCATGTAACCTTAATTTCTAAATTCATACTAATATTAATCTGTCCAATTATCTTCAAAAAAATATAATAAAAAAATTAAATAATTATAATTTATCTTTTCATTTAAATAGAATATATCTTTAGAGTCAACTATAGTATATATTTAAGTTATTAAATTATTAAAATTTATTTTATTATTCAATGATAGTTTATGAATATACATACGACCATCATTTCCTTACCCATATAAAATTTGATTTCGAACCCAAACCAAACATGTAATGTATATATTTCTACTTTCACGCATAACTGCATAAACCCTATGAATTCTCGTAATAATATTCCTTCATTTGCAAGAAATCTTGTTATATTTTTTGAGGTTTTTTATAAGCATTATAAATTATATTAAGGAAACAAAATTTATATTTTCTTTTTTCCCATGGCCTGATCCCTTAAGACTTGAACCGAGAGGATTAAAATTGACCTAATCCTGATATAGCTGAGGACCAAATAAGATTGAACGGTGAGATCGATAATTTAGTAGCAAGCCTCCTAAATAGAATTAGATAGTAGGTCTTTTGTGGAGCACAGCTACCTTAAAAATTGAGGGAGAATCTACTTCCAAGACATAAAATACAATATTTTTTAGGCACTTTGACACACATGCATCTTATGGAATTTCACCGTTCAATTTTTGTTGTTTTGAAAGGTAGTGGAAGATCCTTTGTTGGCTAGCTATACAAAAACAAGTTTTCCTCTTTTTTTTTCTATGCTACACAAAACAAGATGTCCGACAATAATAGAAGTCATATTTATTTCTTGTTGGCCTACCAAATTAATCATAGTTGTCACCATTTGAATATTGATTCAGACCTTATATTTTTTGTTATCTGTTTGGATGATAAGAAAGAGAAGAAAAATAAAATATTATATTTTTATTAAGAAAATCAAACGAAATTAGTTTTCTAATACACTTCAGTTGAGTGTTAGAAAGAAAAGAAAATGCATCTATCAATACTAGGCTATGTAAAGGACATTAAGTAACTTAATATAAAATCAATTCCTCTATTACGATGCAACCACGAAATTAGCTGCTGTAAGTATCAATAAAGAGTAAAACAATAACAATCATAGAAGAATAAATGATTAAATATTTTACAACAATAAAACTGACTCTTATTTTACTTGACTACAAAATAATAATAATACTAATAATAACAATAGCAATAATAATAATAATAATAATAATAATAATAATAACCACATAATAGAGAAGGAACTTGTATACTATCAAAACCATGTAATGCTGGCTGATAGCAACAATCTTCCTAGGTAGCGTATTGAGCAAATCCCTAGAGCAAATCATAGTGTTGATATGCCATTCGTTTCGTTTCTGATCGCTAATTCCTTGCCATTCGTTTCGTTTCTGATCGCTAATTCCTTGCCATTCATGATCCGACACTTGTGTAGTTGTAGCCTACGCATTTCTTGTTTTTATGCTTCTACGACAAATTCATTACTGATGCCGGCCACGTTGATCGAACCATTCATTGGACTGCTTTCGAAATAAATGTGCCCATATAGATTTGATTTGGCTGTCGACCACTCTTTGTAATACGGTAGAAGCTTAGAAAACTAATCATATTCATTCCTGATCATTTTCCTACCATATGTCATTATATGGATTTATATATACTGTTAAAAGTTCATGATTGGCTCCATTTTAAAGCGTAATAAAAAGCATTAAGTTTTTCTACGTACAACAATATACTGAATACGCTTGATTATTCCCAATGTCCAGCTAATTTATCTTAACTCGCGAGTTGTGCACAGACGTTGTTCAAACGATTGTGCGCTTATACACAATTTTCAATTGAAAACTATAATACTGATAAGTAATTAACATTTAAAACACTCGCACGCAGTGGTTCTTACGAGTTTCATGAAAGCTTAATACAAAGTACGTACATGCATTACAACTGGAATAGTAACGCTAGTAAAAAACAGCACTCTAAATAGATCCGTGGATATCTCCACCTGATTATAATAGAGCAGCTAGTTTTAGTATTTACGCATACAGTAAAGCAACTCAATACATAGTTGCATTACTTGCATGTACGTTTTATTAGTACCCACTGGCCCATGGCCATGCCGCAACAGCTACATATTTAAGCACAATATATAAGCCAGTGCTACACTTGGGTCTTCTTAGTTTATAGGTTTGGCCTCGGCTGCAACGAGCGCGGCTTCCTCAGCTGCAGTGCAGCACCTATAACCGCAATGGTATTTGCATCCACCGCCTCCATATCCACCACGGCCGCCGCCATAGCCACCACGGCCACCGCCGTAGCCGCCACGTCCGCCGCCATATCCACCACGGCCGCCTCCGTATCCACCGCCGCCGCGGCCGTATCCACCGCCTCCTCCGTAGTACTCAGTCTCTACCGCAGGATCCACTGCATTTACAAGTCGTCGAAGTAATTAATTAGAACCGCACACCACCATACATATTGTATGTATGGCATTAAAAAAAATGTGTACACATCGCCATGTCAGAGACAAGTAAAAAAGCTGGTAAAAATTGGTTGCCGAGCAAATATTTACAACAAATTTGATGAATATTCACTGTAAATGTTTTTTCGTTATAGATTATTAATTATTTCGTACCCGATCGGCGATATCAATTCTAAAATATACGTTTATATAATCAGATGTAAGAGCTAGCCATGACGAGGAAGTTTCACCTTCAACATTCTTCTCGGTTGCCTCAGCAACATCTTTGGCGGCCACCTCAGAGGAGACTAGGAAAACAACGGCCAATAGAAGGCCCAAAGCAAGAACAGTCTTAGCACTCATTTTCCCTTCGCTCAGAAGTATAAGGGAATCACTCAGCAAAGTGGGAGATTGTATGCAAGTAAGGAGCTGTGATGGATTTGGTACATTATCTGACTCTATTTATAGGCGTCGGTAGTATCATGATCAAGCCTGTGTCATTTTTGAAGGCCGAAATTTGAAGAGAGGTTGAAAAATAAATTAATCAAAATGTTCCCAATTTTCATCCTTTCGGGATACCGAAACGTAGGCAGTGACGCATGCATGTATCATTCATGTAGCCCAAATATATATTCAAGTACTAGTAGAAGTTCAGCACCAAATAATTGCATTGTCATCCATCTATATTTCCATGAAAAAAGTTCCCCACCACAAATAATTGCAATATCATCCATCTATATTTCCATGAACACTCTAATTATAAAATATGTACATCAAATAATTGCATCAATTATGAGTTCACGCAAAAACCACACATGGCTAAGATTAATTGTACCTCCTAGTTGATTAGTTTCATAAGATTTTATTCATGTTAATTGTATTACACCAACCTTATCGCGTGTTATGTACCAGCTTTTGCAGCTTACTTCATAGTCCTCGGCTTGTATGTTTTACCCATGTTACTTAACAAGTCGAAGCTCAAACCGTAATCTGTGCCGTGTTTTGATTACATATTTGTTCTGTAGCTAGGATATACGAACGACATGATTAGAATACTATGATACACTTCGTCCTTTGTTTACTTGTAGAATTAAGTAGCTAGTAACTCACTTTTTTTAGGGTAGCACTTGTTTTACTCATAATCAATAGACAAAAAGCGCGCATATTTTACTTGTAGACTTGTAGTCACTAAAGCGTTTAATTCGATCACCAAGTACTGAATGCAGATGCATTTGTATCCATAATTGAATAGAGTCTATCGACTGTATTCAGTTCATGTCAATGTTCAATTATTTCCTATTTTGTGAAAAGAGAATGTACTACTTCTCTGTTGTCATTTTCTCCCTGTTGAACGATGGCAGATCTCATTTTCGTTTACTGTGCGTGGATGTAATTTGCTCTTCTAAAAAAATCATTTTAACCCAGTACATATATCACTCCCACATTTAAAAAAAACTTAAATAAATACTATTCTTCTCCAAAAAAATCAGATGTGAAGGTCAGATGGCCGCTTCATTAAATCATGATGAGTCACAGCACATTAATTGTATATTTACACGTAACTAATAAATTACTTACCCTCAACACATGAATATTAGCAAATTGTTTGTAACGGTATACATGATTCTGCACATATTGCGGGACGAAATCTGAATGAAATGGGACTATATAATTTTGATTGACAATATTCATGCACGATAGGTGACAAAATGGCAAATATGTTACTATAATTTTCCTCATCTCATTATCATTCTAATTAGCACTGACCACCAACCGGATAAAATTTTGTGTGGATAAGACTCGAGCATGATACGATAGTCAAATTGTCAACTAGCTAGAAACTCACGTGGATATACATATACAGATCAAATCTACCGACATGAGTCAATGTATGCGGCCTGTTTAAAGTTGCCTCTTTAGAACATGGACACGAGGGAAAGGCCTTCCTTTTCGTTGAAGACTTGCGTCCTTTCATTTCTTCATCTAATTGAGGGAAACATCACGTCAATTTCTCTTGCTTAAGACTTTTTCGTCCCCACTGACGTAGAAAATCTTTTCTTACTGCAACTAACTGATCACCAATTCTGCAATTAAATATGTTGGGGATGATTTGTTTACATTAATAAAACAAGGGTTGGTGAAACTTTTGTTTTTCTCATAAGTGGGTTAGTGGAACTTTTAATTCTTTTGTAATATGTTCTTTGCAGCTGTTTCCAAATGGCAACGAAGGCACCCGGAGAAATTTTTCTTACCTTTTGTCAAACTATTCTAGAATTTTAAGCCCCGAGGTTATTTCGCGCGTTTGTCTGTTGTTTAGCTTCTCTTTTTGGTGGTTACAAGCAGTTTTTTATTACATGCTTTGGAAAAGTCTTTGATTATAGGATTCAGAGCTATTTATGAAAAAAGTACTGCCTCTTGTGTCAATTACGATTAAAAGTGTACTCTTTTAGATTTTCTTTTAAAACATAGTCCCTTACACGTATTTAACACTAAAAAACTGCCTTTTTTTGTATAAAAAGATCTAGGATTCGAATCGGAAAAGTTATATATCAACAAAAGATCAGTTTTTAATTAAGAAAAAAAATGTTTAAAATTTGAAAAGGTTAAAACATAATCGTTCAATAAGAAAAATCCTCAATATTAGTAATAATGTTCTTAATTTATATCTAACCGTTATTTATAGTCTATGTTATAGATGGTGGATTGTACGCTCACAAGGTTTATGGTGTTAGACGATAAGAAAATTTTTAATAATATATATATATATATATTTACAATATCCCCTTATATAAAACTTGATGAAATTAAAGATAATTTGTATATTTTTATTTTCTAGAATTATGTATAATTTTATCCTTCCCAAAAATTTAAAAAACAGATAAAACTATTTTATATATAAAGGGTTACTGTACCTAAATTATGGACCGACTATGGTTTGCATTTGTTGACCCTCCTTAATTAATGAAATCGACGAAGACCAGTTTAATTATAACGGTGGTAACCATCAAGAGCTGGTAATTTTCCTAGGATCCATGTACATAAAATAAAATGTTGTTGGATGTTAGCCTCAGTCAACTATTGAGATGTATAGAAGACACCGGTCGCAGATTAGGAACTACGCAATTGAAGCAAATCAAATTTAAGAAGGATGATAAAAATCGAATATGCTTCTCTCAACCTTCTCAAAGATTACAGCTACTAAGTGTGAACTACATATATTGTGCTCTGATAAAAAGTACATATAATGTCAAACATAGATATGGCCCATGTCTATAGGCAATGACAAATTTTACTTTGGGCCCGTGGCTTTCATATATGCGGTTGAAAATTGTCAAGCTTTTTGAGCAGCATCGATTGGACATATTTGAAAGGACAATTTTTTTAAACATCACATGGAAGGGACAATTGTATAATCTGAATTACAAGTAGCCAGTTATATGTTGCTCTTCCACCAATGCCTGTAGAATCAACGTCAATAGATGGATTAAATTAAAGGCTGTATTTGCTTGTTATCTCTCATGTGTGTGTCCCACAACAGATGAAAGTGGGACTGTGGGGCCAGTAAATAAGTAAGTAATACTGCGCAACGTCTCGTCCCCGATATAATATTTTTTTCGATATAATATTTATTTATCCTAAATAAGTACAAAAAGTCAATATTAGCAGACGGCTTGGAAGGGGATATTAATTTTGCCGACATTCGATATTACCATCGACTTACAATCCTTGTACCTTGAAAATAACTTTAAACCCAAAATTACTCCTCATCACTTCAAAGCTAACCTTCGTCAATTTTTTCAACTCCAAAATTAACACCACATTTGGCTTAGTACTATAGTCAATTCATACCGGTTGTCAACATTAATCATCCTAGGGAACACATTGATTTAATTTACATTTTTGTCAAATATTTGTAGCCGGCCCATCAAATATTATTCTTAATTTGTGTCTGTACAAATAAAATGTTTCTTCTACACCAATAATTTATTAAATGCTATAATAAACAAAGATGTGCAAGCATTTAAATTTAGTTGCATCGATATGATTAGTGTAAGAGTGTAATATAACAATAGCACTTGTTGAATTTTGTTACATATATTTTATGTGAATTACATTCAATATAAGCCGTTGCATTATAATTTGATTTTAATAAAAACTTTAGGTAGCATGTGCATTTAAATGAATGGCTAGATTTACATATTGCTGATATTTTAACTATGTTCATGACAAACAATCTTAATTTTTATTATAGTCCAAAAGAAGAAATTAGGAACCCTCTAATATAATCAGCATATTACTCTATTAAAAATTGATACGCAAAACATAAGAAAATGTTATACATAACCATAAAATGGTCCAATCAGATAATTTTACCTAGAATAGGGACTCATATGTGGTTATAGAACTTTTGTGAGTTATCAAGATCATATTTTAAAACTTCAAAACTCAAACTCAACTTGAAATGTCAAAGACCTGACTCAACTCGGAGTCATTTATACTAAATTTTAATTATATAAATAAAAAATTATATAAAATTAGTACATATTACACTTTTCATACTTAAAATTGATAAATATATGATTTATATTATTTTAACATATAAATTAAGATTTTCTACAAAAATAATATATTTCATTAACTTATATAACATAACTTGGAGATTCCTCTAACAGTTAGTATATAATGGAGTCATCTATGAGTTGACTCAGCAAGCAATGATGTGGAGTTAACTCGAAGTATTTTTTGAAATAAAAAATGAATTTTATATCCATGATTTGTAAAAGTTATAAAAGAGTAGAAAAAATCTTCATGTTCCGTAAATATATACTATTTTTTAAGTATCATCACAAGTAAAATTATCTACTTGTAAGAATATCATTATTTTTAAAAGTTATCCTCTTTGTTCTAGTTCATCATTTCACATTTTAAAAGTATCGTCACTACTCCTCCGTCCAGGCTGACACATCCAACACATGATCATCACTTATATATATTATAAAAATACGTCATTAACGAATGTTATGATTCAAAAATATAACTATATAGCAAACTGATAAATGAGAGTTGACTTTCATTTTGAATAAAAACATTTATTTACTTATCGTGAACACTCTTAAGGGTATCTACTAAGGAGCTATTAGGTTGTAGACCCGGTAGTATCCCTAACTAACTAGTCTACTGATGCTTCTCTTGGCATTTTCTCTTTTTATTTTCTTGTCCTTCGAGACTACGAGTATATTCTAGGCCATCTCTTTTCCTCCATAATTCTCCTCGCTTTGAGCATGAAGGCTGAATACTCTTAGGCAGTCGTCTTTAGTACCCTTTAAACCACAATTCTGGACATGCACTGTACTTAATAATACCCGTAAACCTCCATGTTCTCCAGGTGTGAGGAACTCAAATGTAGAGTTGTCAGGATCCCTCAGGAATGAAGCAACTTTTACTAATCCAAAGCCTACTATGACTGTCACGTGCACCCGCTCATGGTATTTGCAAGTCGTTTTCACAATTTCTCGTCTCATTGAAAGCTTGATAAAATTATACATATAAACCTGGGAAGGAATTAATATAATAGGGCCGAGGCAACTAATAGCGGATCTTATTTTCGAAATTATACTTTAGGGATTTCATCCTCGAGAGTTATTAATCCGGACCTAGTAAAAGCTATGAGCGTGTTCTCGTGCCTAGGCGGCGAGCTTGTACTTCGTACCTACACATAAAAACTCCATACTAACGCTCATTCTAATCATGTGATGCATGAATGCAATGCATAATTATATAAAATCACAATTAGTCAAACAAAGAATACAATAAAACACAAGCAATCAGATAATACACATGCTTAATAACATAACCTAAGTACTCATAATAACTTAGCCCGACCATGAAAACATAAGCCTTTATTACTTCTTTCTCACGCACCAACTTGGTAACTGATGCATGCATACTAAATCCAAGTGCATATGCTCATGATCACATCATTTGAAATATGCAACATCAATTACATCAAAATCTCAACCTATGGCATCTAACCATGATTAGCACACGATACTAGTATTACATACTCTAATTATAAATATATAATATATAGTTCATTAGATTATATTTACCTGTTAATATCTAACTAGGTATTCTATTTATATCATTTCATGACAATTACACAACATTAATAAAATTTGCATTCTAATCGTATAATCAATATATCAACTATTTAGTGACTCACATGCTTCAATCCAATTCATCCTCATTGTATTTTATGATAATAAATTATTAATAATCAACCATAACATCCTTATTAGGGCCATAATAATTAAATTATATGCAATTTTATCATTCCATCATCAACCGTTATTGCATCACAATTAATGAATACATCATGCTCATTAATTAGAAACCATGAATTCAATTTTAAATTAGGTATACCTAGCAGTGGGTCAGCTAGGATTTGACAAGGTCGTTGGAGATGACAGGAGGCCGGCGGCAGAGAGGCGACAAGCGAAGGATGCAACCAAAGTGGCACGACGAGTCGACTCAAGCGGACCAAGAAACTGTGGGAGAGTGAAGGGGAGGCTGTGTTGGAATAGTGGAAGGGGTCCGGCGGGAAAAACGTGGCCGGTGGGAAAAACGTGGCCGGCGGGAAAACGTGGCCGGCGGTGCTAGTCATGGCGGTGGTGAGGTCGGCGGCGCTCCAAGAAAATAGAACAAGGTGCCAGGGAGGGTGACGGCTGGAAGCGACTCATCTAGAGAGACATGCACGAGGCAAGAAAAGGCAGGGAAGATAGGGCGAGGATGTCTATGACAAAGGGAGGACGAGGTCGACTTGGCCAATGGCTAGCGGCATGGCCACGACAGCTAGAAAGGTGGCAGTTGGGTGCATGCACTGGTGCTCAAACCAAGGGAAGGTCGAGGTGCAGGTGAGGCGGCCAGTGGAGGCGCGGTGTCAGCAGCAGAGAGATTATCGGAGATGCAAAGGTGGGCAGTAAAGCGTCAGGAGGAAAAATATAGAGTCAGGACATCGAGGTGGAGAAGAAGAAAAGGGAGAGGCAGTTTTTTAATTAAAACGTGACTCACTCCCGACTCGAATAAATAATAATAAATAAATTTTTAAAAAATATAAAATAAATATGATAAAATACAAAAAAAAGTCAAAAAATATACTCAACCTATTAATCTACCTAAAACTAATAAATAACGTTCCCGAAGGCGGTAAATGACCTAAAACTAATTCTACGATCTACTATACATATATATAATAATAATAATAATAATAAACTTGCATACTCTCATATATTCTGATAACTTATTTTTTTCTATTGTATTCATGACGTTATCATCATATACTTAGGTACACATGACCGTCAAAGTTCATAACACACAATTAGCCTCGACTCAACATGCATGTTCTGAAATTGACTTGACTAAAAATAATGGTCAAACCGATTGGTTCTAACTATAAAACCCTCACTCAGGTCATGGGTTTTGCAACCGTCCCTTCTTATAAAAATTTCATCCTTGAAATTTTAACTCAAGAAGGTTCTACTCAAACTAGAATTCTGGAAGTTGGATACACATTAATTGTATCCTTTACTCCTTTAAAAGCCATGTACATCCTCACTAACTGTAGTTGCGTCGACATGGCAAGTTCTGCTAGTGATGATGTCAATATCAAACCTTCCTAATTCTAAACTGTTTGTGCTTGATCTAGGTCACCCCTAAGGGCCGACTGGGTTGGTCAAGCAAATACTCTAGAGTATCGTAAGGTGCTAATATGAGCTATATCTAGGAAAACTACGTTGAGGGCAAGGCCTACCTGCTAACATCTACCCATATCTCTCTGATCCTTATAGATGTGAAAAGTCAACTACATATACTCTCAAGAAACTCTATTCCATATTCTATAGCCATCCTAAGGTGTGCTATGAATCTCTTGCTAGGTACAAGTGTATAGGCTAATGAGCTACATGGTCTCACTGTCGCCAATCTAGATCCAACTCTCAGGTGTCCTTGTATAAGGAATTGGACTACTCATTGAGTATGGTGCTAATATGAGCTATATTTGGGAAAACTACATTGAGGGCAAGGCCTACCTGCTAACATCTACCCATATCTCTCTGATTCTTATAGATGTGAAAAGTTAACTACATATACTCTTAGGAAACTCTATTCTACGTCCTACAACCATTCTAAGGTGTGCTATGAGTCTCTTGTTAGGTACGAGTGTATAGGCTAATGAGCTACAGGTCTCACTATCACCAGTCTAGATCCAACTCTCAGGTGTCCCTATATAAGGAACTAGAGTGCTCATTGAGTCCTAGTTGACTTGGTCTTAAGTCAAGTATCTCACTCTGTTATAGAAGAGAACAATGATAGTTGCTACGACTCTACTATATACTATGACTTTGGTGGCTATCTATACAACTACTACTGCTAAAGGGAACTCTCTGCTATAGAATGGCAGTGAGAATACCTATACATGCACGTTTCTTAAGGAGTATAAAAACACATTCTATATGGGATTGTAGACTCTACATCTGGTCTGTGGCAGGTGCTCTGGTCAATGTCTGCTCATCTCAATCATCTAGAAAGTGATAGTAGAACTGATATATCTAGAGGGGCGAGTGGAAATTCTCGAATGAAAACTCTACTCTATCTAGCATCTCTGGGTTATAGGAAACTCTATGACTCACTTGTTGTATGTATTTGATATCTAAATATATTTACTCAAACATATATATTAACATGTCATCATTAGAAATTTTGCTATTGAAACAGATATCATATCACACCATATTATCATATCTTGCATTTCATCACATTTTTCTCAATATAATGACATCATAAACAAAGTACTAAACATTTTATTGTCTGACATGAGTATGCAAGAGACATCACTGCTCCTTCATTCAGGTTGGCACATCCAACTAATGATCATAACCTATATATATTATCAAAACATGTCAGTAATGAGTGCTACTAGTCTAAAAATATAACTATATAGCAAACTAGCAAATGAGTGCTGACTCTCATTTTGAATAAAAATATTTATTTACTTCTTGTGAACACTCCTAATGGCATCTACTGAGGAGCCACTAGGCTGCAGACCCGGTAGCATCCTGAATTGACTGGTTTACTGATGCCTCTATTGGCATTTTCTCATTTTATTTTTTAGTCCCTCGAGACTACCAGTATATCCTAGGTCCTGTTTTTTCCTCCATAATTCTCCTAGCCTTGAGCACGAAGGCCAAGTACTCTCAGGCAATCACCTTTAGTTCCCTTTAAACCACAAGTTCGAACATGCGTTGTACTTAACAATACTCATAAACCTTCATGTTTTCTGGGTGTGAGGAACTCAAATGCAAAGTTATCAGGATCTCTTTGGAATGGAATAACCCTCTCACTAATCCAGAGCCCACTATGAGTGTTACCTGCACCCGCTTGTGGTATGTGGAAGTTGGTTTCACCATCTTTCGTCTTATTAAAAACTCGATAAAATTACATATATAGGCATGAGAAGAGATTTATATAATAGGCCCAAAGATAATTTGTGGTGGATCTTGTTTTCAAAATTATACTCGAGGGATAGAATTTTCGAGGGTGATTAATTAGAAAAACGATTCAAATAATTAGCCTAAGTAAGTAAGATCTGATAAAATACTGCTTAACCTGTCTTACAATCAGTAAAAAAATAAATCATAATAGAATAGAATAATAAATCAGGGGCGAATCCTAAACATACTTGGCAGAAACTCTGTGTGTGTTTTCATACCTAAGTAGCGAGCTCCTACTTCGTACCTACACATTAAAATTATGTGTAGAATGCTCATTTTAATCATGTGTGCCTAGGCTGCCAATTTGAAAATGGCCAAGGCCCATTTCCACATATCATGCCTCGGCCGAGCGCCCATACACGAGGGACCGAAGGAGAGAGTATAACTTTGACGGGAAAGAAAACAAAAAGAAATGTGATTATTATAATATGTGTGGAACATCTAAAATAAGATTGAATGGTGAGATCGATATTTTAGTAGCAAGCCTCTAAATAGACTTAGATAGTAGGTCTTTTGTGGAGCGCAGCTACCCTAAAATTTGAGGGAGAATCTACTTACAAGACATAAAATACAATATTTTTTGGGCACTTGACACACATGCATCTTATGAAATTTCATCATTCGTTTCTTGTTGTTTTAAAAGGTAGTGAAGAGCTTTTGTTGGCTGTTTAAACAAAAACAAGTTTTCCTCTTTTTTTTTTTTAAGCTATAGTAAACAAGATGGCCGACAATTACAGAAGTCGTATTTATTTCTCACTAGCCTAATAGGCCTGTCACATAGATCACAGTTGCCGCCATTTGAATTTTGATTCAGATCTATTTTTTTGTTATCTTATGTTAGATGATGAGAAAAAAGAAAAAAATAAAAATTATATTTTTTAGAAAGAAAACTAAATGAAATTAGTTTTTAATAGAATTCTATTGAGTGTTAGAAAGAAAAGAAAATGTATCTATTAATACTGGGATATGGAAATGATATGAAGTAACTTAACATAAAATCAATTTCTCTATTACGATGCAACCATGAAACTAGCTGCTGTAAGTATTAATAAAGAGTAAAACAATAACAATCATAGAAGAATATGTGATTAAATATTTTACAACATCAAAAGTGACTCTTATTTTCTTTTGACTATAAATATAATAATAATAATAATAATAATAATAATAACCCATAAAAGAGAAGGAACTTGTATTGTATCAAACATGTGTTCAGAGCAATGACGGTTTAATTGGAGAAGACGGGTCACCTAAAAACCATTTATTGTTAGTTGAGAGCAACAATTTTCCCGTTCGGCCTTACGGGCCCCAAAAAGGGACATAAAACAGGTTTCACAAGCTTCTATTAATACAACAGCTAACTTAAGGAATAAGACTTTCTCATAGCTTATATACAAGTCACCAGTATCATTCATGATTAACATGAGATTAACTCAATAATTCTCCCCCTCACACATCATACCATCTGAATCATCTCCCCCTTACACATACTAGGTATATATGTTATAGTGAAATTTTAAGAAATTTCAATTCAGGCTGGTTGATATACCATGAGGAAAACCAAGCCAACACCAAAACCAACTACCATTGTTGGGCCCTAAAAAGAATTTGAAATAGGTTTTATAGGCTCTCTTAATCTAAAAGATAACTTAAAAATAAGGTTTTCCATTAGCTTATATATAAGTCACCAACATTATTAATGATTGATGTGAGATTAACCTAACAATTCTTCTCTTCGCATATAATACTATCTGAATCATCACCCTCTCACACATACTAGGTCTACATCGTATAGTGAAGTTCCAATTCGGGCTAGCTGACATACCACATACCATGATGCATGTAATTATATTATCTGAATCATCTCCCCTTCACACGTGTTAGGTCTATATGTTATAGAGAAGTTCGACTAACATACCATGAGGCAAACTGAGGTAATACTAAAACTAACAATCCACATGTTATAGGGTAGTACGGTTAATATATAATGAAGCAAACCAGGGTAACACCAAAACTAACCAGGCTTTGATACTACTGTTAGGCCTTATAAGCTCATAAAAAGGACTTGAAATAGGTTTAATATGTCTTTCTTAATCCAAAAATTAGATCAACGAATAAAATTTTCCTATTATCCTATATACAAGTCATTAACATACTAACATTTCTTAGGTGACATATTAGCATATTGAGCAAATCCCTAGAAGAAATCACAGTGTTGATATGCCTAGACAGCACCATGCCAATAGAAATGAGGCCAACTGGATCACAAAGGTGGTACGGCATAGGTTTTGAGGATGAAGAGATGCTGTCGGAGATGGTGTGGGCAACTAAAGTTGGCAATGAATGGGGTAGGAGGGGATGAGGCCAGCCTCTGTTTTTTTTTTTTTAACGTTTTTTTGCAAATAATAAAGCCTGCATTTTTTCTCAAAAAGTTTTCTATCAATCCAAATAATGATCACAATAATGAAAAGTGTAGAAAATTCCCTTTTTCTCTTTTATATCTTTCCTTTCCCTTGAAATCAAACAAACAAAACCTTTTAATAAAACTAGTCACCCGTCTAGGATGGCAATTAGGTCGGGTCGGTACTAGGCGGCCCGGCCAGCCTAATTTTCAGATGGGCGAGGCTGGCTCGGCCCGATATGTAAACTGGCCCCACACAGGCCCATGGGTCGGTGATAGGCTAACATGTTAGCCCACTAAGCTTGGCCAGACCGACGAAAATGGGCCAGATCAACCTGGCACAACCAGCCTAGCCCACCTAAACAGTTGGTCTCTCTAAGACGGGCGCTTTATCAATAAGCCTCACTACGCACTGCATGGGCTCTAAAGTAGGGTTCTCAAGTGGGCTGTCTTGTGGAGCTCAACCGAGCAGACCCTGGCCTTTCTAAAAAATAAAATTAAAAAATAAAAATAAAATACCTCCCACTTCATGGGTTTGAACTAGACTGACCTCAACTTCTAATTTCTTATTAAAAAGATTTGGTCTATTTGGCCTAAAAAAATATAGTAAAAAATAAAATTATTATAGTTTATTTTTTTGTTCAATTAGGATATATATTTAAAATTAATCAAAATCTATATCTAAATATTATTATTATAATTTATCTCATTATTTAATAAAAATTTATATATAAAATTAAAATTTATTTGAAATATAATTCATTCATGTCATGTCATGGCATAACATATTGCCCAGTGAAAATAAATTAAAATGGACCAGCTCCCGGCCAGAACTCAATTTGTTCGGTAAAGGCTGCCCCAACCAAGCCCTTCTTAGAAGGTCACGAGGCCAAACCGGTTCTAGCCTTCGGACTTGCAACAGGCTGAGCTGATCTTGCTTGGCCCATCAAAAATTGGGTTGGATTGGGCAGACCCGATAACTAGACCCAGTTGCCACCTCTATCTCTTCACCTGCTTTGATTGTCATTTTTTGTATAGTATTAATTTTACAATTCACCTTGTATAATTTTTATTTTTTTATTTGTATAATATTTTTTTATAAGAGCAGGCCTAGGAGACATGCCCATTGAGATGCCCTTAGGCCTGACCATTAATGGGAAGACATCAACGGTCAAACCTAAGAGCATCTACATCAGGGGTTTCTAAAAATTTTTCTTTTTATAACTTGTTTTTCACTCTCTTGAATTTATTAAGCATTTATGTATTCAAAATTTAGCGCTTATATCTTCCATTAAGATTCAGCTTCATTTAACCTTTTTTTGTTGTACCAAAACAAATATATTCTTTCTTTGATGCTTGAAATTTACAAATATATTTTTTTAATGCATTGATATATATAATTTAATTAAATTATAAGAAAGATAATATATATATTGTTCAATCTTTTATTATTAGATTTGGAAAGAAAAAAGGAAATCAATCGTTATAAATTACTCAAGCAATTTAAATATTAGATCACGTAACCTTATTATTATAGAGTCACCAGTGACCACAAGTCAACACGGAGAGCATTTAAAATCAAAATGAAAATTTAAATTAATGCCCCTAATTATAGCTTGGGAAGGTTGGTAATTGATCAGATTCATAAATGTTTGACTCTAAGCTACGGTAATCTATCCTTTTGGGATGCCCAAGGCCATCTTTACGTGAGGTAGCAGAGAGAAATTAATTTCTTTGTGTAATAGAATTATGCAAACGCCGAGTTTGAAAATGTAAAGTAAATAATAATTAGGCATATACCTTTGTTAGGTTTAGACTGGCATCACTAATAAAAAATCCCGATTATACTTATGGAAAAGTTCCGGTTGATAAAGTTTGAAGATTAAATGCATTTAATCTCGACTTACATTAGACAGCAGAAAATATCCTCGGATCTAAGTAAAGTCACATATTAGAAATCACTAGTCTACCTGTTAAACTATAAGACCTCAGTTTTATCAACCCCTTCATCGTTACGACATTGTGTCAAAAAGTAAGAACGTCATAGCATCATAATAGTAAAATACTAATACTCATTCTAATGAATTGTTCTGACCAATATTGAACATTTATTTATAGAGAGTATTGAATATTTATTTATAAAGAGTGAGTAGATGATAGTTACTAAAATGAATACTAACATTTTTTAGCTAACGACCATTCAATATAAGGTCATTAACCTTGAGCAAAATGTGGGTTTATTAAGAATAACTTTTAATGATGTCTATGTTTGATCAGACATTAAATTTTCAATAATTTTCGGGAGTACCTGGAAATATGATATAATAATACTTTTGGATAAAGAGAAACAAAATCTATTACTACTCATTGTTGGGATTAACCAAACAAAATCCTCACTTCAACTAAAGACGATGAGAATATCAAACAAGATAATAGACACACCACAAACCAAGAAAACAAATTATTTTTATGCGAAAAACCCCAAATTAAAGAGAAAAAATTACAGGGTAAACGATTAGATCAAATTCACTATGTCACAATTTTTATAAAGAAAAAATCTACAAGAAAACAAACTCCCTGATACCAATTTCATGTACTTTCTATAAAATTAGTATTAACCACAAAGAAAAAATGGAGAATTACATATTAAGAACTTGGTAAGGTTACTATTGATGATTGCAAGCAAATCTCTACAAACATTTACCTTTTTTTTCAATCCGCACAATTTTCCTTTCTCCTCTGTGGCCTTTTTTCTCTAAAAATTAAAATCCCAAAAACCAAAAAAGAAAAGCATAGGACATTGCTTTTATTCCTTTCAACAAACACAATCTACAAAATATTAGTTTTTGCACAAAATAAGGTTACAAATTTATATATTTACGAAGGAAGGACAACCCAACAAACCTCCCTTTCCTGACTCCATGAAATACCTCTAGGCGGGATGAGAAACTCCATTCATGCAATAAACATGTTTCTCTTTTGACATAACTTTAGTCATTGTATCTGAAATATTTATTTTAGTATGAATTTTTGTTAGTTCAAGAGATTTACTTTCCAACACATCTCTTATCCAGTGATAACTTATATCAATATGTTTTCTTATTGAATGAAAACTTGAATTCTGACTTAGGTAAATTACACTTTGGCTATTACAGTGTACAATGTATATCTCTTGTTTAACACCAATTTTATTCAAAAATTTCTTTGCTCATAATATCGCCTTCCAAACTTCTGTAGTAACAATAAATTCAGCTTCAATTGTAGATAATGCAACACATTTTTGCAACCTAGGCTGCCAAGATACAACCCCATTAGCAAAATTAACAACAATCCCATATGTTGACCTTCTTGCCTCAAAGTCACATGTCATGTCTGCATCAGTGTAGCCAACCAGCCAACTAACAAAGGTTTATCGCTTCCAAAATACAAACACATTTTGGATGTACCTCTCAAGTACCTCATTATCCATTTAACTGCTTGCCAATTTCCTTTGCTCGGATTTATTTAATGTCTGCTAACCATTTCAACTGCATATGTTATGTCTCACCATGTACAAACCATAACATACATCAAACTACCAACCGCAGAAGCATAAGGAACCTTTGTCATTTCCTTCATCGCTGTTTCACTTAAGTCGCTGTTTTTTAACTTAAAGTAACCCCCAAGTGAAACTCCAACCGGCTTTACATCTTCCATGTTGAAATTTCCAAATACCTTTTCTATTTACTTTTCCTGTGACACCCAAAGCTTTCTGGCTCCTCAGTCATGTCGAATGGACATCTCCAAGATTTGCTTTGCTGGTCCCAAATCCTTTATTACAAAGGATTTGTTCAAGTTCTTCTTTAAACTTGTAATTTTAGCTCCATCATGTCCTACAATCAACGTGTCATCCACATAAAACAATAGAATAATAAAGTCACCATCATCAAACCTCTTAATAAATACACAGTGATCAAAAACAAACTTCTTGTACCCATTCTTTTCAATAAAAGAATCCAACTTTTTGTCCCACTGTCTAGGAGCTTGCTTCAAACCATACAAACTCTTTTTCAGTTTGCACACCATCTATTCATTTCCTCTAACTTTAAAACCTTCTGATTGCTCTATGTATATGGTCTCCTCAAGATCACCATGTAGAAAGGTTGTCTTCACATCTAACTGATCAACTTTCAAATCCAAACTTGCAGCTAAAGCCAGAACAATTCTAATAGAAAACGGTTTAACAACATGACAAAAAATTTTATCGAAATCAATGCCTTTCTTCTATCTGAAGCCCTTCACCACCAACCTTGCCTTGTACCTTGGTTGTGTGTTATTTTCTTCATATTTGATCCTGTAGACCCATTTGGTCTTTAATACCTTCTTCCTTTTAGGAAGATCCACCAACTCATAGGTGTGATTCTCATGCAAAGATTTCATCTCATCTTGCATTGCCTTCAACCACTTATCCTTTTCCACATGAGCTTTGACCTCACTAAAATTCTTTGGTTCTCCACATTCAGTAATTGTTACAATTTCTGATGATGGATATCTTGTTGGTGAAACTGGTTCATGAGCTAATCTCTTCACATTAGTTGGTTGCTTTTGATCAGAATCTACTTGTTCCTGTCCAACATCATTAACAAACTCATTAAAAATATCATGAGACACCACATCCTCACCCTCATCATCACTAGGTGGGGAAATAATTATGTTATCATGAGCCGCCTCTTCACTTCTAACTGAGGTTGAAGGTTCTTTTATCTTTTCCAAGCTTTCCCGAGATTTTGTCTGAAGAAATTCTTCTTTGCCAAAGTCCTCAACTATTTGATTCTCCCTGAAATCTACATCTCTGCTTCAAATTAGTTTTATATTCTTAGGATCCCAAACTTATCATCACTATATCCCAAAAAAATATATTCCACGGCTCTTGAGTCAAGCTTAGCCCTTTGTTCATTGGGCACATGTGCAAAAGCTTTACAACAAAAAACTCTCAAATGAGAATAACTAACCTTTTTGTCACTCCAAACCCTTTCTGGTATGTCATTATCTAGTGCATATGTGGGAAATTTTTTGATCAAATAATAAGCTGTGCTTATGGCTTCACTCCAGAAGATTTTAGGCAACTTAGCTAAAGACATCATACTTCTCATCCTCTCAGAGATGGTCATGTTCATTCTTTCAACTACTCCATTATGTTAAAGAGTATAAGGAACCGTCTTCACATGCCTAATCTCATGTTTGCTACAATATTCATCAAACTTAACAGAATAATATTCACCACCATTATCACTTCTAAGTCATTTCAAAGGCTTACATGTTTCTCTTTCAACCAATACATGAAAATTCTTAAGATGCCAAAAACATCACTTTTATTTTTCATGTCATAAGCCCATACCTTCCTAGAATTATCATCAATAAAAGTGACAAAATAAATAGAACCGCCAAGTGATTTTACTTCCATAGGCCCACACACATCAATGTGTACCAACTCAAGAACTTCTGACTTTCTTGTACTTGTGCTTGCAAAGGATGTCCTACGTTATTTTTTGACCAAATAATGGTCACAAGGACTAATTGTGATGTTCTTGACCTTGGGAAGGAGATTTAGCTTCTTTAATGTCTGTAGTCCATTTTCACTCATGTATCCCAATCGATGGTGCCACAAATAAGCAGTGGAATCAAATAAGGAGATATTAACCTCTTCTCGAACCAGACTCATCTCAATCCTGTACAAACTACAACACTTTTTCCCTTTGGCAACAACAAGAGAACCTTTCACAAGTTTCCACACACCTTATGTAAATTGTGAACTAAATCCTTCATCATTAAGCACTCTGGTTGACAACAAACTCACCCTCAAATCTCGAATATGTCGACATTTTTAAACACCAATTTGTTACTCATATTTGTTATGATATGTACATCTCTAAGCCCCATAATTTTGAAAGTATCACTATTTCTTATCTTTACTATACCCAAATTCAAAGTTTACAGGTAGTAAAGAAATTTCTACTTAGAGTTGCATGGAACGATGCTTTTGAGTCAACTACCCAACTAGCATCACAATCATTCCCACTATCAGAAAGAATTACCATGTTATCATGTACAACATTAGTATTCGTTTCTTCTTAATTGTTGTTGTCCTTATTTTTCATATCTTTCTTGAGCTTCCAACAATCCTTCTTTAAATAACTGGTCTTGTCACAATAATAGCACTTCAAGTTCTTGGATGTATACCTACCTCGACTTTTGTCCCTTCTGTTTGTGTCTCTATTTTTTGATCTACCTCTTACCTCTTTTGACACTAATGCATAAGACCTTGAAGTTGGTAAAGATTTTCTTCACACCTCCTCATTCAGTAAACTGCTTGTTACTACGTCCATTATGAGTTTTCCATCCAGAGCAACATTGTTCAATGAGATCACCAATGTTTCCCCATGGCAATGTGTTGAGGAGCAGGATAGCTTGTCATTCCTCATCTAAAGTCATCTTTATCTTGGCAAGTTGAGTAATAATATACTTCATCTCATTGAGATGCTAACTAACATCACTTCCATCCTTATACCTCAAATTCAATAATTTCCTTATCAAAAGGGTTTTGTTGCCAACAATATTCCTCTCATAAACTTCTTAGAGTTTATCCCATATTGCTTTTGAGGATGTCAATTCAGAAACATTATAATACACAACTTCATCTACCCATTGTCTCAAACAGGCCACAACCTTCCTATCTAACTTATTCCAGTCTTTTTAAGTCACCTATACTGGTTTTTAACTATGATAGGTTCATAAAAATCCTTGGAATATAAATGATCAATCATTTTTCCTTTCCCTAGTTACTCGGCCCCTTAAGAGATATCATCTTAACATGTTTCTCATCAGTCATCTTGTTAAAATATAAATCACAAACACACCAACTAGGTTCTTAGAAATTTCGTCAAACACCTAGCGGGCAGTAAATATCCACAACCCAAAATTTGCTACTAACAAATCAGTCAGGCTCTCAAGCTCTGATACCACTTGTTGGGATTAACCAAACAAAATCCTCATTTCAACTAAAGACGATGAAAATATCAAACAAGATAATAGACAAACCAAAAGCCTAGAAGACAAACCAATTTTATGTAGAAAACCTAAAATTTGAGGCAGAAAACGACAGGGCAAATGACCGGATCAAATTTACGATATCACAACTTTAATACAAAAAAGATTCAAAAGAGAACAAACTCCCTAATATCAATTTATTATACTTTCTACAAAATTAGTATTAACTACAAAGAAAGAAAATAAGAAAATAGAGAATTACAAAGTAAGAACTTGGCGAGGTTCCATTGACGATTATAAGCGAATCTCAATAAAACATTCATTTTTCTTCAATCCACATAATTTTTTTTCCTTTCTGACCCTTTTTTCTCCAAAGTCCTAAAAACCAAAGAAGAAAAGCGTAGGATATTGCTTTTATTCCTTTCAACAAACCAAATATGCAAAATCTTAATTTTTGCCCAAAATAGGGTTTTAATTTTATGTATTACATAGGAGGGACATCCCAACACTCATGAGGAAGTTCTAGTTGTGAGATATATAGTTTTCCACCTATCCCCATAAAAAGAATAATTTTTTTAATTAAAAAGCAGAAAAGAAAAAGCAGGTAGTTTGAGAAAAAGCAAGCATTCAGCATGAGTTTTGATTTGATGAATGAGGAGAGCTGTCGGTTCCGATTGGAGGATGCACGACTTGTCCATGACAGCTTTACGAATTGGAGTTGGGCAAGAAAGCATATGAAACATAACATCTCACCTTTGTTGGAATAAGATTGTCGATGACTACTCCGCGATTTGTTCTCATAAAACAACACACAATTTGGAAGTAGAGATATTCAACCCGTTAATGATCCAAGAGTAAAAATAAAGATAGTTTGCAATAATGATCTAGAACATTTTTTTATCGAAAAACAACATCATCTCAATTGAAGTTTACTTATACCTTGAAAAATCTTTTGGCTGCTTCATAAACGAAAACAAATTCTTAACCAAAAGACATATATGGTAGTTTTCATAATTGGACTAAAAAAACTCATAGTAAATGTAGCATGTTCTAACTTGAAGAAAACAAGAACAAGTTGAAAAAGCGGCCTACGGCCATAATAATTGAGACATGCATAGAGTAATCAAAATGGATTTATATGACTGCCAAATAACTTGAAACCTTTAACTCGCTGATATTTTTCACCATGGCCATCTTCTTCCTTGTCAATACTTCCATCAGTGCTACCATTTCCACAATATTGCAAGCTCAAGTCAAGGTTCCTGATATCTTCTTCCTTTGTTGCATCCTGCTGATTTCTTTGAATTACTTCAACATCTCCAACAAACTCCACATTTATCATGAATACACTTTTCTTCTCTTCCATATTATCACACTTAAAAAGACGTCAACAGATCTTTTCCCTTGAGTCCCTTTTCCCTCGCAAGCCGTTTCCAACCCTTGGTGAGCACAAAGCATTGGCAATTCTTACTTGGGTTGTTCGTTGAGCGAGCCGGCCCATGAGCATTTAGCGTTCGGTTTGGCTTGACTCAACTTGAAACTCGACATTTAAATGTTTGAGCTCGAACTCAACTCGAACTCGAATCTTACTAGCCAAGCTTGAGCAAGGTCGTGTTCGACTCGATTCGACTTGGTTATAATTAGAACTCGACTCGATAAAATAATATAATAATATAATTTTTATATTATATTTTATTTATTTATTTATATATAAATACATACAATATAATAATAAAGAAGTGAGATAGTTGAGATGGTAAGTATTCAAGTTGATGACCTCAGTGGGTTCAATCCACATTCGATGCATTTTTATTAAGTGAGGTACTTTTGATTTTTAATTGAGCCGGTTTCGAGCTCACGAACAAGTGGAGCTTTAAACTATTCAAGTGTATTCGAACTCGAGTCGAGTTTAAATACATAAAAGATATTTGAGTCGAACTCAAGCATGTATGTTCAAAACTCATTCGATCTCGAGTCGAGTTCGAACACAAGTTGAGCTCGACTTGCTGGCTCGATTAGCACCCCTAACTCTTACGATAACAATACCAAAATTCCAATGACCGCCTTCATGATCATAGAACTCCAACTAAATATCATTCTCGTCGCCTTTCTTTTCTTCCTCTTCGGTCTTCACCTGTCTCAGGAATTTGAGGGAAGTACATTGTTGCATACTTCTTGGGAATGACAAGTCTAGGGAGGCTAAAATTTAAATTCCTTTCGGAAAAGTTGCTGATGCACGACTCCATGCAGTCTAGGGAGGCTAAAATTTAAATTATATAGCTCTGCCCAATATTAACCTCACTAACAATAGCTTCAACAAACTGTGCAAATCGGTTTTCATAAGAGCCGTCTCTGATCATGTTAATCAGTGTTTCTGTAGCGAGGCTCGCGGCTGCGGCTGCGGCTGCGGCGGGGAAGTTGCATTGTGAGTCTTTACCTCTAAGTCCGATAGATGCACTATCATACGCCACTGCTGCTGCTTTCTTTGAATTGTATGTCCCCAGCCAGATTCTTTGGTCATTCATATATATATCTGAGCCCCAGTGTCCACTCCTGTGCATTACTATCCCTTTGAATTCTGGACAAGTAGTTTCCCTTCAAGAGATCTGCTTGCATTAATCTTGCTTGTGCTGTTAGATGCTTGATTTGTATCCATCTTCCCGTACTTAATCTGCAAACAAGAGCAAGAAAGTCAATCTAACTTCATCGGTAGACGAGAACACAAGCAATAATTAAAACAATAATGGTATGAAACCATTCATTTACTAGACATTAACAATGGTCATGTGCAGTAGAACTACAGATAAATAAATGATGATGAAAGACTAAAAAACTTAATTGAAATAAATACTGGTAACAAGAGAAGACGGATCAACATCAAATTGAGACTCATTTTATTCCTAAACAAATAGTAGTCAAGACGAGATCAATATTGCTGAAATTACAGTAAGAAGTTAAATTGTGATATATGTAAGTTACAAACATATATGTTGTGAATTGTGACTTTATGGGCTCCATTTAAATAGTTGTACCCTATCATGAATAAGTATACTCTTAATTTATATCACTTAATCGAGGGCATGAAAGGGTACATGAACATCACTAGTGGGTTGTGTCGTTTGGGAAAAGGCTACAACTATTGACTATTTTTATCGATATTATTTATCATGGTGTTGTTGATCGATCTAACATATGTCAATAATTGTGTGTTGGATGCATAGAAGAATATACATTGCAAGATATACCACAGCAGCCAGGGGAGACGAAGGGGGGCACGCAATAGGCTGATTAGGGGTTTAGTTAACTTATATATAATAAGTATTTCATCATAAATCTTTTAGTATCACTGAGAACAAGCACCAGTAATTACGAGAATGATCTTGACCTTCCAATTTTATGCAAATAAAATAATTTTGAGAATCATTTCAATTCTATGCAAATTGTGTTATTTTCTTCTCTTTGCATATAATTAACTTACAAAGAAAAAAACCCATCGCAAGATATACAACTTACGAAGAAAAAGAATTTATGGCAAGATATGGAGATGTGCTTGCGACAGAGTCAAGGGAGGCGAAGTAACTGGTCCCTAGTAAGTATTTCATTACAAAGCAATCGGGATCATTGAGAATAAGCCAAATAATAACGAGAATGATCTTGACCTTCCAATTTTATGCAACTTTTCGATTGTATATAGAAGTTTTCTAAATTCACTCAAGTTTTCTTCTTCAAAAAAATCCATCCCCAAGATGTACAACTTTGTATAAATATGCTAAAGATAGAACAAGGGAGGCGAATTCGGTGAATTAAGTTTTTGGAATTGTTGGTTAATTATTTGGATATCTAGTATATGTATAGTATACAATAACCTTCCACTTCAGAATCATTTGAATCAAAATTTTGTCCTTCTGGTATCTAATCATAGTTGTATATATAGAATAATAAATCACAGTACCACAATGTTGTTCGGATATATAGTATAATCGATCGATATCCTGGACAAAGGAGACTATATTTTTATACTACGTCAGTAATAAAAACCGCAAGTAATTGCTTGCTTTAGGTTGATGGAGTGCTACTAGTTCTGCTGGTTGAAAATCGAATATCCGAGTGTCACTACAAGAAAATATAACATTATTAATGACAAGTAAATTTGTCATTAAATCTCTAGATCAATATAAAAAATTGTTGTCACAAAAATTTCTTTCAAATTTTCTTCACATTGACTAATTCTGTAGTCATTGATTCCGTATTTTCTTATAAGATTATGTTTACGGCAATCTTAAACAATAATCGACCAGCTTGAAGCATTGCTGTTATCCTTCATCTATGAACGTCCAATGCCGGCGAGAATGTGCTGACTAATTGCTCCTCATCGTTTATTGGCGGAAAGGCAGTACTTCAACCACTCCATGCATAGCCTAGATTTTTTTCCCCCAAAGGCAATATATATACATCTCCTACGTCCTTCCTTTTGTATATATTATCATCGTCCATTCTTGATTTTTATTGAGTAGACCGTGTTTCTAATCAAGTACTAGCTAGATATAAAAGTTTGACCCAAGTGTTTTTTATTTGTAATTAGTGAGACCTCTTTATAAATCAATTACCATCTGCCGCTTGGACAAAGGGCAAATTAGACTTCTAAGATTTTTTTAGATATAAATTCACATGTCCCTTTTAATTTGTGGTCCTACCAGTCACCTTCACCATTGATAAGATTGAACAAATCAAATATCTAACAGCCAACCACATAGTGGCGACACTATTACTGATCAAACTTAAATGCCTAATAGCTTGATTAATTAAGATAATTATCTATATGCATTGATCACTTAATACATCACTTTCCATCCTTCAACCTTCTGCCTAGTCATAATTATAACTTATATATACTCTCCCCTCCCCCTCTCCCCTCTATTAATAGGAATCTAGTTCAAGAGTTCACATCATCATATCCCTTAAATATATATCACACACATATACAATAACAAGACCATTCAATCAAAAAATGGCTTCTAGGATCTTCCTCACCATGGTTTTCCTTTCACCGTCTCTTTTTGTCTGCTCAGAAGTGGCGGCTAAAAATGTTGCCAAGATAACTATTACGAGTCAATAATGTACTCCAAGCAAATGAGTAAGCATAAAGGGCTTGCTAGGGCTTAAATATTAGTGAGACGGAGGAGATTTCAGGGGCATAGCCACCAATCACCGGGGTGTAAACGGGCTACATGTCTATAATAAGTAGTTTATAACTGCTGCGTGTCTTTGTTATTACTCACTAATTAAATAAGTAACTAGTTACTATGAGTATGACCGGTATTTATCTGTAATTGAGTCTCATTAATATAATAAGTTATATGTTATATATTTTATTATGAGGACATAATAATTAGGCTAAGCATTGAGTATTGCTACCATTAAATAAGCTAAATAGTTAATAGTTAAGTAACATATTAAGTACCTGTTTCAAGCCGAGTATTTTCTCAGAACAATAACTTATCGAGTACGAGTTCAAGCCTAACCGAGTTGAAATGAAATAGTCGCAAATTGACTTGGCTTATTTACATCCCTAATTACTTTATGGAAGGAAAAAAACCTTTTTATGATAATTTTGCGGTTCAATACCCTGCTCCAAGAAATATCGGGACATGTATGGAAATTAGGACAAAATCTGGTTGGTGGTGATCGGCTGCGCCGAAATCTAGTGGTCAATACAACATATGTGAAATGATTATAGTAATTAGTCCGACGTTCCATCACATTGGCCTCCTAAATTCATGGATATTATTTATAAATTTATAGGGAAGCGACGTTTAACGTGATGTTAAAAGACGAAGAGATTTTGCATGAGTAAAGGTAGGAACTGGGAAGCAATTCATGATCATTTAATTTAAATTACAGACCGTACATATATATTGATCCCTATAAAAATTACATTAATACATATATGTTATCCAGAGCCGAGCCATTATTAGGGACTCACACATGGGAGGCACCAAAGAGGAGAGTCCTTTTTTTTTCATTTATGCCCTTCTTTTCCTATTTTACTTTCATGCGTCCCTACGTGCGTTCACAGTTCAAATATGACGTTACTAAATCTCATTATCCAAACTAAAAAGCTTAATCCCCGGAAATTATAGTTTGAGATTATTTGATTATTGTTTATGGAGTACCATAATTTTTGGCATAATAAATTTTTTTCTCTCAAACTCCACACTACTATTAAATGCTCAATAAGCAACTTGGAGTGACTTGGCCAACTCCATCTTATCATCATTTATAAATTTTAAATAAAATGGACAGCGACTTTATATGTATATATAAAATGTTATATTTATTTTACTATATATATGGAATTTTATGAAATACACATGACATGTGTATAGCCACTAAATCCTTATTTTAAAAAATCGATTGTTTATGAATTAGATTTAATCATGCATTTTTTCACAAAATTTTGATCCCTAACTAACTAATTGGACGAGTAAAAGAAACTAAAAGAAATGAGAAGCGCATGTAGGAATAACAAGGTTTGATAATGTACTTATTCATTCAAGTGAAAAAGATTTCTTTTAAAAAATATTATAAACCCTTTGTCCTTAACTCGTAACATTCTAAATCGCTCAACTCTGATTTCCTGCGTCTAAAATTATAATATATATGGTCATTAGAATCATGATAAAATTGTAGTACACGATGAACACAAATATAAAAATAAAATTTTGCTTAGAAACCGATTAGCTGGATGTCCACATCGTCATGAGGACAAACAATATCTTCTATATACATAATAATCTGACTTCAGATTAACACTTGCCAATTTAGAATTATATATCAATGCATGGATGATTAATTCGAACTTATATATTATATGGAACATGAAGGTTTTGAAAAATTCTAAACTAAAAAGTTAGATCTTTGGAACCATGCATTTTCTAGCTATGTTTTGGATGAGCATCCACATACTTTCATGGAGGTCGACAATAATAATTGACCCAATCAAAATATCCAACAGCCAACTACAACCTTGGGCATATTCATGGAACTCTTAAATGCCCACTAGCTTGAGTTATCTGCATTTGCAGTCACATTAAAAGATAGAATTCGGACTGGCTGACATTGTCGCTTCTTTCCAGCTCTCATGATCATCTCTATAAATATGCCACAACTTCATGAGTTCCTATCATTAACTCATCAATCGGTGCCGATCATACAAACCATTCAATCAAAATGGCTTCTAGGGTACTCTTCCTCATCATGGCTCTCCTTGCTCTGTCTCTTGCCGTCTGCTCAGCAGTGGCAGCAAAAGACGTTGCCAAGACAACTACAGAAGTGGTTAATGGTAACAAATCGTGCATTATTTTCTAGCTTTGGTCTACCATGACATGCATATGCATGCATGCACAATTTAGAAGATATATATTGTCCAATTAATTTGTTTTGTACATTAAGAAATGGGAACTTTGGTCTATGCAGAAGAGCAGGGTACGCAACATGAAACTAAAGTAGACGACGCAAAATACCCAGGTGGGGGATACGGTGGCTACCCAGGTGGTGGCTACGGTGGTTACCCTGGCCGCGGTGGCTATGGTGGCTACCCAGGTGGCGGCTACGGTGGTTACCCTGGCCGCGGTGGCTATGGTGGCTACCCAGGTGGCGGCTACGGTGGTTACCCTGGTCGCGGTGGCTATGGTGGATACCCAGGCGGCGGCTATGGTGGATACCCTGGTGGCCGTGGTGGATATGGAGGCGGCTACTGCAGGTATGGCTGTTGCAACCGTGGCTATGGAAGCTGTGGGAGGTGCTGCTCTTACCTTGGCGAGATCCCGGATAACTAGAGCTAACTTGCTCCCATACTACTACATCTTCACGAAGATATTATATATAATTCTGCGTACTAAAATTAAAGGTGTGGATTAAGGTAAGATAAAGTGACTGGCCTCCAGTATGTGGAGCTAGCTTGTGAGTGCAGAATGCAATCATTATAGTCTGAGATATTTGTATCAGATTCCTATACACGGCTGCAATCTCTATTCCAAGCACTTCAATCATCGTTTTTACGTACGTGAGATGCAGCTGGTGGAGATTGGCAAATTTAGTTCACCTTATAGTTAATTAGATGTATTCTCTGGTGGGAAATCAATGTTGATAGCTAGATTATTATGCATGTCTTCTATACAAATTAAACTTTTATATTTATCACTAGGGTTACTAATTGAGCGAGCCAGCTCATGAAGCATTTAACGTTCGGCTCAGTTTGACTCGACTTAAAACTAGACATTTAAACGCTCTGAACTCGAACTCGAATCTTATGAGCCGAGCTTGAGCAAAGTCGTGTTCGACTCGACTCAATTCGGTTGTAACTTGAACTCGATTCAAACTCGACTCGTAGCTCGACTCGAACTCAACTTGATAAATTAATATAATAATATAATTTTTATATTATATTATATTATATATATATATATATAATATAATAACAAAGAAGTGAGATAGTTGAGATGGTAAGTATTCAAGTTGATGAACTCAAGGTTGTGAGTTCAATCCACATTGATTATATTTTTTAAGTGAGGTACTTTTGATTTTTAATCGAGCCGATTTTAAGCTCACAAACGAGCTGGGTTCGAGTTCAGGAAAATTAAACAGCTTAAGTGTATTCGAGCTCGATTCGAGCTTGAACACATAAAAGATATTCGAGTCGAACTCGACCATATATGTTCAAAACTCGTTCGATCTCGAGTCGAATTTGAACAAGTTTCGAACTATTCGAGCCGAATTCGAACACAAGTTAAGGTCAGCTCGCTCGCTTAATTAACACCCCTATTTGTCACTGAAAATAGTAGCAATAGTATATTCATGCCGGAGAGTTTCTAGCTTGTGATGAAAAAAATATTTTTTCAAACATTATGATAGACATTATAAGCATTTAATACATGCAGGATATATCCATCAGTTGGCTAAGCTTTCTGTCTTCAACCAGTGGGCAAGTAAATTAGTCTCTTGCCAAATTGTTGGGTATATATTTAATGATGATGACAAATCATTAAAAAATTATACGAATAAGACCATGATGATAAATCTAAAGAATATATTGTGCAAGGCCAGCGAATTTAAGAACTCTTGGAGTTGGTCAACTTGAAGTTGACTTGTAGTCACTAACGCTGACTTGGTCAAATATTAATTTTCTAATAAAAACTAATTTAAGAGTTTATCCGAAGAGATTTGGGAAATACTATCGCCACCAGCGAGATGACAGGAAAAGAAACCCATCTCGGATTGTCCAGAGATTTTGGGATTTTGCAGGTAACTTTCTCAAATGTGATGACAGCGTTGGTGGTTCCGTGACTTATTAAACCAAATTTTAGACCTTATTACCTCTTATTAATAAAAGCAAGGGTATACCTAGTGGTGGGCGCTGACATTCAAATTATTAAGTCCGACTGAAGCCGAAAATATGTCCGGTCGAATTTGATCGATCAAATTTGACTGAATAAAAACAAAATAAACATGGACTTTTTTTTATCTGAACGAATAACCAACCAAATGTCTGATATTTTATATCCATGACATAATGTCTTTAGCATTTGTGAGACTAATATTATGTTTTATGAAAATTTTAAATTATGATATAATTAATTAAGTTTATACATAAAATTGATATTTAATAACTAAAATAACCTAAAATTAATTACCTAGAAAATAGATAAAAGTTATCCTCATATTTACGAATTTAGAACACTACATTCACATAAACAATCATATCAAGCCACTTACTGTATAGTTAGAATGCCTTCAATTAGTATCATAGTTTACTAAATTTTTAAAATTTAGCTCGTATACATTTCAAAGTTAAATAAAAGATAATCAATACATCTAAGTTTTAAAGTAATCTTTGACATCAAAATGTAATCCAGTATTATGTATATTTTAAAAATAGAATATTCTATTAGTTAATTCTTCATCCAATATAGTTCACCTAAATGAAAAAATATACAAAAAAGTTAATTACTTAAAAAATATTTTATAAATATTAGAAGAATAGAAACTAAATATACACATTTCACATGCTCATTACAGACATAATCATCAATATCTTCTCATTCTTTAATATTCATTGTTCTAAACAAATTTAATAATGAACTTATTTGTTTCTCTACAAGTAAAAAATATAGTAGCATGGGAAAAATATATGTTAAAAATATATCAAAATAAAAAATTCATAGATATAAAATATGAATTACCTTCGTATTCATTTCTCAACCAATTTTGGGCACATATCAAAGTTTTGAGTATTTTTGGGCTCAAATTTTTCCTAGTGTAACAAATTGTTTACTCTCTGATACTTAATGTCGATTCGGAAGAGACAGTTGATATAGAAATGACTAAAACATCTTAAGCATTTTATCCAAAATAGGATATTTTACTATATTTAATCCCCACCATGATAATATATCAAATTACTCATCTACTCCATCTACAAAAGGAATAGTTAGTTTATCCAAATATTTCTTCCAATCAGTTTGTGTTAACTTCTTTGATGAACATTCTCTAATCAACTTACTTACTCCTTACAATTTCCTATTTCGGCCTCCGATAAAATGAATAATTGATGAACTTTTTATTCCAATAGAGGGCTTATTTGACACACATCTAGTCATAGAATTCACATCAATCTTATTTTTGAATTTTCCCATTGTAATATAATATTTCTTTATTCAATTTTCTTTTAAAAAATGTGATTTTAATTTTTATGCTAATTGACATGAGAGAAACTAATAAAAATAAAAATGATAACGATTATATAAATGAGATATTAGTTGTTTGTCAGAAAAAATAATATTTATAATGAAAAAATAATTAGATAATAAAATAAATATGAGATGAAAATAATTTTTTAAATGGACAAAATTTTGACTATGTATGATCGTGACCGACTTGATTAAAGAATTTTGACGGTGGATGACCAATTTTTTACCGAGGTTAAGTAGACGAATATGGACAATGCATTTTCTAATGTCCGACCGACTGACGACCCCAGGTATACCCGCGTTCGCGCGGAGTTGTAAAGTTTTTATATATTAATTATATTTATAAATTAATATATTTTAAATTTTCTAATTTTATAACTTACAAATAATTATTTTATTCTTCTTTAAACATTTTTTTAAATATATTCATTTCTACATTGTATTTTTTCAATTATTCTAGTGCGTCATACGGTGCACATTCTATTTGATAGTATACTTTTTTGTAGTTTATTATACTATTAAATAATTAATATATTCAAATTATAATTGCAATATCTTTGTTAGAATTCTAACTAACCCTACTTGAAATGACTCACTTTGTTTTGAAGTTTATGCATTTTAAAATATTTGAATCGACTTAAAATACAATCCAAATCTATTTATAATTTAATTATATATTTTCTTTGTAATTTGTACATATCACTTAAGTTGGTATTCAATAATAAACTTTATTGATATTATATTATAATATTTTTAGAAATTGGTATATTCTAATTAAAATATTAGTTATATTTATTCTAGTTAACTGCCTAGACTCCTATTTCAATTAAAAGGCATTTGACAAAGCAAATTTTATTATTTTTGAAAATATTAATTAATCAAGTTACAAATACAAATATACAATGAACATATTGAAGAATATATATGGGAGTTGATAAATGTACACATAGTCTACTATTTACAGAATTTTAGAAAATAGCTTGAAATTAATAATATTAATAAGAATTATAAAAATACTAAAAGATAAGATTTTCCATATATTTCATGTTTCTAATTTAATTGACATAAATATTATGAAGATACTAATATTTAATACATGTTTATGAACTCATATTATCTATCTTTATTATATTTCTAATATAGTTAATTAAAAAATTCTGGAAAATATAATATTGAAAAGATTTGAAAAAATTAAAAAGATAAATTTTCCATCTTTAACATATTTCTAATTTAATCGACCAAAAAATTACAAAAATAATAATAGTTATAAGGTTTGAAAAAATTGATTAATAAATTACAAAAATAATAAAAATATGTGTTTATTACCTCTTATTTTCCATCTTTATCATATTTATAATTTAATTAATTAACAATTACAAAAATATTCATATAAATAAGATTTGAAAAAAAACTCTTAACGATAACATTTTCCATCTTCAACTTAATTTTAATTTAATTGGTTAAAATTTTCAAAAAATAATAATAAAATAATTGTTTATCACCTCTCGTTTCCCATATTTATCAAGAATTTCCATCTTTATTCACCTTTTTTAATGTAACCAAAAAGTAATTCCGAAAATAATCTGACTAATAATAATTAGATCAGATTTTGTAAAGATTTCCGAATAACTTTATAAGATTTGGAATAATTTCCATCTTTAACTTTCTTATTTGTAATTTGATTGCCTAAAAAACTCTAAAAGATAATATTGTCCATATTCTTTAACTTATTTCTCATTTAATTGATTTAAAAATGACAAAAAATAAAAAAATAAATGTTTATCATCACTTATTGTGAGATCCCTTAATTTAGTCTCACATCTAATAGCTATTGGGTTAAAATCTTGTTTATAAGTGGGAATGAACTATAGATCAAAAAACTTAGTTAACCATTTTTTAAAAGATGACTTGGTCCATTACAGACGTTGCTTGGCTGCCTATCATTGGCCAAAGAAGGTTGTGAGCTAGGGCTACCTACAGGCCAATGTAGGAATTTTATGGATGAAATTTCATAAGGTAGGTGGATTATGAGATCCCTTAATTTAGTCTCGCTAAAGAAGGTCGTGGGCTGGGGCTAACAACGTATTTATAAGTGAGAATGAATTATAAATCTTTAACATGGTTAACCACTTTTGAAGAAATAACTTATTTAACTTGGTTAACCACTTTCAAAGAAATAACTTAGTCCATTATATTGTACTCTGGGTTGGGTAGTTACACCTATTTTCCATATTTATCAAGATTTTCCATCATTATTATGTTTTCAATTTAATTAATAAAATATTACTAAAATAATCTTATTAATAAGAATTACATCATTTTTTGTAAAGATTTTCAAATATAGATTTATAAGATTTGGAATTATTTGTTAAATATTTTCTTAATCATCAATTCATGATGCTAAGCCATTGCTCGTTTATCAAAATTTTCCATCTTTATAATGTTTTTAATTTTTTTAATAAAATAATTCCGAAAATAATCTTATTAATAAGAATTAGATCAAGTTTGTAATATATTCAACTAAATAATTCATTTTTTTCATCTTTGCCACATATCAAATTTACTTAATGTTTGGGTGCGACAGAGTTAGGTTACAAGGTTTGGTGGAACCAAGGCACCCTTACTGTACAGAAAAATAGTCCGATAAAAATTAAAAAAATGTCACAAGCAAAGAGTAATACAAAGGAAATTTTACTTGGTTCCTCAAGGTTCAACTTGAATCTCTAAATTAGTTCATGGTGAGTATGGTATTCACAATCTATTAATTTTTTATTCTGTTACAAATTACAACACTTGTAAATTTTTTGCCACTTTAATCATTTGACTCATACATAATTTGTCCTTTGAAAAGGTTTCAAATCTGGTCCTTCATTGCTCCAACGATGCAAAAGACTTCACCACCATGCCAAGAATGTGAGAAAACGGTGGGGTACCAAACTTTGGGTAAATCAAAGTGTGGGAGGCCGAAGAAATAAATTCCACATTATGTCTTCCAAATTGAATGGAACCAAACCAGGGTGGTTCTGTGCAAAAGTAACAGCGCCGAGTAGAAAACGGGCAGGAGATGATCAACCAGATGCAGACACAGTCGAGGCATTTGGCACGGTCTGTATATTTGGACATGGTCAAGTCATTAGGCATGCTAAGACTAGAAATGCCAAGTAGTCAGCAAATGGATAGATGGATCTAGGCAAACAAGTCTTGGACAACTTCTAAACTCTTCCTCTTCTTCCACCCCACATGCACCAAGTGACGGTTGTCCTCCCGAGGCAGGTCACCAGCAAATCAAGTTTTCCTAGTGATGTTGTGGCACCGAAGGCGGTGGCTCTTGTTGACTGAACAACAACTCTAAAAGTTGATGGCGTGTGGTTGCTTGGGTAAGAGTTCTTCTCTGACAGCAGATTTCTTGACTAGATTAAGGTGATCGGAGTCTTCGGTGGCATCAAGTTATGGATTGGCTCCACAAAGGGATGCAAGGGTTTCGCTGTAACACCCCAAATCCGGTTTACACTTGAGAACCGAACTAGAATGTTACTGGTCCTGGTTAGGTCGGCTAACTCGAACCAAACCATGTGGATCTACTCTCGGCGTCTCAAGATGGAACATGTCAATTGCTATGCATGGATGAATGCATTGATCCCCAACATACTATTGCATGAATGACATGACAACCAATTTGCATACCAAAACAATTTCGATGAAAATCAATAAAAATTCATTAAATAAGACAAATAGAGTTTTCCCTATCAAAACAACATGTATAATCACATAAATCAATATACATTCATTGCATCATATTTTTCACATAAACATGTAATTTTGTCACCTCAAAATATTCTACGTTATGGATCTTGACCCACCTGTTCATTCTATTCACATATCACTTTTATCATTCAATTTGCACATTGATAACTGTTTTCAAATCATAATATCACTATTATATACCTTGCATTACATCACATCATTTTCAACATAAATAAAACATTAACATTCTATCATCTGACATGTGTGTGTATGCAAGAGATGTCGTTGCTCCTCCGTCCAGGCTAGGTAATCCTACTCATGATCATCACCTACATATATTATAAAACAAACATGTCAATAACGAGTGTTACTAGTCCAAAACATAACTAATATCAAACTGGCTATGAGAGCAAACTCTCATATGAAGAAAACATTTCTGAACTCTCTGAAGAGCATCTACTAAACTAAAAGCATCTCTAACTAAGCTGATATGCTACTGCTGATGCCTCTCTCGGCATTTTCTCATTTCACTTTCTGTTCCCTTAGGACTACTATTATATCTTAGCCCTTTCCTTACCTCCATACCCACTCACGTAACACGGTTGTCAGTATTTCCGGCTTCGACTGACACATGCCCACTCACATAACATGGTTGTTAGTATTCCCAGCTTCGACTGGGTCATGCCGCTCACATAACATGGTTGTCAGTATTTTTGGCTTCGACTGGCACATGCCTGTTTGCATAGTATGGTTGTCGGTATTTCCGGCTTCGACTGGCATATGCCTGCTTGCATAGCATGGTTGTTGGTATTCCCGGCTTCGAATGACACAAGCTACTCGCAACTGGCACATGCTACTCGCATAACATGGTTGAAAACACAAAAACTACATGTAGATAGGTTTGAGTAAGGATTTATAAAATAGGCCCAAAGGCAACTTGTGGTGGATCTTGTTTTTGAAAACATACTTGAGGGATATCATCCTCGAGGGTTATTAATTCAGAAAACTATTCAACTAAATGACTTGAGCTAAGTGAGATATGATAAAATGCCACTTAACTCGTCTTGCAAATATTAAAGTAATACACAATAGAATAGATCATAAAATAGGAAACAAGTCCTAACCGGACTTGGTAGAGGCTCTGAGCGTGTCTTTGGGCCTACGTGGTGAGTTCCAACTCTGTACCTAATCGTCAGTCATGCGACGACGGCAAAAAGGTTATGGCCAACTCAAGTGAGGATCATGAGGGAAAAGAGAGGGAAAAAAGAAGAAGAAAGTTGGTGAGAAGGATGGTGGTGGCTAGATGGTCACAGTGTTAAAAGTGTGGAATAAATAGATGTCAGGGTGAGAAAAATGAATGGTCAGTTGAGAAAAACGAATAGTCAGTGAGAAAACAAATAGTCGGTGAGAAAAACGAATGGTTGTCTCGTAATTAAAACTTGACTCAACTGAAAATAACAGTCGAATCTCCTTGTTCAGACTATAAAACCCTGACTTGAATCATAGGTTTTACATTCACGGTGATGGCCTTGGTCCTAGGCCTGTTTGGCCGGAAAAGTCATTCGAAGTTGGCTCTCAAACCTGCCAAATAGGTGCAAGTGGAACTTTGGCTAGTAGAACAAGGACCAATGGTGACAAGGGTTGCCAGATCAACGTCTCCAGTGAGGGGGAAAGGCAATGACAGTTGATTGGAGAAGTAGCCTCGTCCTCTCCTGGGCTTGGCTCAAAACAAAGAAATGACAGGGGACTCTTTTTCCTTCCCTACTTTGATCAATAACTTCTTGAATTTTTTGGCAACAGCAGAGACGAACTCTGGCAATACTTGACTTTGGTTTGTAGATTGCTTCATTGGCTTCAATTTGGATGCCAAGGCAGGGTTGGGAATGACTGGCATTAATTGGAAAATAGCCACAAAGCCAACTGTAATGACTAGCCCATTCCGAGCTACAAGCCAAGTGTTACTATATGAAACTAAATGTTTCATAAATTAATTTTCTATTAATTTTCAAGATTTTTAATAAATCCACAATAATAAATTTAATATATAAATACTTGGAATAATCTAAGTTCCATGAACTGAACCAAAATCCCACTGTCATGCAAACAATCTCGAGAAAAGAATCGTCCAATAATAGAGTTCTCCAGCTGTCCCGACTTTACCCATCTTTCCATGCTCATACCTACGGAGGCAATTCCGTGTTAATGATAAAAACACTAAGTCGTATAATTATAGAAACAATTAATATATTTCCCACAACATCTGAATTACGTCTTTTAGTGATTATGAGCCTATGCTAAACTCTTAATATGCTGGGAGGGTGGCCGCACATCCAGCTACAATCTCATGTATGCACACACATGCTATGTGGCCCTTGGCGTGTAGTTACCGATATTTGCCATTGACACACCCTCTCGGTATCATAAGTGCATAATGAGTCGTCTTGCGCCACTGCACCCTGTCACCCCTTTCAGCATGGGGGCAGGTATTTAATCATTCAGGGGGTGCTGCCCTACGTCAGATTGAGTCAATTCATTGACCCCGGTTGCGCTCAGCGCATAGTGGTCGAATATGAACTCAAGTTGACCAAGACTCCCACATAGTAATTTTTTAAGGGTGTTGCCCTGTGTCGGACTGAGTCAATTCTTTGACCCTGGTTGTGCTCGGCGCATGGTGATCGAATATGGACTCAGGCTGACCAAAACTCCCAAATCGAAATATATAACATTTCAAGTAATTATACGGACCTGAAATTGTGATGAGGCATCCGCAACTACGACACATTATCCTAATATGAATGTAATTTCTCTAAAGCCAAATGTGCTCACAAGCTATCCAGAGGATGTTTCATATAACAATAGAACTCTCCTTTATATAGAAGAATATGTGTGGAATTCAATAAGTCATTATATTAAATTTTATTAATATGTGTGGAATTTAAGAAGTCACTACATTAAATTTTATAGAAAAGAACATAATCACTCATAACTATATCATTTGCGTGATAATGAAAAGTCAAAAACTTACTATTAAGCCAATAAGAATGGATGATAATTGATAATTTATGATATTGATTCTTAAGAATTTATTTAATTAAATATTTTTTATGGTGCGTTCTAAGATTTATAAAACCCTAAATAAAATAACCTAATTATTTTTTCTGGGTTTTACACCAACTCTCTGCGGTAGTTTTCTGTTGTTTTCTCCCATCTACGGTGGGCTACATTCTGATTTATTTTTTGGTGAAGGCAACGTCAAACACCGACAGGACTCCACCCAAATCTAAAGATTACTTCGTATTCACTTTGGACACCATGGCACGATTGGGAACCGTTGTCGTTGGTCAGAAAATGGCCACGAAATTAGCTCTCCACCGCACTTTTCCTCTTCAACCTTGTAACATTCTAATTTTTGGATCTAACTGCAGACTTAAGTGCAATGTTAAAAATTCATAAAATTATTAATTTAACTATTATCGTATAAATTTCACAGAAGTGGATCTCAAAATACATAGGCTGCCGAAACCACTCAACGGCCAACGAAAATCATACATACATACATAATCATACATACTATGTCAGAACACCCAATGACACAACATCTAGCCCAGACAACTCAATGATGCATACAACATGTCATAAACATACACATGTCCCTGAATCTAGTCGACGGTAATATGCTCGCATCATACATAACCATATACATATATCAGAATCTAGTCGACAGTTACATGCCTACATCATATATAATTATACACATGTATCAGAATCTAATCGTTGGTAACATGTCACATCATACAACCCCAAAATAACTTGGTTATTTAGGGCTTTGTAAATCTTATTTTTTCTTATTTTGGTATTATGGATTGTATATGTATTTATGATTAATTTATTATGATCTTTCAGTACTTACTTTTATGTTTTCATGCACTAATCTATATCTATATAAGCACATCCTCCCCAACCTAGAAGGGAGGAACATATGTGAACAACAACATTTGTTGAAAAAAATTTTCAACATTGTCATTGGTTCCAAAGTTTGTCAAAATTTATTATTGAATTTGGTTGCACGTCAACATATCCATACGTCAATCATACTTTTAAATTATTTTTTATAAAAGTACATATTTTTTATATTAAGTTATTACTAGACTTCTGGTTAATTTAATGGTCATGGTTTACTATGTTGGCCCATGTGCCAACACTTATATGTATGCATACTTATATTATATGCTTACTTATATTTATGTGTATTTGTGTTTTTCTATATGATCTTATTAGTAGCAGTTATGTATGATGTGGGCATATTACTGTCAACTAGATTTCGGTATATGTGTATGATTATATATGATGCGGGTATGGTATTGTCGATTAGATTCCGGTACATGTATATGTTTATTACACATTGTATGCTCTGTTAAGTTGTCCGAGCTACACATGGTGTCATTGTGTGTTCTGATTTTGTATATATGTATGATTTTAGTTGGCCGTCCGACGGTTTATATTTTTGAAATCCGTTTCCGTTAAGTTTATACAATAATAGTTAAATTAATAACTTTACAAATTTTTAACATCGCACTTCGGTGTGCCATCGGATAGAAAAATTAGGATGTTACAAACCTCTTCTATTTTCTATCCTCTCTAGTGGGCCACTTCATGATTTTTTGTCGAGCGGCGGGGACTCCATCTAAATCCAAATATTGCTTCGTCGACTTCACTTTGGACACCAAGTTTGGGCTGTGAACGGCTGGCGTTGGTTGAAAAACATCCACGAAATCAACTCTCTGCTACAGTTTTCTCATTTATTTTCGGTCTTCTACGGTCAGCAACTTTTGGCAAAATTCCAACGTCGGCGGGAGTCTCCAATAGCAAGTTTGGGTAGTGTTGTATCAGGGGTACTTCGAGCTCCACACCGATGGTCTTGGGCATCCTTCCTACAGCAGCAGCATGAACCCGCAGGCTCTGTCTTCACAGCTGCAGCGGTGACGAACACCTAGTCAAGCTTTCATGATCATGGTCTGGCGGTGATGAAGAGTTTAGCTTCATCCCTTCACTCAGCAATGGCAAGACAGCAACTCCAGTGGTGTATTCCGGCACTCTGGATGAGGAGACTTCAACCCACTTCTTGGTACAATAAATAGGCTTTGGTGTGATAGCGATCAGTGGCGAAGCAAGTTGGGCTCGTGCAGCCCTAGCAGAGGCACTAAGCTGGGCACTCCTCCTCGGCAAGCAGCAAGTAGCCCTTCCTTCCACAAGTTGAGTAGCATCGACAAAGAGTATCGCAGCCAAAGGCACCAGCTTTCTCCTCTTCCAGACTTCATCAACAACAACAGGCTGTAGAATAACTTCCCCTATTTATTTTTCTGCAAAAGAGAAAAATCCCACCTTTTGGGTAGATATGCTGCAGCAAGGCGATAAGGGTGGACTTTAGCAACAACTTGTCTTCCCAGTCGGCAAGACAGCAACGGCACGCCCCGTCTTCACGACAATAGGGTGGGGGCTCCATGGCTGGGTGATGAGGGCTTCGAACAACAATTTATTCCGGCAAGACGGCAAGGCAATAGGACTCTGGTGAAACAAGCAATACTGTAATCTTCAAAGCAACAACTTGTCTTCCCAGTCGGCAAGACAGCAATGGCAAGCCCCGTCTTCACGACAATAGGGTGGGGGGCTCCATGGCTGGGTGATGAGGGCTTCAAACAACTTATTCCGGCAAGACGGCAAGGCAATAGGACTCTGGCGAAACAAGCAATACTGCAATCTTCAAAGCTTCACGTCTGAAAATTTTGTCCCTCCCGCCCGCTCACTTTCAAACAATTAGGCTATGCTATTTATTAAGTTTTGAGAGCCTCTTCTTCTATTCCATGATTACAGGAATGGAATCATAAACTTCTCAACTTCTTTCACAAATCTTCTCCTGTAATTTTGGAATCGCCTTGACATTTTCTTCGAGGCTCAGAACTTGAATGGATAAATTTAAATTAATGCAAACACTTATCCTTTCTTATTCTTATCCCCATCCCCATAAAATTTGAACTTTATGGACTTAATCTAAAGGCTAACTTAGTCAGGGTGTGACTACGATTGGCTGGGCTTGGTCCACGACTCGAGCCAAGGGGTGAGGTGTATAATTTGTATGAACACTTAATTATAAATTTCGAAAATAATAATATTAATAAGGTTTTGTAAAAATCTAGAAAATTAATTTTTCCATCTTTATCGTGTTTGCAATTTATTTGATTAAATAATTCCCAAAATAATAATACTAATTAATAAAATTTAGAAAATATTCTTAAAGATTAGATTACTTTATAAAGATTACAAAATATCTTAATAAGATCTAAAATTATTATTTAAATATTTTATTATTATTATAGCTGATCACATTGTGTCATTTGCTAATCCCTCATTAAAAGTGACACTTGTCAAAAATTGTTCTCTTAATGTATATATATTGATCAATGATTGATGAAATGAAATATTGGTCTTTTATTAAAAGGAATTTTGACTAGTCAAAATATTAAAAAAATCAAATTAAAAAATCAAATTATTATAGTCTACCTTAATCCATCTTTAAAATCATAATCAACCATATTCTATGCCTAGGATATCAGATTAATATAATGTGTCTCAGTATTTAACGAGAATTTATCTATAAAAATAAAGTCAATCCGTAATGTAAACCACCTATTATACATGTTACCTAGTATGGTTAATGGCATTTTCTCGGGAAGTTATTAATAATCTTTATAATTTGAGCGAGTTCTTCCCTTATATACAATAAAAGTTGAACTATAACCGCTCATAACTACAATTTAATTACTATGATTATCAATTTCAGAACTAGAAAACATCATTACCTACTATTATTATTAGATTACCTAACGCTTCACTTACAAGAGATTGAGGTTGCTTAAAACATTCTATATACGATATATGTGAAACTTTGTAACCCTTTTAAAATTACAACTAACCAAACTATTTTGAGACTCGGCACCCAATTATTAGGCTACACGGCCTACACCGCTCATCGTTTAAGCAAGAGAAACCAGTTCTACAGTCCTATAATTATCATCCAAGCTGGAGAGCGCATGCATGGAATATTCCATCAAATAAATCCCTTGAAAAGTAAAACATGTCCGATCATTCCGGCAAGAACTAACCTCCTTATAGATATAAATGCATTGCTAACAATATTTGACCTTTTTCATCAATACAGTCCTAGAGAAAATGATTGCTCAACGCTCTCGTCTATTAAAGCTCAAGATTGCTAACAAAGAACAAGAGATTAATTAAAAAATACATCTTACTCACAAATGAACTTGACTGCTAACTGATTAGTTTTAAACTTTTATAGTTTTACACACGTTCCATGCATTAAAACTGAACCATATTGCGTTGAGGGTGGAGTGCAATATCCTCGATCGATGGATATATAGCTAGTTGATAATAATATTTCAAATTTCATGTTAATTAGCCGCCTCCTGCTTGGGTTGCTAATTAATAGATTTTTTCGGAAATGATTTTGGATTAGATACTTGATACAGAAGTTTCCAATTGGTTTAGGTAAGTTTTAACAATATGCCTACTGAGAAAATAGATCATTTAATCAATTTTTTAGTGCCATGAATGCCCGGGCTGATGAATAGTTAATTCCTTTTTTTCAGTAATTGATATTCGCTATTAAAATTACTCGTGTACTTGGTCAGTACTCCTTTTCATGGTCGCATTGTCCTGCATCTGCCCGCGTTGCGAATTGATAACATTAAGCCAATGAACCTAACACCAACGACATCAAGCCATCACTGATTAAATCTTAAATGCCAACCAGCATGGAGATTATGTAGGTGAACAAACCAGTTCACCCAATTCGAATTGTCTCATCCAGTATGCAACTAGATTAGGCTCCGTATGTATACAGTATACTCTCCCTCTATAAATAGGGCACAAGTAATTCAAGATGTCTCATCGTCTCATCAACCAGCTCCTTGTTCATTCAAAACCATCCACACAAAAAATGGCTTCTAGATCTCTCCTTTGCATTGCTCTCCTTGCACTGTCTCTTGTCGCCTGCTCAGAGGTGGCAGCAAGAGACCTCCCTGACTCATCTCAAGAACCGGCAAAGGGTAAGGTTATGATGCATTATAAGGTATACTACGTACTGCTATAAAGCCGCAAGAATTGTACACTCTAACTATATATCTATACATATCTCGACATGCAATAAGCATGCATGAGCCCTATACACACGTAATATAATTGTATAGAAACCGCATGTTGGTAATTGACAAATAACTCGGCATGTTAATTAAATGTCAATCATCGGATACTCTGGGATAGATTGTTCACGTGCTGATCAGATAATATACGCTTGCATATGCATGCAGAGGACAAGGGTCACGACGTGAAGGACAATCAAATTAGTGGCTGCTCCAGAGGAGGATATGGAGGCTATCCCGGAGGAGGATATGGAGGCTATCCCGGAGGAGGATATGGAGGCTATCCCGGAGGAGGATTCGGTGGCTATCCGGGCGGTGGGTTCGGTGGCTACCCAGGAGGAGGATTTGGAGGCTACCCAGGAGGAGGATTTGGAGGCTACCCAGGAGGAGGCTTTGGGGGCTACCCAGGAGGAGGGTTCGGCGGCTTCCCAGGCGGTGGGTTCGGTGGCTTTCCATGGGGAGGTTTCGGTGGCTACCCCGGTGGAGGATTTGGGAGCTATTGCCGATTTGGATGCTGCTATGGAGACAGCGGGCGTTGCCAGAGGTGCTGCGAATACCCTGGCGAGGCACCGGGAGTGGAAACTACGACTCTGCCTTAGGTACAATACATTAGGGTGTGGATGCTAGAAGATGTGGATATATATACACATAACAGAATCGAATAAAAAAGTGTCAATTATTAGAAGGGCTAGCTTCATGCATGTTATCGAGCTAGCTCGGGATGAATATGTAGTTTGAGATAGTTTGCACCAGCTATGTGGACTGTAGCTAGCTATTGTGCGTCGTGCTCTGAATAAAATAATAAATCAAAAACACGTCTTTGTCCTTTATTTATGAATGCACATGGTATACACCGCGCTGTGGGATGACATAATTTTTTTATATGATGATTACATTTGTAAATAATTATATTTTCTCAAAATATTATTCTAGCTACCTAACTTTTTATTAAAATAATTTTTGTATTGCACGATGTGTTATCTTTTTTATTGTATTTTTCTAATTTATTATATTCTAGTTATAAATATTTACGCTTTCACATTCTCGCTAAAATTCATATTAGCAATATTCAAATTATTTATCTTGTTTGAGTAATATTTATATTTTGAAGATTTCAAATCAACTTCAATTTCTTATTTTTATTTTAACCTTGGAAAAGGGTTTGTATATGTATATTAATGAGGTTCAGTTATAAACCTATTAAATAATATATCGTAATTTATTTTCAAAATCCATCAACAAAATATTTCAAAATTATAAACTAAATACTATAACTAACTTTAGTTTTTTGTACAGATTAAATAGTACCTCTTTCAGAGTATACTATTCTTTTTTAAATTATTATATTCTAATCTAATATAATTTAGAAATTATCTTGAATTATTTTTTAATTAATTTAATCACAAATTTAGAATTATCTTTTACAAATAAAAATCAATAATTAATTAAATTACATTTACAAAAATTCAATTAAATTATAGATCTGAAATTGTCTTTTTATTTAATTCAATTAAAAATGGGGATCATTTATCTGTTTTATTTAATTAACTTGCTAATATTGAATTATTTTCTAATAAATTAAATTATTACCAATCTGGGAATATTATAATTTTTTATTAATTTTTTTAAAATCTGAAAATGTAAATAATCTAGAGTAAAAAAATCTTTAGATTTGTATTTCAGAAAAAATAAATTCTAACTCACGTAAGATTACAATTTTAAATGTCATATCTTCTAGATATCTACGCATATCTAAACATAATCTATACTCAATATGATATCATATATATGACAACGATGAATGAAGGGAAAAAATTAACCTAAGTTAATTATCACCTTCTTTTTATATTATGTATATGCCTCCTACCAAATCTCAAACTATTGTTTACTAATATACATCACATTAATTAAAATTTAATTAAATTCATTTATGTTATAACATAATTTTTAATTTTTATATTCTCTAAAAATTATACTCCTTTTCAAAGTATTTGAAGTGTTGCCCTTCTTTGTGTGGTGAATGTTCTAATCGATTATATACCGCTTTTATATTTTATTATATATTTTTAAATTAATATATTCACATAATTATTCGTACCATTGTTAGAATTCAAATTAACTTTAATCCAATGATTCTGTTTGTTTGAATTTTATACTTTTAAAAAATTTAAATCAAATCAAAATACAATTTAAATCAAGTTTAAATTTAGATTTTTCTAAAAGCTTTGGCATATAATATTATTAGTAAAATTTTAAAGTATAATTTTAACTAGATTTTTTACTGTAAGATTTCTAGATAATCTAGGATTTCTGTTTATTTAATAATTATTTTTAAGAAAAATTGTATTTTGATTGATTTTATCAATATATATATATATAATTTCACAAATAATCAAAATTTGATCCCACCAAAATTCTTAAATCAGAGGAGCATATAGTTCATTAGCCAAGGGTATTAGGCTGAAAAAGCGAAAGATAAAACATTGTCCATAATAGGAACGATATGAATATATTATCATATAGCTAAGATAAGATAAAACAATGAACCATTAGTTGAAGTAGATAAAGAGACAAACAAACTCACCGTGGGAGGGAAAAGAGGTCGTTGTCATATTCTTGGATCGCTTCCGAGGTTAAGCACTAAGGGAAGAAGTAAATACCAACGTTGGAAGGTAATAGTTCCATATAGATATATCCCTTTAAATATTTATTAATTTTACTAACCATTTATATATAGAAAGAATAAAATAGAAGAATAGATAATTGGAAGTGTCCTAGCTGTTGTATGCATAATGTAATTGATCGAATTCATAGGATCTAAAATATATATGAGCCATAGAACACGAAAAGAACTCACAAAATATAAATTTTTAAAATCTTTTACTTTTGGAAAGTGCTGCGCATGTGATCTTTTAGAATTCTTAAAGTATATAGTATAAAAAAACATAGCCGGACTATATATATATTATGAAAGTTATTCCACGACCCTCCACCGAAAAAATTTTCTACGCCCCCTAGCGACAGGGCCGTCCAATTACAATAACGGCCTAGATCTTAAAAGCAAGTTCGATCTAGGCCATCCAATTATAAGGACGACCAAGATTACATTTTAAAGGAAGCAGATTTGGGTTGTCCTTGTAGTGGACGACTTAGACGTGCAGGGCATAGAAATTTTTTCTACGCATGATGCAAAGTTACCAATCTATATTTAAGTATAGATAATATAAGTATAGGGCCCAGATGGCCATATGAGCATGTTATAGAGGTTGAATATGCTCAACATGCATATGATAATTTCAGTTATAATACAGATAGAGGATGAGTTGTTCGTGTATGTATGAGGTATACATATGATTTTTATGAGTTGACCAGGATTTTAGGCCTAGATCTAGGCCTTTGCAGCATTTAGCATCTGTTTAGGATTTTTTGGGTATTTCATTGCATGCATCATAGGGATTTCGGACAATCAAATTGGGCCTTGCGGGACCAACTCGATTGCATTTAGGGTTTCGAGGCTCATTTACCCTTCTTGCCCCGATTCTCACCTATAGAGTCAATTTCAAGACTTGAGTTAGTTACGATTTGGACAATCTCAATCCGAACTTTTTGTCAATATGTATAGTGCATGTACCCATAGGTGGGCCCCACTAGGACACTGAGTTGTCGGACGTCCAGATCTGCCACCTGCAAGATCTGAGTCGTCCACTCAGCTTTATCTTCACCCATTGATTTCCAGAGTTTCCATGATTTTAAATTTTTCCACTATTACAACACCACCACTTTGGCTCACCGCCGGCGTGACCCCTACCCTCCTCCGACCACTGCATTGGTACAGCCGTGACCATCTCGCGGTCGGATACCAATCTGTACCCATCATCACCACCGGAGCTAACGCAGTAGCCGTCGGCGACGATGTTTTCAGACTCGTTTTCCGCTGCCGCCGCCACCCTTTGGGCCATTTTTCTGTGCCTGCGAGTGTCCTTCGAGGAAGCCGACCACCCCAACAGCTTCCCCTCCTCAAGATCCACATTTTGAGGCCATCCACTACCATCACTGCCGCTGGCATCACCGCACCCGGCGGCGATCCACCCTCTTTCTATGCCGTTTTCCAACCGAGCAACGACCGGACTCCTCCAACTGTCACTACCATCACATTCCGCATCCTCCCTCTTTCGATCACAACCGACGAGAACCTCTGCTCGAGCCATCATGTCCGTATTCCGATGACGGGAACTGCCGCCCTTGTTCGGCCCGTTTATCCACTTGGTCATGCCCGCATCCACCTTCCCGCGACTGCGTGCGCCTGACCATGCTCGAGTCCGCCAATCTGTGCCGAGTTCATGTCCACTTCATTCCCACCCAGTAACCTAGCCCAGTTTTTCAGTTAACCCAGATTGAGTTGGTTTAGCTCGTGTTTGGTCTAGTTTAGCTTGATTCGGTCTCGTTCAACTTAGTTTCGAACCGTTTTCAGTAATTCTAAAACTTCTATATTAGTTATGATGCATATTTAAATGATTTAGCATTATTAGACATTATGATAATTTTTCTTTATTTATGGTTTTATTTATTTATTCATTATTATTTATTTATTTTTATTTATATTTTATCGTATATGATGTATGTTTACATGATTATTTATTATTAGTATTATTATTATTATTATATTTACTTATTAATATTAGTCTTTTATTGTTAACTAAATTGTATTTATTTATTTATTTATTTATTTACTTGTTCGTTGCGTGTATGTTATTATTTAATTGTATTTAAGTACTTATTATGTAATAATGACTATGATATTATTATTATTATTCATTATTAATTAAAATTAAATAAATATTTTTTATTTATATATATATTTATTTATTTATAAAATGATTATGTACTTATTTATTTAATTGTTTATATGATAACTAACACGAGTATATATAATATTTACTCGTGTTTCGCAATTTATGTCTATAGTATATGATATTATTATTTCATAATTAGAGTATTGATTATTTTTATGTATATATTATCTATCCATTTATTCATGATTGTATTTATTTATTTATTTATTATTTTTTATTAATTATTTTTTTATTATGTCTCGATTTACGTGTTGTGTGTTTAGCGGTATGTTTATTTAGTGTAGTCCTTTTTTTTAGGATGTATTGATGATATGAGCACACACCACAAACATACATCATATAGAGACATTAGTATTTTACTTAACAGTGGGTTTCGATGTATACTTGGGATCTGAGCTCCCTGTAGATATGCAGATATACTTGGAGCTTAGACCACATATCCATAGGACTCTCCCTCTCTCTCCTTGACTCCTTGCATGTAGAGTTTGATATGATAGCATCGGTGGAATTTTATCATATCCCTCCGATGTCGGGTCATTTAGCTATATTTTCTACTCATGTTTAATAAAATTATAAGGATGAGATCCTTTGTTGGTTTTCGAACTGAGCTCGAAAAATATATGATACAAGCCTTTTTCCTAAGCCTATTATATAAATATGCGCATTTTTACGGATTTCACGAATAAGAGAGTGAGTAGTATGAAGATATGTATAAATCGCACTAGTATTCTTTCAAACTATGAGGTAGAGCTGTGTATTATGGTACTGCATAATGCAGTGAATTTTTGGAATATGTAGTCCTAACTTAATTGTTCCTTTTGCCACTCAAATACCGTGGCGGGTGATATGGAAGGTGTGAGGGCGTAAGCATTGTATGTATGTATGAATATGATTATGAGCCATGCATACGAGCTTGCAATTGCTTAAGTATGTTTATTAACCGCCCAGTGTGAGGCAATCTTGACTTTTATAAGATTCCATGGGTAATGGAATACATATTTGCCAGATTGTATTATTTATTATTCGGACTAGTAACATTTATTACTAACGTTTTTCATATAATATAAATAGGTTTTGCAAATCCTAAGTTGACTTTGGTGGGAGGACAGATAAACGCTACATACACTTGAGCTCAACACAGTTATTTACTTTATTGTTTTTATTTATATTTGATGTGCTTGATGCATATTTAACAATGTCTTCTATTCTCATGAAACCAAGAAGCTTGTTCGATCTATTTCATCGATCGAGTTATACCGACCGATAACTTTAAACATGGCTCGACTCGATTGTAACATTTTTTATTTGATTCTTAAGTAAACCGAAATCGGGGTATTACAAATTTTGTCTAATCCTCATGTTGTAGATGATGTATGTTCTTATTTTTTGTTATAGTGGATGGTTTGTAGTTTATTCTTTTATTTTGGAGGTTCTACGTTAAATTATTGTGTATCTTCTATCCTTTATCATTTATTAATATACTTTGTCAAAATATACAATATGGAGTCTAAAGATTTTATGTGTTAAAACCCAACAAGAATTTGAATATAACCGACTCTTTGTATTTTTTAGACACTCTTCAAGTTAGTGTTGAACTTTTTTAGAACATTCGTCGAAATTAACACACATTCACACCTACGTACCTACACACACTCGCGAATCATATATATCAAAATCTCCACTGTTTTTCATAGGGTTTGAACCTCAAAAAATAATATGCTAAAAGGTCTTATAGCTAACGTTGGTTGTAAGACTTTTTAGTAACTAAAAAGTACATATAAGGGAACTCACTTACTCTTCAAATAACAAAATTGTCATAAAGACATTTAATGAGTTGGTGATGTGGTTAAATTGATTGAGCCTTATAGTCGTAATAGATGTAAGGTCTTCCAGCAGATCACTACTCACCTCGGAAAATAATCCGCTGAAAGGTCTTATCATTTTTTTGCGGTAAGCAAGTTGACATATCTCCTACATCATATGGTCTCGTCCTACATGCTAGTTCCTGTGTTTACTTTATGCAATAGGTTTTTCGGGAGGTTAAAAGCTCATTTGATCCTCATGAGCAATAAAGATAGCATTATACATAGACTATTGGCTATTTAAATATGCCCCATGCGAGGTGACGAAGTTTAAGACGGTCAAATGAGAATAATCCTTGAATAAATAAAGTTTCAAGTGGTTTGAATGACTCGAACTTATGCAGGTCATACTAGTTCTACAAAGTACAAATCGTTCTCTTTGTAGGGCGGCCAAAGTTAAGTACTCCACGGGTCGGCTTGAATGCTAAAGAGACAAGTCATTCTGTTAACTACTTTCACGGCCCAGTACTAGTTTTAGTTTGAAACATTTCGTTATCAACTTCACCATTGATCAAAAAAAAGTCCATCATTAATGTTTCCAAATCTAATCTTTAACGAGCTTGACTCGGTCTACTAAAGCTTGACTTGGTCGATTCTGCAGGGATTAATTGAGTTTTGGAAGGCCACAAATTTTTATATAATGAGGTTTAAATGTCTAAATAGCTAGGCTATAATCAGTGCCGTGCCAAACACAGGTACCCTGTGCAGCCAGTGGCAAATTAAGTAAAAATAAGAAGTTTATTGGGTAATTTATAAAAAAATGGTTCTTTTGTCTTCCCTTCCCAACGGTCTCCATCTGTTCAAAACCAAACGGGGCAAAGGCCAAAGGGAAATGGCATCCCTTCCATCCCTGTGAACATCCAATTGCATCCAACATCAATCAACTTCTATGTATGATATCAGAATTTTACAACATTAATTGGGAATTTATTCTTTGTTTGGTGAGTTCGTGTACATAGGTGGCTTAAGTGAATTTCCTCCATCAACCTCCTTGATTCACAATCGCTCATCTGTAATCTTCTCTAGTAATCATTCCCATTGCTATCCCTAAGTCCCTCCGATCATTTATCACCGAGAAAGTGTCAAAACAAAATCGAGAACAATGGCAGGAGCAAACTGCCTCCCGACCATGACCACCTTCCCTTCTAAGCACATACCAGGTTGCCGAAAAAACAGTAAAAACGTCTAACTTTTTGTCAACTGGGATATGCAGGGAAGGGTAGATGTACATCAAATTCGCGTTGGCAGCAATCCCTCCATTAGTGAAGTAGGCCGATTGACAAGAAAATGCCGGTTTTTTATAGTTGATAAGGGGGAAACAATGGAGGGTGTAGCTGAGATGGAGAAGGTGATTATTTTATTTTATTGTATTTTATTTTATTTTTTATATTTTTTTGGGATCTATTTGGTAATATTGACTCGAGTCGGGAATGAGTAAAATTTTTATTACAAAACTACCCCTGACCATTTCCTTCCGACTCGAGTCAAAATTACAAAATACATCTTAAAAAATTTAAACAAAATAGAATAAAATTTCATAAAATAAAATAATTCATTAGAACTCGATTATTTTATTTTATAGTATTTTATTGTACTTTTAATATTTTTTGAGATCTATTTCGTAATATTGACTCAAGTTGGTGTGATAAATTTGTAAAAGAGTTATTATTCTTAATATTTTATATTGAGTTTTTATCATATTTCGAGTAATTTTTATTTCAATTTTATTAGTTTAAAAGTTTATTAGATATAGTAATAATGCGAGAAATTATTGTGATTTTGGTATAGAAGTGTTAATTAATGTTGTTCTAGCTGGGTATAAAAGTTAAAAGTCGATCGAAAATGAATTAAAGGCGAAATCGGGCAAAAAGCGTAACTTAGAAACAGTAACCGAGAGTGCTGGTGACAAAAAAACAGATATTTTTTATATTTTGGAGATCTGGTGGACCCCACTTGAAATATTTGGGTGAAGTCCTAGTGGTACTACAGAATGTCGGTATTTGGAACGAGCAATTTACTGGAAGTGTCGAGGGAAGGTTTTGGGTGACCGAGCAGTGGTTAGGGTCAAATCAAGAGGGTGAGACACTGTGATTACAATGCGCCGAAGGAGGGGTTTGCTGATTTGTCAATAAGGATGAAGAAGATTTGGATAAGGATCTCAATCTTATCCTTAGCCAAATGTCGGGAGGTTTGAATTGCAACTAACTCTGAAGGATAAGGCTTAAACGTGCTTAGAGATAAGCATGCCTTGTTATTGAAGATGAGAATTGGGCGTCCTTGGTGATAAGGATCTTTGATGTTGGCAAATAAGGATGCTAACGCTGCAGGTTGTTGGAGACGTGCAGAGGCTGAAACTTTAGAGGTGCGGATAAATATGGAGAAGTTCTATATAGAGGGACGTCCTCTTGTGAAGAAAAAAAAGAGAACAACATTAGACGGCTAAGAGACGGCACGAAAGACAGAGAAGGAAGACGGAGAAGTTGGATCAAACAAAGAAGACACTTTCTCTAAAAGAGTTTTTCTTTATTTTGATTTAGTTTCTTTGTAATTAAATAATATTTTTCATATCACATATGAATTTTTTGAGTTTAATCGCATATTCTATAGAGTACATTCTTTTCTAGGATTTTAATAAAAATTATTAATTTTTATCTATGTGATTGTGATGTTGGATTATCTATTTTATTCTGTTCATTAATGCTATCATTAGCCTGATCACCTATTGATTGATCTAGAGATTTGATCTTGTCTAGAGATAGAAAGATTAAATTTGTCATTGAATAAAATAGTCTTTGTTTATTTATATGAGATAGAGATATACTCATATGTCTTAGGTAATTGTTGACGGTAGAACTTAAAGTATCATTCTACATACACAATTTCATAGAGATATAAGAGTTGGGTGCAAGTGATAAATTTATGGTGATTCTAAAAATGTCATAAATAAATAATTCCTGTGGTTAATAATCCAAATGTGCAATTCGTAGGTATAAGTTATAATTTTGATCATATAAAGTACTAGGTGATATTAAAAATCCTAGGTATGTGGTCTTGAAGTTAATATCTTAATTAAATATTGTATTTTAGATTAGTTTAGTTTTAATCTATAATTTAAGCACTCTTTGAATTCATTTCTTTTTAAGTACAATTAATTAAATTAGTTTTGGTAATTGAGAATTTTTACTACTAATTTTTCGTGGGACGATACTTTCTTATCACTTTTATTATTTGATTCGGCACCTGCACTTGCATTATAATTTACACATCAGGAGCGAGTTTAAGTTTTTATTACGAAACTACCCCTGCCCATTTCCTTCCTAACTCGAGTCAATATTACGAAATATATCTCAAAAAATATGAAAAAATTAGAGTAAAATACCATAAAATAAAGAATCCATTAGAGCTCGATAATTTTATTTTATAGTATTTTACTATTATTTTTTGGGATATATTTTGTAATTTTGACTCGAGTCAAGAGCAAGTCAAGTTTTTATTATGAAACTACCTCTGCCCATTTCCTTCTCCCTTGTTATGCTGCGCCGATATTCTGTTTTCCCACCCCCTATTTTGCCGCGCCACTTGGCCACCGGCGACCTTGCCGCCAGCCAACAACGCTGTCGACCAGTGCCATCACCACCTTGCCACCGCCTCCCTTCCTTCCCCCTCTCCCAACCGTTTTCCTTCCCCGACCACCCACTACCTCCACCTTGCACACGTCGCCGTAGGCCACCAACCACAGCGACACCTCAAGCGACCATCCCTAGCCTATTCCCCTCCCATTCCCCAGATTGAATCAATCCAACGGCTCCTCCATCTTCCCCAACAAAAGGTGGAACAAATGGAAGTCCCAGCCGTATGGCTACAAAGAAAAATGCACAATCTCACCGCTAATAAAATTTTTAAAAAGCACAAGTAAGTGCTGAAAAGATTTTTAGGAGTACCTCACAATATTTTCCTCCAATTTCAAGCACACTGTACAAGCAATTTGCACTGATATGACTACTGTTTACAACTTAAAACTACGCAGAACACCATGTCTATTTAATCCATTGCATGCTATAAAATTTTAAAAGTGTTTAATGTTATCAATTTCGAGCAAAAATGACATCCTAGATTAAAAGCGGAATCAATTCCTGGAATAAATGATCATAGCATAGATTCGTGCATGCCTACAATAATGCGTTGAATGCTCTCAATTTCCAGTAGAATCAACATCCCAGTTTCAATACAGCTGAAATTGACAAAGTTCCGACACAGAAACTGCTATAGAAATGACCATAATCAAATCGACAAGAAATTGAATGCTCTCAATTTATAGTAGAATCAACATCCCGTCCTCAGTTTGAGCCTGTGCCCTACCATGGTGAGGTGGCAGGGCGGCGGGCCAAGGCTTTGGCTCAAAACCTGGACGTGGGGTGAGGTGGTAGGGTGGCAAAGGGGAGGAGATCTAGAATCTGCCTGCACCTCCTCCATCTCAGCTACTCCAAAGTATCATATTTGCCTTGTCATGCTCCTCGTCGTCGAACTCGATGAGGAACTCCTGGAAATTGGTCTCGAAGTTGAGGTCCTCCTCTTCATCCGCATCGATGAGGTGCAAGCTGACGCGGGGAGGTGTCTTGTGGAGGCCTGGGCGGAGGTCATCAGTGGTGAGGCTGCGGCGGCGGGTATGGCTGACAGGGATGAAGTCGGATCACAACATGTCTTCGGAATGCAAAGCCTTAAGCTTTTTCTCGATGTGTTTTGAATGGCCAGATAAAATCTCAAGCACAGCCAAGATGGTTGTGCTGCAACACAATAACCCTTTCCTCTTATATATATATATATATATATATATATATATATATATATATATATATATATATATATATATATAAATTTATACATGATTTAATTCAATTGTAACAGTTCTAATACTGTTCTTGAGTGAACTAGATTCAGAGTGTTACACTATTATGTATGTATATATGTATGTGTGTGTCTATATATATATAGACACACACATACATATATACATACATAATAGTGTAACACTCTGAATCTAGTTCACTCAAGAACAGTATTAGAACTGTTACAATTGAATTAAATCATGTATAATATAGACACACACATACATATATACATACATAATAGTGTAACACTCTGAATCTAGTTCACTCAAGAACAGTATTAGAACTGTTACAATTGAATTAAATCATGTATAAATTAATTAATCAAAAATAAATAAATTATCAGAGCATACGAGAGTATGCCTCTTTTTTAGTAGACCGTAAAATTAGATTTAGATCATTTATCGCATTAAGATACATTATTTATTATTTTTGGGTGGGTTAGTAAGTTTAGAACATATTATTCGAATTAGGTCATGATTATTTTATTTTTATAGTATTTTATTGTATTTTATTTTATATTTTTAGAATTTATTTATTATTATTGACTCAAGTCGGGGAGACTCAAGTTTTAATTATAGCTCTTAGCTTACATTTCTTCCCTCGACCCGTGTTGCCCACTGTTTATCTCCAAACCCCGTAGACCATCTCCCCACCCTCACCCCTATTTCGATGACCGCCGCTGCCACCACCAACTGCTCCGCTGCTGACCGTCGCCTCCGACCAGTCTCACCACGATGCCGCGCCCAACCTCCCCAGCATCGACCTCCCTCCTCCATCTTCTTCTCCCACTCCATCGAGTTGACACCCTGCCCTATTTTTGGAGCACCGCTACCGGTCGCCGCCACCACGTCTCAACTTTGCCATCACTGCCCTCGGCTGAGCTAGGACCGAGCCCTAGTCAGGGCTGTTTTACACCGCCACCCCTCCGGCCATGATTCTGGCCAGTCGGCACCCCAAGTTGGACCTCCTCCTCACACCATATCCACATGCCCTAATCCCAACCTTGGTCGTGTTCCCCTTATCTGGATAGTAACCACGCAGATGGCAACCTCGATCGTTGCCGCCGTCGTAGCCACCTTTGGTCTGCCACCTCAGTGTACCTCTGACTTGCTGAATTCCCTCATGGGATGGCAATTATAGTCACACCATCCCTCCATAGCCACGGCTGTTGCTGCCATCATCATAACTCATTTCACATGGAATCACAATGAGATGCGTTTCGCTTCTCAAATTTTAGATTTTTAATTTATTTTTATTATTATGTATATCATTCATACTTTTTACAAATTATTCATATTTTGTGAATATGTTATTTTGAAATATAGGGATGATTATTTGTTGATTAATAAAATAGGTTAAGAAATTTAAAATTGATAATGATTAATGATAACTTGAATTAATCAATTATGAAATTAATTATGATACGGATGATGTTAGAAATTGTGATAATTGTGTATTAGAATTATAACTATATTAGTTAATTATTAGTATTAGGAAATTAATTCATAATAAAATTGGATGTCGAATAGCATAATTAGGATTAATAAACTTAATTAAGGATAAAATATCATAAGTAGGATTATTGAGCTAATTAAATGAAAAATATCATCATTAAGGGTACTATCTAATTTAATGAGGATTGACGTGAAATGATCATAAGTTCAGGAATTGTGATGTAGTCACCTAATTAAAAGTAATGGCAGGAAGATTTTAAATTGTAATTGTTAATTTAATTCAATGTTGATAGTTTGATATTGATGTTAGTAATTATAGTACTCATAATTATGCAATTATGTATATGTATCCATATCATACATACATCATATAATTAGCATGGGCGTTAATTTGTAACTTTATATATGTAGGTATGGAGTAGGAGCATGTCGCCTAGGTGTGTGGCCTTACTTGGAGCTTCTACCAAATTCATTTAAGACTCAGCCCTGGTTTATCACTTATTCTATTGTGATTTATTTACTAATTGCAAGACGTGTTAAGCGATGTTTTATTAGATTCCACTTAACTCAGGTCATTTAATCAAATTATTTTCCAGATTAATAACCCTCAAGGATGAGATCCTTCAGGTCTAATTTTAAGAACAAGATCCACTACAGGTTGCCTTCGGGTCTATGAAAATAAATCCCTTCTCAGACCTATATATAATTTTATCAAATTTTTAGTTAGACCAGAGATGGAGAAACTGACTTGTACATACCATGAGCGGGTGCACGTGCCAGTCATAGCGAGCTCTGGATTAATGAGAAGGTTATTCCATTCCCGAGGGATCCTTACAACTTCGCATTTTGTGTTTCCTCATACCTAGAGAAACATAGAGGTTTATAGGCAATGTTCAATACAACACACATCCAAACATGTGGTTCAAAGGAACTGAAGGCGACTGCCTGAGAGTACTCGGCTATTGTGATCAAGGTCAAGAGAAATAAAGAGGAAAAGAAAGCACTTATGATATACTGGTAGTCCCAAGGGACAGAAAAGAAAATGAGAAAATGCCAAGAGAGTCATCAGTAAACCAGTCAGTTCATGATGCTATTATGTCTACGGCCCGATGGCTCCCTAGTAGACGCCCTTATGAGAGTTCAGCAGAAGTTATATATATTTTTTCTTCAAAATGATAGTTAGCTCTCATTTGTCAATTTGTTATAATTATTTGTAGATCTGTAATACTCATTACTAACGTTATCTTTTATATATATGGTTATGAGGAATAAGAGTCTGATACGTCAACCTGAACGTAGGAGCATTGACTTCTTGTGCACACACAAACCTGCACGTTATGTTAGATTTCTATGTTTTAATTATGATATTTCAATTTATAGTATGATGTTTCATGATAAAATGATAACCATAATGTTTGGAGATTGATATAGCAAATGAAAATGACATGACAAATAAGACAAACAGATAGGTCAAGAGCCATTTGATGTAAAGATTTAGGTGATATCACTTTAGTATATTATGAAATGAAAATTTTGGATGGTGTGATATATATATATATATATATATATATATATATATATATATATATATATATTATGTGGTGTTAGCCGGTCCTTATTACTCTTTTAGTAAAAATTATGTATATTTGGTTTTAAAATTTTTATTGATTTTATCGTAATTAATTTTTTTGCATGAATTGTTTGTCATGTCATTCACGTAGTATCTTCTTAGGATTTTTGTATGTCATACATGCATGATGGAATTTATCGTACATCTTAAAACGCCAAGAGTAGATCCATTAGGATAAGGTTTGGGTTAGCCGACTTAATTGGGTGACCCATAGCATTCCAATTTAGTTCGCAAGTAAGCCGAATTCGAGGTGTTACACTATCATTGTTCTAAGCCACTTGAGTTCCATGGTGAACGATGTATAGAGTATGGGAGGGCGTAAGAGGAATTATGTATATAAGTATGGAGTCGTTGATTTGATCTGGCATTTTTTATGACATTTAGTTGTATTGGCCTAAGCTTACTGCTTTGTGATGCATTATGGTTGTTTTATGATTTCTCGTGAGTTTTAAAATACTCATCAACCAGCATTGTTTTGATTAATGATAATTTTACTATAAATATGACAGAAGGAGGGTTGGGAAGGAGGCCCGGATGGACGGAGGCGACCGGTGATGGCGACTCAGCGACAGCGGTGCTCTACAAAACAAGGGAGAAAAGGGCAATGAACAAGAGGAAGGGAAGCGGAATGAAAGGAAGGGCTTGGTCATGAAGGGAGCTGGCTGGCATGGATGGTGACGGCGAGGCACGGTGGCAAGGACCAGCGGCTCTCCACGAACAAAGCAAGGACAGTGGTCGACATTGGGCAAAGAAAAGTAGGAGGAAGAAGGGGAAATGGAAGGAGGAGGCTAGACAATGGCATCGCGATGGCTATCACAGTGATTGTGGCAGTGGCATTGCAGGCAGAGAGGTCGTTGGTGGCAGGTGAGGCACGGTGAAGAAACAGGGGAAAAAAGGGTCAAGGTAAAAGTAGGGTAAGGGCAATTTCATTAAAAAAAATTGAGTCAATCCCGACTCTAGTCAATAATATCAAATAAATCCCAAAAAATAAAAATATATATAATAAAATACCATAAAAGAAAATAATTGTGTCTAAGTCGAATAACATATTCTAAACCTATTAACCCACCCAAAATAATAAATCACGTGTCCTAATACGATAAACAACCTAAATCTAATTCTACAGTCAACAAAAATTAAAAACTGGGCTTACTCTCATACACTCTGATAACTCATTATGTTTTTATCTTATTGACATTATCATCATATACTTGGGTGCACATGCCCCTCATGGCTCATAACACCCAATCGGCCTCAACTTACCACATGTGTTCTGAAGCTGACTCAACTGAAATAAACAATTGAACCAACCAGTTCCAACTATAAAACCCTGACTCAAGTCGTGGGTTCTACACTATGACCAATGGAGGTGGAAGGATTGATATGTTCATGGCAGGGGATAGTATCATGTGTATAAACTGTGTTGAGTGTTATATTGGATCTATGTATTGGGTTATATGATTTATGTATTTTGGGATTATGAGACCTAGGTATTTGAGAACTATGAGTCATATGATGTATGATGTTGTGGGCTGGTGCCCTAAAGCTTATAGGGGTGTGGTTGATAGGTTACGTATGGTCTATGATTTATTATTGTATTATCATTATTGTTGTGGAGGGTGTTAACTATAGGACATTCTAACAATCAACTTCAGGGTGTGTAAGCCTTTAAGTCATTGATCATGATGAAGAAGAATTAAGGTACGTGAAATGTATTCGGATGTAGCTTTGTGTGTATGTGATAGAAGAATGTGGACCGGTGAGATTACGATTACGTTAAGTCAGAGTGTTAGGGTATAGTGCCCTTACATGCAATGATGTCTATCTGTTTAAATTTTGTTTACAAGGTATGTAGAAAAAGTAACTAGACCTATTATTTATTTTACTACAAAATCAACATTATCTAAGAATAAATTACTTAATTAAAAGGTTAAAACCAAGTATAAGAACTTGATCATGTATCTTCATTATGAAAAGTTCAATTTTTTACCTATATTGGAGGTGTTACCTTCGTGCATGTCAAAATGATTGTTACATCCATAAATTTACACTCTTACTTGTCAAGATGTGCTACCTCTCCTATAAATCAAAGTGTTCGTATTAAAAACTTTAAGTGTTAGACTCTTTTTATAGTATTATGATCAATATATATTGTATAAAAGCCTAATAAGTTCATCATCTTGAGCCTCATTCAAGGTTGATATTTGCTAACTTAAAATTTTTATGCCCGTACTCCGATGAATAATTTTTCAAATTATAATATAAAAATTTGGTCTTTTTATGAGCTAAATTGGGTTGTTGTAATATTTAAGACTATAATAAATAATATTGTCTATTATAAAATAAATTATTAGAATATATTAAATTTTATATTATTTTAAATTTATATTAAAATGTAAATCAGTTAAAAATGCGGCGCAGGCTGCGATCAGTAAAAAGTATACGCCGACAGACATTCGGACAAGATAAGTCGAGCATGTCCCATCGGGAATTGAGTGGGGCCGATGCCATGCTGGCGGCTAGCCCCGCACGTGTGACTCGGCACACACGTGAAACGGGGCCACACCTTCAACTCGATCGTGACAGGCCATCCGTCGCCTTTTTCGTGTCGCTTCCAATGAATGGGCCCCGGCTGCCTTTGCCTCGGAACTCAGACGTGCGACCGGGAACCGGTGTCGCACGTGTCTGACTTCGATTTGACATGTCGGCCGCAAGGCAAGACTAGGGCCTTGACTTGGCCGCATGTGAAATGACGAGATTATCACCGGTGACGCCATTAGTGACCGGTTAAGGGGGATAGAATGGTAATTAAAAGACGTTGTTTCGTCACTAGAGGCCCACCTAAGTCCATTTACTCGGTGGGCCTGGCCCATGGACTGATCGATGCCGACAACCCCTTTCAAATTTGATGCCGGTCGTGGGCCCCGGCTTGTTACTTAAGCATGTATTAGTTGAATGTTTTTGCTTCTCCTCACAAGTGACGTGAAAGCAGCTTTTTTAACTTTCAAATTTTTTTTAATTGAGCATCAAAAGTGTTTAGAGCGTGATCAAACCTGAAAGGGTTGAATTTGGTAACCGGCCATATCTATGGTGACTAAAATTCCACATCTGCACGCTAAGTTGCTAGAAGAATTAATAAACATTAAAAACCTATTAATGATTTCATTACAAATTCTAAATCAATGTTGAGAGGTATAATTAAATCCAGTTATTTTATATGTGATGTTTGTTTGGGCAAATTACCATAGATCTAGACAATCATTTGATTTGGGGATAAAATGCATAAAGTTGTTTCCCATGGCGCTCAATGTCCTGGTCTGAATCATACATGGAGTCCAATGTAAGATTCGGGAAGGGGACCGGCGATTATCAGATTAATTACCAGTTTTTTCTTTAGTGATCTGATTGCCTATTTTTTCTTTAACGTGGAAAGGTTGGAAAGGGTCGTCACCTACTAGGCTGGCCATCCGTCAGAACCCGGGTCATGGTCAGGTACCGACTTCTTTTCACCAAAAAAAAAAAAAGGACCAGCCCCATCTTCTGAAAGTAGCGAAAGTCACAAGATCTTTTCTTTCAACCCGGCCTCAAAGCCCAGAGGCTCAACTCGAATCATGGTCCTCGTTATGTTTATGAGGATTGGATTGTCAATAATTAGCATTACTGTAGTTTGATTCTTTCTTTAATTACACTGGTCAAGTCTTTTACCAAACCAACCAGCCAAGCTTTATAAAAAAATGTATTAAACACAATACAAGGGGACACAAGTTATGAAAACTAGGCATAAACGAATGTCAAATAACTAAAATCCACTTAATCATTTTTTATCATCAGTCAAATCCGGATTAAATCACAGACCCACTTCATCCATTTGTGCACCATACGTTCTTACTCTACGTTGGGCACCCGCCTGAAAGATCACCTTAATTAATTTGATTAGCTAGTTCATCCTCAACGTAACGCCAAGTGTAATATGGTGACGTACGTGGATAATCAAGTAGAGAGCTCAACGTTGGCAAACCATGCATGTGACCTGCGTGACAACTATAATAAGACGTTGCATACACATTAGAAATGTTTCGTTAACCATCGGCCAATCGATTAAAAAATGCTAATATCTCTCAATGCATCATCAACAATAGCTCGTGTCATATAATATGCACCACGGGCGAGATAATTAGTATGTAATTTGTCAGTTTGCACCGATTGTCGGGCGCTAATTGGCTTCCGACATGGGCGTTCTAAATGCAGGTGTCTATAAATGATGGGATATTCTTTGTCGAAGCCTTCACCCATCGCCTTTGTCTTGTCCTGTCGAAGAGAAGAAGCAGAGGGGAATAGGTGAGAACCGACAGAGCGGCCATGGAAGAGACGAAGTCCAGATTCAGAAGAATATGTGTCTTTTGCGGCAGCAGCCCCGGGAAGAAGACCAGCTATCAAGAAGCTGCTCTCCAGCTCGCCAATGAGTTGGTACAGAATGATCTATATACTCCTCTTTTCTTCTTCTTTCTTTTTTTCCAGTGTTGTACAGCCTTAAACATACAGTCCTCTGTTTTTTATTGCTTCTGATTAACTAGCGATTTCCCTTTTCTTTAGCTAATTTCAATGAGAATGCTGTGAAATTTCGTGCAAAGTTCACTGGAAATTGTACTTTTCAGCTCATGTTACTTCCCCTCCTTTTCAAGATTTCTTGTTTGCAAAGCATTATGAGGGCTAGTTTCTACTAGCTTTTCCAAGATACATATTGTTCGGGTTTCCACTGCTTGTCGCATTTTTACTCATTGGGTCGGTTGGATAAGTTTTCGCTGTGATGTTTGACGAGAGAACTATTTCGGTTGAAACTTGACAAAAGGCTGATCGAATCCTGACTTCAAGCTTTTGCGTGGAAAATTGGGCAGCAGTAACTAGATTTCATTATGGGCAAGTATATCTGCATGACCTTCATATTTTTGTCTAGCAACAAATTGAAACTCTCTAAATCATGCATCCTTGTCCCTAGGAAAACAGTCGTGCTTACCGGATATCATGACCCCGAAGCATATATTTTCCCAAGAGGCAAACCACTTGGGAAACACTAATTTCATGATATGCATGCACCAGCTAGATAATAAGTTTTGTAATGACATTGGCACAAACACGTGTTTTGGCTTGTGGTCATGCATTCGTATCATGACTCGTTATAAGCGTTGGTGTTTTTCAATGTGGATGAAGGTGGAGCGGAGGATTGATCTGGTCTATGGCGGTGGTAGCGTGGGACTGATGGGCCTCGTTTCTCAGGCTGTTCATGATGGGGGACGCCATGTCCTAGGGTCTGACCTCTCCTCTCCATTCATCATTTGTTTGTTTTATGATTGTGTTTCATGCAAGACACCATCATGCCCTGCTTTTCACGGGATGATGCTGTTTACTACATGATTGCCTTTGTTGAACAAAGGCAAATTTCATTCTGGAGAAATGTGCTAGCTATAGCTTCTTTTTAATTTTACACCTTCTTCACTGATTATTTTTATGTATTTGTGTGTCATATCTAATTTCATGATGCAGGGTCATTCCTAGGATTCTGATGCCGAGAGAGGTATGAAATCCTTCCTGTTTCACAGCTTAGCGGTGTGTGTTTGGCATGTGTTTAACTATCAAATATTTGAATGAGTGGTGGTCGACATTTCTTTAATGGACAGCTATGTACTATGTAGCTGGGGAGATGGGTTTCAAGATAAGTTTGCTAGTGCTTTGGTTTTGCTGCTGCTGGGCCTTCGTGTTCCTTTTTAACAACCTTCTCTCATCACCATGGTGTTTATAGTAATTGTAAGAAGCCTTTAGAAGTAATAGTGACCTCGTTGCTGTCATAAAGTTGGCATTTCTTCTGTTTGGATTTGTGGGAGTTTCTTGGGAACACAGGGATTTTGCTTTTGTATGGTTCTTATATAATTGCTTTTATCCACCTATATTGGGAGCAATGACCCATTTTACCTTTGTATATGAAGTTTCGAAAAGATCAATTTTTCCAGATAAAGAAGCACAGATAAACCTTAGATGTTCTTCTGTTAGTTAATTAGATTAACTACTTACAAAAGCATTGATATAATATATCTTCAGATAACCGGGGAGCCTGTTGGTGAGGTGAGAGCAGTTTCTGACATGCATCAAAGGAAAGCTGAAATGGCGAGCCTAGCCGATGCCTTCATAGCTCTACCTGGTACATGATAATGTTAATATTGACTCTATGACTAAAATTACTACCATCAACCAACGTCATGGCTAACGTAATCTCCCTACCTGCTCATACCAGCTCATGCATCCCTTTTTTCTTTTTCTTTTTTTGGTATTAGGTGGGTATGGAACACTCGAAGAACTGCTCGAAGTTATAACCTGGGCTCAACTTGGAATCCACAAGAAGCCGGTACTAGTCTCTTTTTCATTGACAATTCCTCTAAATTCATGGACATAATATTTTAACTGAGAATGAACCTTGTTGCATATTAAACGATACTCGTTCCTCCGTGTGGGATGCGTCCCATGTCGAACGAGAAGTAATTTCAACCTATATAGATTATGTGCCAACTTAGTTATACTCAACGTCTGTTATGTTTGCATTGGGTCAATTACGTTGATCCGACTTCGTTTAGAGCGGTTAGATTACTAATTTAATGTTCTCATAAAAAGCAGAGAATAAAATGGATGACCAATTACAGTGCTCCCCCATCATACACACAAGATATATATAGCTATTAATTTATGTTCAAAGCGCACTTAACCTTCACAAATCAAGTTTTTGGAAGACAATTTATAACGCGTTCTGCCGCTCTGATAAGAACACGAAGAAAGTTTATTCTTGGTTGTTTTCTTATTTTCGTAAAAAAATGAAAGGAGCATTGTTGCAAGCCAGGCAGCGGCTGATCTTTCTTTCGATTCAAACCTGCCATAACATCAATGGATGTTTGGTATCTTCTTTAGCATGTAAATACTAATCAGTCAAATATGACGAGCAGTGTTACCGGGCAGGATGGACTCCCGGCAGCCGGGAAAGAGGTTTCAATATTCCAAACTCTGGGAAAGGAAAACACCAAAGTCAAGAACTAAGCTGTCATCTTCGATATGTGTCTTTTAGCAATGGAAATGAAGGACATCATTATTTAAACAGCATGTTTATCTCAGTCAAATACCAGCTTGCTTTTAGAAGATGGGTATGTTCATGGTGGTTGAGAGATTAATCAAATTCGTACTTTGCTTTTTTGCAGGTGGGCCTCTTTAATGTGGATGGGTATTATAATTCCTTGTTGTCCTTTATCGATAAGGCCGTGGATGAGGGATTCATATCTTCCTCTTCTCGGCGTATTATCATATCTGCCCCAACGGCCAAGGATTTGGTCAGACAGCTTGAGGTGAAGTGCTCAGTGCTCACACTCATGCTAATTTGTATCTGCTCTAATTCTCTTTTGAGATTAATAATTCGTGTGGACCTTTTAATCAATAGCTTTTGTTACCTTCTACCTAAATTAAGTAACCCCCTTGTTTGTATCAAGTGTTATGTCAACTTAATCTATGCTTTTTTGTCATGGAATATCTATCTTTCGTGACCCCGATATCGGATAAGCATGAAAGTTAGACGGTCCCTAACACTTAACACACTTATTTGTCCCGATATGAGCTTCCATAATGGGTGTGACCATTCAACTAATTGATTACACTTTTGACTTGTTCATTTCACATGAGCTTCCACCTGATATGTACCACTGGATGTGACTCTTCCAAATTAGCATCGAATTTTTTAAATGATTGTAGCTAGGCAGTAGAATAATGTTTACATTTTCTTTGTTTTTTAAACCTGTGTGATATATATGCATGTTTATAGGAATATGTTCCAGAGTATGATGAAATCACGGCCAAACTAATATGGAAAGTGGACCAAATGAGCTAATTAACAAGACACTCCAGAAGTCGCCGCATATATAGGTTGCTGGGTAGCTGGGAATATGGCTAGTTTTTGCTCTAACTTGTTGCGTATATAATATGGTTGATATTTTACTTTTACTTGCCATAGAAGAAATTATCATACACCAATCTGATCATTTTCTCTTGTTTTGCGGTCATTCTGTTTTTTGGGTAGATATGATAGTCAATTACCTGCTGCTATTGATTACAGTGGCAACATTTTGATGGTGCTTGTATTTAGTTAATCAGACTGTTTAGAAAGCTGATGTGATCGGGTTTGTTGTGTCTTCATTTGTACTAATGATCTATGTAAAGTGGGTAAAACACTTAAAGCTTGATTGGTAATTTGAATGTAAATCAAGGAAATTGCTCTACAAAGCTCTATATAATACATATCCTGCGTCCCGCACAGAATTATCCCAATGTTTCTGCATAATGGGCGTATGAACCTCTTACTGTGAGCCACGCTGCGACTCTGCACCATGTGAACTTATTTATGCGGCCGCCATACATACCATCCGTGAATAATATGTGAACTGCGCCTTCACTATAATTAGACGAAGTGTTAAAAGTGTGACTCCATGGCGGCGCCAAGATCAGCGAGTTAATATGGGAAATTAGGTTGGACGTAAGGCCCATTAGAGTTTAGTAAGGACGGGCTTATGAGCACCAATGACCGTTTATATGGGTATGTAAGCCCATCTCGAAGTAGGTTGTGGAGCATATAAACGATACTCTCTGATTTTCTAGGCACGAGTTCTCTCTAAGCATCCACTTTCCTGGAACGAAGCATAAAAACCAGTTTAACCCTCACCCGCAAAGAAGTTGATATTTCCGACCATGAAATATGCATTTCATTCATTTAGAATTTGATTAGTTGACATGAAAATTTTAAAATATTCAATCTTATTAAGTGTAGTTATCGTATTTAATATAATTTATCTAAAAAATAATATTAAACTAATTATTTTTTAAAAAAATATGACTAGCTTTCTTCTGAATGTAAGCCAAATCTGTGAACTGAAATAGACAAACCTCTGAACAGTAAAGGTCGGATCTTACCACTGAGGGCGGCCAGATGGCCTAGATGTGGCTAGTAGCCGTCCAAGGCAGCTGGCCCCATCTACCTCCCTTGGCTAGATCAGTTTTATTCACCCAAACCTAGAATAAATGCAAAAAATTAAATCATGATAAAGTAAGAAAACAGTTTTAAATTGTGAGTATCTTATTATTTCGCAATGAATTGTAAATAGAGTGCTAATGCCTCTTTTAATTAAATTCCACTCTCTTTGAGTCGATCTCAACCTTTACTTGGTGGTGGGTGGATCTTATTATTTCTTTCTCTGGGTGGGATGAGTCATCTTTTGCGCGTGGGAAGGTGGTGGGTCTCTATCGATGTAGTCCAGCCCACACTCACGAGATTGTTAGCTATAGTAACTAAGAATAGCCCAAAAATAGTAAATTCTTTTTTTAAAAATAAAAAAAATACATATGCACTTGGGCCAGGGAGTCCTTGCTATTATCATAGAACCCAACATATTAATAAAATCATATTTATAAGTCTTTAACGTGAGTCGATCATTTTAAAAAGATAACTTAAGTCCCACAAGTAAAGTCGTTGGAAAATGCCTTAAAAAATAAATTGAGTCCCACATGTCAAGTCGTTATAAAATATCTCAAAAATATAACTTAAGTCCCACAAGTCTAAGTCGTTGCAAAATGTGTCAAAACAATAACTTTCGGTTCCACAAGTCAAGTCGTTAGAAAATGTCTCACCGGTACTAAGCCAAAGCATATAAACCATGATAAAAAATACGATAATTATATTTATGGGAAAAAATAATTATCTTAATTATTCGACCATGAAGAGGGATCTAACCCTAAATTTATAGGGCCAAAATTGGTTGAGAGAATATTTTTTCTTAAATATTTTTTTATCAAACTAGTCAACTGGAACATGCACATGATTTAGAGCGATGATTAAAGTCGAGAGCTTTCCCAAATGCATTCCTTCCCTAGCTATTTGATTATCGTCCAATATTAATCTGAATAGTCAAATTCAATGCCATGGAAACCATTGATTCATTTCTTCCCTTTACTCTTAAATCACAAGCTTCCTCTTCCATTTTCTGGGTATTGATCCTCACATCAACCTTCCCTCTCTAAGCTCAATTACAGATGCTCAGACCGGCTTCATCAGAAGCGAATGCAACTTCAACTCCGACGCCGCCACTGACACTTCGGCTTTCTATGGCAACCTCAACGCCTCCTTCGCCGACCTCCGCGCCGCGCTCCGCCCCTCCACTCTCTTTGCCACGGCGGAGCGCGTCCGCAGTACCGAACCCATCTACGCACTCTTCCAATGCCGCCCCTACCTCTCTTACTCCGACTGCGTAGCCTGCTTCGACGAGGTATCGGCCCTCGCCCGACGTGCTTGCACCCTCAAGCGCGGCTCCACCACCTTCTCTGACGGGTGCTTCCTCCGCTACGACCACTCCAACCAGTTCAGAGACGTGACGACGAGCGGGCAGTCGGGGTTCTGCGATGACCCAGCTCCGGCAACGGCGATGGACGAAGCGTTCAACCAGACCGTGGAGAGTGCGTTGATGGAGGTGGCGGACATGGTGCCCAGGGCGGAGGGACTGTTTGTGGCGGGGAAGAAGATGGCGGTGTACGTAGCGGGGCAGTGCATGCCGACGATAGGGAGGGAGGACTGCGGTAGATGTTTGCAGTCGGCAGTGAGAAATGTGGACGGATGCATGCTGGCCGGCGGCGGGAGGGCGGTGCACTATGGCTGCTTTCTTAGATTTTCCGGCGGTCCATTTTTCAACGAGAGCTTGGCCGTTGATCTGGACTTGGCGGCACAACCTGGTACTAAATTTAGATTGTAATTTATAAACTATACCCTAAGAAAAATCATAATAATAATATTTTTTAAAAGCTTCTACATATATATATATATATATATCATTATTATAACTATATTTTATTTTATTTTTTATGTCAACCAAATGGATTTTTAATATAAGTAGGAAGTTTATGTTATTGACTTTGCAAGTGTCTTGACTTTGCAAGTGCCTATGCAAGTTACAACTTTAACATGTGATGGCAACTGGGAACTTATTTATACAAAGGAAATTATAGGTCAAATATTTATGTAAGGGGATCGTATTTTTTCTTGGGGATATTTTCGTAATCTTGGCGACATTTACGTGTTTTTCTCCTCTTCTAAACGTGGTTATTCTAATTTTTTTCGCTTTCTATCTCTTTTCGTTCATTATTGAAGCGTGTCGTTACTCTGAAAAATATTGATCATAGTCATTGTTATATACCAAGCATTCAACATAACAGTTGGCACTAGCTAGGCATTCATTTGCAGTTTCTTATAAGAAAATTAGTACCAGCGCAAGGCGAAAGAAATATTGGTCTGCATGTTACCGAAACTGAAAATTTCGAGTCAAGTATTACAGGAAGAAAAACTTATCAGGTTGATTAATTAGACGTAGAATTCTGACCTGCCAAGCAACTACGAACAATGATGATTAGACAAGAAACCAATTGTATTATATTCATTGATAAGATTGAAAACTACATCAAAAGAGTGTTTAATTTTCATTTTCCACGGCCCAATGACGGCCTCCGTGGTGTATTTTATATACAAGTTGTAGAAGGGAATGAAAAATTTTATCTAGATTAATGTAATAATTTCGGTACTCTGGAAAAATGAATTTGACCATCATCTAAAATGCCCAATGGGAAGATATTACGTCCAAGGCAACAAATTTCTTTAATGGGACACATAATATGATTTGGCTTGATTGACAGCTAAATGTGTGCAGAGACATACAAAAGCAAGACCGGCGCTATCATTGGAGGCTCCATTGGAGCTGCTGTGTTTATTTTGGCCATCGTCGTTGCGGTTTTGTACGTTGCAAGATTTCGACGCCGTAAAGAAATAACAGAATGGACTTGGATAGGTAGTATTCTACACTTATAATGAAAAACATTGGACACAGCTCGAACATCTTAACGTGTCTATCGCTCTTGATCTGTGCATTCCAGTTATCTTTAACAGCATCAGATAAATGCCCAGGGCCGCAGAGAATGCATCGATCACGTACTTTGTTTATACTTCCAGGTATACTACTGTTGTTAAACATAAAATGTTTTCTCCCAGGGAACATGGACGGCCCAACGGAGGCCCCAAGGCCAAAATCTTTTACATATAACGAGCTTAAATCCGCAGCAGGAGATTTTGACGTGAAGAACAAACTAGGCAGAGGAGGATTTTCCACCGTATACAAGGTAAATGCCGTATTTGAAGGTCATAATTTTTTAACTTCTTAATAACTGATTCGTTTCCCTTGAATATGATGTATCATATATATCAGGGTGTCCTACGTGATGGAAAAACGGTTGCCATAAAAAAACTAGAAGTCTCGGAGACATTGGAGGCAAGGTCAAGCTTTGAGACGGAAGTGATGCTTATAGGCAACACTTATCATAGGAACCTTGTTCGCCTGCTTGGCTGTTGTAGAAAAGGGCCCGACCTTTTACTTGTCTACGAGTACATGGAGAAGAGCAGCCTTGACAGATACCTCTTTGGTGCGTATATCTCAATCAGCTCCTGCTTAATTGAAATTCAATTATATAATCAAGTTAAACCTGAATATACAACTTATATTGCATTGCAAGGGGGCAAGAATGGGACTCTTGATTGGAAACAGAGGTTTGATATAATCCTTGGCACAGCTCGTGGGCTTGCATATCTTCATGAGGAATTCCATGTCTGCATTATTCACAGAGACATCAAACCAGGAAACATACTTCTTGACGATAACCTACAACCCAAAATAGCTGATTTTGGGCTAGCTAGACTCATCCCAGAAAATAGGAGCCATGTCAGCACTAGACTTGTTGGAACCATGTCAGTCCTTTATAATTCGTTTCTCATGTGTGCTATTCTTTCTTCATACAATATTGATTTTACAATAACAATTAAAAGAAGTGATGTATATGTATGACGTCGTGATTTTGAAGGGGCTATGCAGCTCCCGAGTACGTGCTTAGTGGACAATTGAGCGAGAAGGTCGACACATACGGCTTTGGGATAGTAGTCTTGGAAATGCTAAGTGGTCGAAGAATCAACGAACTGATCACTGATACCTACTCTGCATCACTCCACCTGCTCGCAAGAGTAAATACTCAATTCCCTTTTTCAAAAGTTTCTAACTTCTATCTTTTCATTTCGTACATGCACGTATATTGACTTCGCCTTTCTTAATAAACTCATGGGCATGCAGGCATGGATACTCTATGAGAATGGTTCATTGCTGGATTTAGTGGAAACAGGTCTGGATGCCACAGCAGAGGAAATTAAGAAAGTGATAGAAATTGGTCTGATGTGCACCCAATCTGCTTCCCTGAGGCCAACCATGTCTGAAGTTGTGACCTTGCTCCTGAGTGAGAACTACCCAAGCTTTGATCTAACCAATCCAACTAACATGCGTGGCCCTTCCAACAGTAGAAGATCTGCCGAGAGCCCTCCGTTGGGTGGATCCTCATCTTCCAATGCCAACTTGACATTGTCGAGAATCTCAGCTCGTTGATAATGCTCATTTTCTGATCAGTCCAGCCTCCAAATGAGCAACTGTTAAGGCTGATTTTTGAGAATCTTGTTATAAAACAGTCATCAATTAACATGCGTGACCCTTCCAACAGTAGAAGATCTGCCGAGAGCCCTCCGTTGGGTGGATCCTCATCTTCCAATGCCAACTTGACATTGTCGAGAATCTCAGCTCGTTGATAATGCTCATTTTCTGATCAGTCCAGCCTCCAAATGAGCAACTGTTAAGGCTGATTTTTTAGAATCTTGTTATAAAACAGTCATCAATTATTGTAAAACTGTCGGTATTGCATTCAAAACTTGTAGATGGTTGTAAATCAACAGAAAAATGTTCTCATGCGGACGCATCCCAACTTCTAAGTGCTTCATTTTGTTCTATTTTCCGAATATACCTTTGTTTAAGTTTCACGAGAGAATAGGTTGATCCCCTTGATATTATTTACCCAAAGGCTATTAGAATGCACTGTACAAGTAAACAAGGTACGATGTTATGCCACAAGTGACTTATTTCATAAATAAATTCTAATTTTATAGATAGAACCTTCTATATAGAATAATGAGATAGGTTCCAAATTTTAAAGATAAATTTTAATTAAATGAGAAGACATATTATAATAATTTTTTTTTTATTTTTGTTGTATTTTGATTACTTAGAATCTCCTACTTTTATCAAATTTTTTTATTAATAAGAGTAGATAAGTACAAATTATTGATTGGCTTCCAACCGTCCAATAGCATTGTATAGATTTTGGCAAAAATCAATTACCATACTAGATTTATAACCAATAGTATGTTTGGTTCAAGTTGAAGAGGGTTCAATCAAAATTTAAATTAATTATAAATAAAATTTTTGTTAGATATTTAAAATATTATTTGCAATCAATATTTAGTTAAATATTAGTAAAAATTCCATGGTTTTCAAATAAAAAATTAATCTTTTGGGGGAAATTTTAAATTAAAAAGTGGATACCAGTTAAAATAGTACAAAAGTATACAATAGTAGCTAGGACCCAAGGCCTTTTTCATGTTAATACAATGTTTAAAATTATTCGTTTTGAGTTGCCGCTTGCTTGGAATTGGCCCAAGGCCTTTTTCACCCAACCAATTAAATTTGACTTTCAAAATTAAAATGCAATGGCATCTTTGCATATTCCATTTCTAACGGCCAAAATATTAATCACGCATGCATACATGAATTACAAAAGAGACAATTCGTAGTGCACCCTTAGATTATATTTTTTGATCATGAATATTCTAGATGGTGAACGGTTATTAAGTTAATTTATTTCTTCCTAATATATTTAACCTGGAAACTTTATTTTGACTAACATTTTTTTTATTCAGTTCTTAGTTGTAACCTTTTCTATATTATTAAATTTATATTTTTGTGGAGAAAAGTTTTTGTAAAGATAATTTATAAATATGTATCCTGATGCAATTTAAATAATACTGGCCGCTGGAACAATACCAAACATAATATTTTGAGTTCTCTTTCTCTTTTGACTTGTAATTCTCTTCCTTTTCTTTTCTCCTATAAATATTATTGTACTTAAATATTTTTATATTAAAAAATTAACCGACGACTCATTGTGAGCCAGGATGGATTGTTGGAAGTTTAAAAAAGAGTAGACTATCATGATCGGCAGCCATACAAGGAGCTTGCACAAGCATGGGACTGTGGAAGCCCATTGTATGACTCATTTGAATTGGTTTTTTTCACGGTCTTGAACAAAATCTGACGGAGTTATCCGGCGAATGGCTGGCAAGGAGGTCGACGACAAGCTGGTGTCCCGGCTTGTCGTGTGGCGAGATCGGACTGTCTAATTGAAGCAAGTCCGAGAGCATCAAGAGGAGAAGACCATATCTATTGATGGGTACTTTCTTGAGCGGATTGGTAAAGGCGAATAAAAGAAAGCGTAATGAAAACGAAGATAACAGGAAAAGAGCTAAGGCCGGTACTCTGCATGAGTTGTGTAGAACTCCTGCATTTTGGAGGAAATCAAATTACTTGTTCTCATGATGGTCAATTTTTCCCCCTCATTTTCTATATTATGTTACTGTATAAACAACGGTTGGACATTGGTGATTAGGGTTGCCGGTGGTTTAGCTTTGGGATCTAGGCTGTGGATCCTAATTCCTAATTATGAGTTGAATAAATCCGTGAAAACATTGTCGATCTAATCGCTGCAACGTTACACAATTTATCTCGAATTTATTAAAATCTACAACAACAATGTTGAGATATGCCATATTCAATACACCTTGAAATATTTTTCCACCGGACTCATGAAGCTCACCATTGATAAGCAGACAACAGACATTCGACTTTAAATGAAGGACGGACTACAGAATTGCATACCTTACAACTTGAGCTAGAGAATATAATCTTATTCTCATCTACCAACCGATCCAGGAATAATGATTTGACCTCAACAAAACTCTTCTCGGCAATAACAACAATATCAAGCGTTTTGCTCATGTGAAAACTTATATTGCTGCAAAGTACTCATTGATCAATGCTACCTTTGGGGTCTGGCTTCATATACTTGTCCCCAGGCTTCCATCCAGCTGGGCACACTTCATCTGGATTCTCTTGCACATATTGTCAAGCCTGCATGAAAAACACCAAACCATTCAAGATCAAGATAATTTTTTTTCAGATAACTGGTAACATAATCTATATAATAGGGGCTGACAAAGAGAGTCAGCCAATTTAACGGGCTTGAAGAGTCCAAAATACTTCATCGACGTCACCACGACCAATTGCAAGATTGTTAACGATAGACTGTTGAATGATGCCTTTCTTATCAATGATAAGTAAAAGTTAAATATAATTTTATTTAATAAGTTTAGAATAGTCAATAAATTTACCTAGAAAATGAATGAATAAAACTACCAACTTTAAATCAAAAAAGAAACTGATTCCATGCTTTAATTCTAAAAAAGAAATAAAGAAAAAAATTGTCTTTTTCTTTTTTTAACCTCAACCTTACAGTTTTTATTCTTCAATAATGTAGAGATAACTTTCAGAATTACATTCCAACTACGTTAGCATTTTTTTTTATAAAGGAAAGACGAGGGTAACATATATTCTGAGATTAGATTCATTCAATGAAGTCCATTATAGACAATCAATAATGTATCTCTTCTAAATCTACAATTTTCATTTTTCCATGAACCATACATGAGGTTCATTTTATTATTAGATTAATTAATAATCTCACATGATAAACAACCCTCTCAATGCAATTGCCTGCTGTAACCTGGCAGAAGATAATAGTGTCAAATCTTTTAACAATTAACTTTAGAAAATAAGCAAAAGAATTGCCACCACAATGGAAGAGACATGCAAAATAATGGCATCTAATTTTAATTCAAAAAAAATTATGAGAACAAAGAACAGGCAACCAATCGAAACAATCAACTGAATCGAGAAATCCAGTATAAAAATATGGCACCTGACCTGGAATTAGAACGCCAAAGGACTGAGCAATGGATTTTGTCAAATGTTCAAATATGTTCCATTTGATTGGAATTTTATTCAATAAAGCCTCTCCCCAGGAAAATACAAGATTTGAGATCAATTCATTAATAAAAATTTTCCAAAAGAAACTAAAAATAAAAAAACCATCTGAAGAAAATAAACTCAACACAATGTCAGTTGAAACCCTCAAAATTTTTGTGTTGAATTTCTCGAATTCATCATATCGATCACTGAAGAAGAAAAGAGATAAAAGCAAAACCTCCACTCACATAAGAGAACAAATCTATTTTCCCTTTTATTTAGAAGACATGCAAGGGCAAGGGGGGCCGCGGCGGAGGGGGGTGGTGGTGGTCGTGGCAGGGGGCGGCAGCGGGGTGGTCATGGCAAGGGAGTGCGGGCGGCAGTGAGGGGGTTAGTTGCTCGCGAGCAGGCGAATGTGCAAGTTGGCGAGCCTCCACGGCCACTGGATCGAAATCCAGTGACCCATATTAGTTGCACTGCAATGAGCTGCCTAAAACAAGTAGCGCATTGCAGCAAAATTTTATATATATATATATATATATATATATAGAGAGAGAGAGAGAGAGAGAGAGTTCGGCTACTCTGCACTACATGAAAATGCAACGCATCAGCAGCGCAATGAGTCCGAGCCGTTGGATAAAAATCCAATGGCCTGGACTCGTTTTTTTTTACCCTTTCCTCCCCCTCCCGCTGTTCATGCCGCCCCGGCCCCGTCCCGCCCCCGGCCAAGTCACCCCCCAGCCCCCCACCTTAGCAACTGTCCCCCACCGCCCCCACTAGTAGCCGCGCGGTCCCCCACCCGCGTTGCTCCCCACCCACACAAGCCCCGCCCCTCACGCCGGTTTTTGCCGCACCCCGCCCTGCCCCTAGCCCCGCCACTCCCACGGCTACCCCCCCCAGCCCGGCACGTAGCCGTCCCCCACCGCCCCCGCCAGCAACCGTGACGGTCCCCCCTCCCCGTGTTGGTCTTCCCACTCATGGCCGCCCGCGCCTGGCCAGCGCCACGTGTTTCCCAGCAGGCCCATCCAGCCCCGAGGCGGTGACATTGTTGGCTAGCGGGCGGCTGGCGGCAAGGTCGCCAGCAGGGGGTGGCGCGCCAAAACAAAGGGAAGAAACATGGGAGGGTATTTTGGTAATACAAACTTTACTTGATCGGACTCCAGTTAATATTACAAAATAAAATAAAATAAAAAATAATTTCGTAATAAAAACTTAACTCGATTCCGACTTAAGTTAATATTACAAAAAAAATTTTAATTAAATAATTTTGTAATAAAAACTTTACTTGATCCTCACTCATGCTAAAATAATTTATCAGGGAATTATTTTATTTTTTAAAAATTTATTTTTGTAATAAAAATTTATTCGGTTATAAATTTATTTTGTAACAAAAACTTGACTCGGTCCAGCACATGATCGAGTCAGGTTTTCATTACGAAATTATTTTATATTTTTTAAATTTATTTCATAGTATGGATCGAGTCAAATTGAATTAAGTTTTTATTATGAAATTATTTTATTTTTAAAATTTATTTTGTAATAAATTTATTTTGTAATAAAAACTTGATTCAAGTCAAGACCGAGTCAAAATAATAAAAACTTTACTTGATCCTCACTTGAGTTAATATTACGAAATAAATTTAAAAAAATAAAATAATTGATTTTAAAACTAAAAAAATTTTAAATAAAATGATTCTATAATAAAAACTTGAATCGATCCTGTGCAACGCCGAGTCAAGTTTTGATTACAAAATAAATTAAAATAATAAAATAATTCTGTAATAAAAACTTGACTCGGTCTAGACTTGAATTAAGTTTTTATTACAAAATAATTTTTTTAAAAATAAAACAATTTCATAATAAAAAATTAATTCGATTTGACTCAAGTCAATACTATAAAATAAATTTAAAAAATATAAAATAATTTCGTAATAAAAACCTGACTCGATCATGTGCAGGACCGAGTCAAGTTTTTATTACAAAATAAATTTATTACCGAATAAATTTTTATTACAAAATAATTTTTTAAAAAATAATTCTGTAATAAATTATTTTAACTCGAGTCGGGATCAAATAAAGTTTTTATTACTAAATTATTTTATTAAAAATTTTTTTGTAATATTAACTTAAGTCAGGATCAAGTTAAGTTTTTATTATGAAATTATTTTATTTTTTAATTTATTTTGTAATATTAACTCAAGTCAAAAAGTTAATTTATAAAAGTTTTTATTACCAAAATACCCTCCCTTGTTTCTGCCCTTTGTTTTGGCGCGCCACCCCTGCCGGCAACATTACCGCCGACCGCTCACTGGCCAACAATGTCGGCGCCTCGGGACTGGATGGACCTGTTGGGAAATGCGCTGCATCGGCCGGGCGCGGGCAGCCATGAGCGGGAGGAGCAACGCGGGGAGGGGGACAGCCGCGGCTACTGGCAGGGGGGGGTTGGTCGGGGAGTGGCAGGGCTAGGGGCAAGGTGGGGGTGCGGCAGAGGGGGAGGCAAAAAGTGGCGTGAGGGGTGGGGCTCGTGTGGGTGGGGAGCAACACTGGTGGGGGCTGCCGCAGCTGCTGGTGGGGGCGGTGGGGGACAGCGGCTGCAGGAGGGGCTGGGGGGGACAGGGGTGGGGCGGCACCAAGGGGGCGGCGTGAACAGCGGGAGGGGGAGGAAAGGATAAAAAATAAAAATAAAAACAAGTCCGGGCCGTTGGATTTTCATCCAACGGCCCGAACTCATTGCGTTGCTGATGTGCTGCATTTTCATATATATATATATATCTCTCTCTCTCTTCTCCTATCGTGCTTTGGCCTTCTCCTCGCACGACGTTAATTCTCACCCAATAAATCCATTTTCTTCCTTGTTTATTCATCCAAAGCTCTTCGCCTTCATCCCATGCTCACTCAAAACTTTTCTCTTTCATCTTCTACTCACCCAGTACTCATCCTCAGTGTCTTCTCCTATATCTCTAGTACTCGCAAACTCTTTGTTTTTGTTTCCTACTCACTCAAAATTCATATTAGTTAATATTTACTTTTAATTATTTAAAGCAAGCATTTTTAATTAATTATATATTACTATTTAAAATTTAATTTAACATTTTTTCCATATAATTTGTGCTTTTGATAGTTTTAAATTGATTTCAATGAGCAAGATATTTTAAAATATACTTAGAAAAATTGTGTTTAGAATTAAATATATAATTTTATTTTCATTTCAAAATACTTTATATTTATTCATATATTATTAATTAACTTAAAATATAATGTATTGAAAATAATAAAAATTTAATGTACAACTTTAACTAATTACATAACATATAGGTCTAATTTTGGTGATTAAAAGTTGAGGGTATTTGGAAATTTGAATCTTTTTGGTTATAGACAATTTACATTGGATATTTAATATAAATATTTAGCTTTGCTCTTTGTAAACTAATATTTGTCAAAAATTTTCAACTAAAGAATTTGTAGATGTTGTTTACTAAGTTTTTAAATTGTTAAATTATTTTATATTTATTTATCATATTTTATTTAAAAGGTAATTTTTTATGTTTTCTAATGTTGTATATTTTAAATTTTATTTTTTAATAAAATTTTAAAATGTTTGTTAGACATTGTGTAGGTCTAAACTAGTACTACAGTATGTGAAGTGAAGTAAGGAGTAAACTTTAGTAAATAAAAATAAAAAAAGTTGTGTTGGGAGGAGCCCATTTGGGAAATTAGGTAGCATAAGGTCCATTAGAATTTAGTTAGTATGGGCTCATCGGCATCATGACGTTATGTAAGATTGTGGGCCACATAAATGATATACTCTCGGATTTTCTAGTGAAAAACCAGTTTGACACTCGCACAAAAGAGTAGATATGTCAGACCATGGCGTCTATATTTCATTCACTTAGGATTTGATTAGTTTGCATAAAAATATAAAAATAGAGTAAATAACATAAAAATTAAAATAGTCAATTTTATTATAAATATTATTATATTTAATTCATTTTATCTAAAAATAATATCAAATTAATTATTTTCTTAAAAAAAGTACGACCAGCTTTCTTCCAAATGGAGCCAAATCTGTGAACGGAAACAGCCAAATTAGACTGCCTCCGACCAGTGGAAGTTACATCTTACCACCAAGACCGCCACCGTCCAAGGCAGCCGCTGCTAGCTTCTTGGCTAGCCAAGCTTCGTTGACCCAAGACAAATGTGGAAAATCAAGTCATGACAATAAGAAAACACCTTTAAATTTTTTTGTGAATATCATATTATTCACCATTGAATTATAAATAAACTATTAATGAACCCATTAATTATAATTTCTCCTCTTTTTTTGGTTGATATTAACCTTTCCTTCGTGGGTAGGTCGGTGGGTCTTCTCTTTCTCCGTGAGGGACGAGTTTTCTTTTGCCTGTGAGGGGCCCACTCGATAGACCGTCTCCTCTCGGATACTTCGGAGTTCTTGCTGTTATCGTAAAATCCAACATATTAATAAGTGTGTATATATAAATCTTCGATTTAAAGTCAACCATTTTAAAAATATAATTTAAGTCCAAAAAGTTATACTTAGACGACTTGTGAGAAAATGCCCCAATGGTACTAATTAAGCCAAAGTCTCTCAACCACGGATTTAAAATAAGATCATTATCCTAATTATTCGATCATGAAGAGAGATCTATAACCCTTAATTTATAGGGCAAAAGTGATATTTTATTCCAGTGATGGTCAGCTCCCTTCTTTTTTCTCTTCTTTTTATTTTTTGAGAATAGTTTTTCTTAACGATTTTTTATCAAATCAGACCAGCTCGAGCATGCACGTGATTTAGAGGGATCATTAAAGTTGGGAGTTTTACCCGTATGCATTCCTTCCTATCTATGTGATTATCGTCCAATATTTATATGAATACTCAAATTCAATGCCACGGAAACCACAAATTCTTTTCTCCCCATTTCTCTTAAATCACGAGCTTCCTCTTCAATTTTCTGGGTATTGATCATCAGTATCACGTCAACCTTCCCACTCTCAAGCTCAATCACCAATAAAAAATAAAGAAAAAAAGTTTAAAAGTGGGCAATTATAAAAAAATGCCGGCTTAATTTAAAAATTCCCAAATTAAATAAAAAAATGCCCAGTTTGACGCACTCAAAAACTTGCCGGCCGCGTTGTATTATAACCGTAATTAAGTTTTGCATATTTTTTAAGGATAACATTAATTAAGTTGGTCATGTTGTTACATGAATCCTTCTTTTATTTAATTAATAATCAACCGTTGAGAATATTCCTCTATATTTACTCAACTTGTCGACAAATATATTGAAACAAATCATATTACAACATGTGAATAATTAATTAACGTTAATAGGGAAACACAATTTCGTCAACAATACCGTATTAGGGCTATAAACTGATGGATTTTTAACTCCGTACTTATCATTCCTAACAATCGTTGAAGTGAATTCAAGATCCGAGAGAAGGAAAAGCATACTTCAAATGCTGTAACAACATCCTTCATCCTTTGTGGAAATTAGAAAGTGCTCATATTAAGTGAGAAGTTAGAGAGGGAGAGGAAGGGAGAGAGAGAGAGAGTTGAGCTTCTACACATATTCATTCCTTCTCTAGCTATTTGATTGTAGTTAAATCATGTTGATACGAACGCATGAACTCAAAGCCATGATTGTCAAATTAGATCTTTTTATCACCGTTATCAATCTTAAATCTCAAGCTAAAAATTTCTCCTCCATCTTGCGGGTGGTGATGGCCACAATTTTCCTGTACTTGGCCTCAACAGATCATGCTCATGCCCAGACCACCTTCATGATGAGCTACTGCAATCTCAATGACGATGCCACTAACCTCCCAGCCTTCTACGACAACCTCAATGCCTCCTTCGCTGACATCCGTGCCGCCCTCCGCTCCTCTGCGTCCCTCTTCGCCACCGCCGAACGGGTCCGAAGCTCCGAACCCATCTACGCCCTCTTCCAATGCCGCCCCTACCTTTCCTACTCCGACTGTCTCTCCTGCTTTGACGAGGCCGCCGACCTCGCCCGACGTACTTGTACCATCACGCGCGGCGTCACCACCTTGTCCGACAGCTGCTTCCTCCGATACGATTACTCCAATCACTTCAACGACGTCTTGAATCTAGGGCAGACGGGGTTTTGCGACGACCCTGATAGATCACTGGAGACGGTACTGAACGACACGTTTTATAAAACGGTTCAGAACGCATTTATGGAGGTGGTGGATTTTGTGCCTAGAGAGGACAAGCTGTTTGTACTGGGGAAGAAGGCAGGGGATGGAGGCGCGACGGCGGTGTTCGTGGCGGGCCAATGCGTGCCGACGATAGAGAGGGAGCAGTGCAGTAGTTGTTTGGAGTCAGCGGTGAGAAATGTGGACGGGTGCATGCCGACCGGCGGTGGGAGGGCGGTGCAATATGGTTGCTTTCTCAGGTTTTCGACCAGTCCATTTTTCAACCTGAGCCAAGCAGTTGACCTAAACCAGGTGGCTCGATCAGGTAAGTATTTTTATTAAAATAATTTTTTTCAACTTTTAGATGGCCCCTTAACAAGATATGATACCCTGGAAAAAATTTTAAAAAACTGATTGGAAGAATTTAATTTTTCTAGAGCACATAGGAAGATTAATTAATAATACAACAATAACTTAGGATGGGGTATATGCTACCCAATAATATTGGAGGAGAGTCAATTAAAGGCAAGTGGACGCTTAGACCAAATAATTTATGTACACTGCGGAGATACATTAGTCATGACCCGCATTCAATTCCTTGCAAGTATATTAATCTCTTTACATTTGGAGCTCAGTACGAATATCTCTTTGTTAAGGAAAAATAATTAGTTGATATTTTAGGTAAAGACGAAACATTTTAATTTCATGCATCATTTGAAATGTTCTATGGCCGATCGAAAAGAAGAAGCTACATTTTTTTATAAAAAATGGAACATTTTAACATTATCTACCATATAACCAAATGTTGGCAGGGGCATCCAGGAGCAAGACCAACGCCGTGATGGGAGGCTCCATTGGAGCTGCGGCATTTATAATGATCATCGTCGTTGCGGTTTTGTGCCTTGTAAGATCACGACGCCATAAGGAAACAGAACGGGCTTGGATAGGTAGTATATGTTCTACATTTCTAAGCCAAAAACATTATTAATTAACAGATAATTGATGGTAACATGTCTCTATACCTCGTGGTCTATGCATTTAAATTACTTAAAACGCTAGCTAAAACCCTCCTAAATGTCATAGAGCAAATTAGACATGCATGGTCACAGTACCACATGCCCAGAGAATGCACATATTTGATCTCACTCTTTTTGCTTCTAGGGGACGCGGATGGCTTAACGGAGGCTCCAAGGCCAACATCTTTTTCGTACAATGAGCTTAAATCTGCAACCGGAGATTTCGACGACAGGAACAAATTAGGCAGAGGAGGATTTTCCACTGTGTACAAGGTTAATGCCGTATCTCATGGTCATATTTATTCATATAACTTTTTTAACGAGTTCTCTCATTTTTTACGTGAAAATATTGATCGTTAGCTGGTCAATTAATTTAGCTGATCCGTTTGTCTTCCCTTCCCAAATAATATTCATTGTTAATTATATCAGGGTGTCCTACGGAATGGAAAAACAGTTGCAATAAAAAAACTAGAAATCTCAAAGACGATGGAGGCAAGGTCAAGCTTTGAGGCCGAAGTGATGCTTATGGGCAACACTTATCATAGGAACCTTGTTCGCTTGCTTGGCTGTTGCAGAAAAGGCCCCGAACTTTTACTCGTCTATGAGTACATGCAGAACGGCAGCCTTGACAGATACCTCTTTGGTGCGTATAACTAAGTCAGCTCCTACTTATTTGAAGTTTAAATTATTTAATCACTTGAGCGGAAACCTGAATTAATATACAACTTATACTGAGTTGCAACTTGCAAGGGGGCAAGAGTGGGACTCTTGATTGGAAACAGACGTTTGATATAATCCTTGGCACGGCTCGTGGGCTTGCATATCTTCACGAGGAATTCCATGTCCGCATTATTCACAGAGACATCAAACCCGGAAACATACTACTTGACGATAACTTACAGCCCAAAGTAGGTGATTTTGGGTTAGCCAGACTCTTCCCAGAAAACAGGAGCCATGTCAAAACTAGGCTTGCTGGAACCATGTCAGTCGTTTATAATTCTTTCCTCATATATGCTCTTCTTTCTTCATACAATATTGAATTTACAATAACAATTAAATGAAGTAATATATGTGTATAACGTCATGATTTTGCAGGGGCTATGCAGCTCCTGAGTACGTGCTTAGGGGGCAATTGAGCGAGAAGGTCGACACATACAGCTTTGGGATAGTAGTGTTGGAAATGCTAAGTGGTCGAAGAATCAACGATCTGATCACTGATACCGACTCTGCATCCCTCCACCTGCTCGCAAGAGTAAACACTCAATTCCCTTTTTCAAAAGTTGCTTACTTCTATCTTTTCATTGCGTACATGCATGTATGTTCACTTCGCCTTTCTTAATAAACTCGTGGGCATGAAGGCATGGAGACTCTATGAGAATGGTTCATTGCTGGATTTAGTGGAAACGGCTCTGGATGCCAAAGTAGAGGAAATTAAGAAAGTGATAGAAATTGGTCTGATGTGCACCCAATCTGCTCCCCTGAGGCCAACCATGTCTGAAGTTGTGACCTTGCTCATGAGTGAGAACTACCCAAGTTTTGACCTAACCAATCCAGCTAACATGCATGGCCCTTCCAACAGTCGATCTGCCGAGAGCCCTCCGTTGGGTGGATCCTCATCTTCCCATGCCAACTTGACCTCGTTGACAATCTCAGCTCGTTGATAATCTTGTGAGAAAACAGTCACCAATTATTGAAAAACTGTTGATATTGCATTCAAAACTTGTAGATGACTGTAAATCACCCGAAAAAATTTCTCATGCCGACGCACCCTAACTTTTTAAAAAGGAGTACATTATAATCAATGCCAAGAGCTTGTACAAGCATGGGACTGTGGAAGCCCATTGTATGACTCATTTGAATTGGCATCTTTCTTTCACGTTCTTGAACAAAAACTAACGGAGTTTTTTCCTGCTGGCAAGGAGGTCGATGACAAGCGGGATCCCGGCATGTTGTCTGGCGAAATCGTGCTGTCTGAGAGCAAGTCCGAGAGCATCAAGAGGAAGCTTGATATGTATTTTGGTACTTATTCTGAATGAAGAAAAGTATAGATGACAAAAAAAGAAAGAAAAAAGGAGCAGAACGGGGACTTTGATGGGTGGATTGATGAAGGCGAATAAAAGAGAGCGTAATGAAAACGAAGATGGCACGAAAAGAGCCAGAAAAGTGACTCCTTGCATCTAAAAGGTATCAGACTTTCCCGGTTCCTTATTGATTCTAAAGGGGTACGTGATGTTTTGTGATACCCCTGCCTCAAAATTTTTTCACCTCTCATCCAAGTATTACATCCTTCTCCCCCACAAAGATCCCACCCTTCCCAAACGTGGCATCATTTCTGGTGTCTATTTTCTATGTTAGCGTGCTACCTCTTCCATGCCATGTCCTCCTTTCTACCGTCGCGGCATCCCAGTTTCGCCTGTCGATAACCACTCTCAAGAAACTCTCACAAATTTCGCCTACAAAAGTTTCGGTGAAGTTTCGATGCCTACAAAAGTCTATGCCGCCACCGCTCGCCATCTTCGCCTTCCCCACGTTCACCACCGTCTGCTTCGCTGATGACGCGATACCGGACTTCCCGTGCCTCTACTACTTTTGGCAGTCCGAGAGGAAGAATTTAGGGTTGTCCTTCCTCCGTAAATATACTAACTTTCAACCTAATTTTAGGTAAAAACCAAATTTTGTAAATTCACGTTCTGTGAAAGGAATTAAAGCAACACAAACGCTTTCCTTCTTTAATTTTTTATTTTTAGAAAAAAAGGGTTACTGATGGGAGAAAAAAATTTGTATGGATTGAAAAAATGTGAATATTTTGTTGAGAATCATTTGCAATCGTCAATAGTATTCGTTTATAATCGTCAAATTTTTAATCTGTAATATTTTTCTGTTTTTCTATTCATTTGTAATTAATACCAATTTTGTAAAAATTACAATAAATTAGTATTTAGGAGTTTGTTCTTCTGTAGATATTTTTTTTATTAAGTTGTAAATTTTAACTTGGTCATTTCTTGCTCATTTGGGGTTTTTCACGTAAAATTTAATTTGTCCAATTGAAAGGTAATTCTTTTCTAATTGGTTTGGTGTGTTTATTTAAATTGATATTTTTTGTCCTTGTTAAACGAGGATTTTGTTTGGTTAATCCCAACAAATGGTATCAGAACATAGTTAGTTTTGGTATTACCTCGGGTGTTACCTCGGGCCAACCTGAATTGGAGTCTCATGAAATTTCATTATAATATACGAGCCTAGCATGTGCTGAGGGAAATGATACGGGTGGGCTAGCCCAAATTGGAGTCTACTAGAACTTCACTATAACATGTGGACCTAGCATGTAGTAAAGGGGAGATGATTCAGATAATATAATGTATAAGGGGGAAAATTATTGGGTTTATCCCACATCATGTTTGGAGGTGACTGGTAACTTATATATAGGCTAATGAGAAACTCCTATTCCTTGAGCTAGCTTTTGGATTAAAAGAGGACCGTAAAATCTTTTTCAACGAAATTTCTAAGAGCCTAGTTGGTGTGTTTGTGATTTATATTTCAACAAGATGGGTGATGAGAAACATGTTAAAATGATATCTCTTAAAGGGCCGAGTAACTGGCACTATTGTCATTTATATTTCAAGGATTTATATGAACTTATCACTAGTTAGAAACCTACAGAACCTACAGAGGTAACTGGAATAAGTAGAAACCTACATAAACCTACTAGAATAAGTAATAAGTAGAAACCTATAGAGGTGACTGATAAAGATTGGAATAAGTAGAAACCTACAAAGGTGATTGAAGGTGACTGATAAAGACTTGAATAAGTAAAAACCTTTGTACCTCCTACAGAGGACCAATAAAAACTAGAATAAGTAGAACCCGGGAATACCAATAAAAACTAGAATAAGTAGAACCCGGAGAATAAGTAGAAACCTATAGAGGTGAGCCTGGAATAAGTAGAAACCTATAGAGGTGATTGATAAAGACTGGAATAAGTTGGATAGGAAGAAACCTACTGAGGGGTGACTGGAATAAGTTGGATAGGAGGGGTGACTGATAAAGACTGGAATAAGTAGAAACCTAGAATAAATAAAAACCTACAGAGGTTACTGATAAAGACTGGACTGATAAAAACTGGAATACTGATAAAAACTGGAATAACTGGACTGATAAAAATTGGAATACTGATAAAAACTGGAATAAGTTGGATAAAGACTGGAATAAGTAGAAACCTAGAATAAATAAAAACCTACAGAGGTTACTGATAAAGACTGGACTGATAAAAACTGGAATACTGATAAAAAAACTGGAATACTGATAAAAACTGGAATAACTGGACTGATAAAATTTGGAATACTGATAATAAAAACTGGAATAACTGGACTGATAAAATTTGGAATACTGATAAAAACTGGAATAAGTTGGATAAGAAAGATATAGACTGGAATAACTGGACTGATAAAACTGGAATAAGTTGGATAAGAAAGATATAGACTGGAATAAGTTGGATAGGAAGGATAATAAAGACTAGAATAAGTAGAAACCTAGAGAGGTGACTGATAAAGATTGGAATAACTTGGATGGGAAGAAACCTACGAGGGGTGAGGTGACATTGAATAAGTTGGATGGGAAGAAACCGACAGAGGGGTGATTGATAAAGACTGGAATAAGTAGAAACTTACAGAGGTGGCTGATAAAGACTAGAAAAAGTTAGATAGGAAGAAACCTATAGAGGGGTGACTAATAAGGACTGGAATACGTAGAAACCTACAAAAGTGACTGATAACTGGAATAAGTAGAAACCTACAAAGGTGGGTGAATGATAAAGATTGGAATAAGTAGAAACCTACAAAGGTTATTGATAACTAGAAACCTACAAAGGTGGGTGAATGATAAAGATTGGAATAAGCAGAAACCTACAAAGGTGATTGATAACTAGAATAAGTAAAAACCTATAAAGGTGACTGACTTACAAAGGTGACTGGATAACTGGAATAAGTAGAAATCTATAAAAGTGACTAATAAAGACTGGAATAAATTGGATAGAAAGAAACCTAGAGAGGTGACTGATAAAGTAAGTAGAAACCTACATATAAAGAAACCTACAGAGGTGACTGATAAAGTAAGTAGAAACTTATATAAGAAGAAACCTACAGAGGTGACTGATAAAGTAAGTAGAAACCTACAGAGGTGACTGATAAAGATTGGAATAAATAAAAACCTACAGAGGTGACTGATAAAGACTGAAATAAGTAAAAACCTATAGAGAGAAACATATAGAGGTGACTGATAAAGACTAGAATAAGTAGAAGGCTATAGAGGTGACTGATAAAGACTGGAATAAGTAGAAACCTACAGAGGTGACTGATAAAAACTGAAATAAGTTGGATAGGAAGAAACTTACAAAGGTGACTGATAAAGTAAGTAGAAACCTACATAAGTTGGATAGGAAGAAACCTACAGAGATGACTGATAAAGTAAGTAGAAACCTACAGAGGTGACTAATAAAGACTGGAATAAGTTGGATAGGAAGATTATGGCCTGTTTGAGACGATGTGTAGTTGAAGTTGTGTATCATCATGTTTCTGAATTGACATTGTCAAAAGATAATGGGTAGTTGAAGTTGCGTATCATCATGTTTCTGAATTGATATCGTCAAAAACTATATGGGGGATAAACTCTAAGAAGTTTATGAAAGTAATACCGCTGAAAACAAGACCATTTTGATAAGGACATTAGTAATATGAGGTATAAGGATAGAACTCACATAAGTGAGCATCTCAATGAGATGAAGTGTATTATTACTCAACTTGCAAAGATGAAGATGACTTTAGATGAGGAATGACAAGTTATTATGCTCCTCAACACATTGCCAGAGAACTAGGAAACATTGGTGATCTCTTTGAGCGTTCTGGATGGAAAACTCACAATGGACATGATAAAAAGCAGTTTATTGAAAGAGGAGGGAGAAGAAAATCTCTACCAATTTCAGGATCACATGCATTAGTATCAGAAGAGAAAAAAGGTAGATCAAAAATAAGGACACAAATAGAAGGAACAAGAGTCGAGGAAGATCTAAATCCAAGAAGAACTTGAAATGTTATTATTGTGACAAGACAGTTTGTATCAAAAAGGATAGTTGGAAGTTGAAGAAAGACTTGAAAAATGAGGATAACAAGGATCAAGGAGAAACGAATACTAATGTTGTACATGATGCCATGGTGATTCTTTCTGATTGTGGGAATGATTGTTTGACGGCTGATTGTGATGCTAGTTGGGTAGTTAACTCGGGAACATCATTCCATGAAACTCCAAGCACAAATTTCTTTACTGCCTATAAACCTTCAGATTTGGGTATACTAAAGATGAGAAATAGTGATACTTCCAAAATTGTGGGACTTAGAGATGTGCATATGGTAACAAGCATGAGTTACAAATTGGTGCATAAAAACATATTCTAGATTTGAGGATGAGTTTGTTGTCAATCAGAGTGCTTGATGATGAAGGATTTGGTTCACAAGTTACATAAGGTGTGTGGAAACTTGTGAAAAGTTATTTTGTTTTTGCTAAAGGGAAGAAGTGTTGTAGTTTGTATAAGACTAAGACGCGTCTAGTTCAAAGGGAGGTTAATATTTCCTCACTTGATTCCACTATTGATTTGTAACACCATCGATTGGGGCACATGAGTGAGAAGAGACTACATATGTTGAAAAGCTAAATCTCTTTCCTAAGGTCAAAGGCATCATAATTAGTCTTTGTGACCATTATTTGGTGGGCAAACAACATAGAGCATCATTTGTAAACATAAGTACAAGAAAGTCAGAAGTTCCTGAGTTGGTAGACTCTGATGTGTGTGGGCTTACGGAGGTAAAATTTCTCAACGGTTCTATTTATTTTATCACTGTTATTGAGGATATGCCTAGGAAGGTGTGGGCTTATGGCATGAAAAATAATAGTTTTGTTTTTTGCATCTTTAAGAATTTTCATGTATTGGTTGAAAGAGAAACTGGTAAGCTCTTAAAATACCTTAGAAGTGATAATTGTGGTAAATATTATTCTGTTGAGTTTGATGAATATTATAACAAGCATGGAATTAGATAGAAGAAGACGGTTCCTTATAGTCCTCAACATAATGGAATGGCTAAAAGAATGAACAGAACCATCTCTGAGAGGATTAGAAGTATGTTGTCTTCAGCTAAGTTGCCTAAAACCTTCTAGAGTGAGGCCATAAGCATAGCTTGTTATTTGATCAACAAATCCCCCACACATACCCTTGACAATGACATACTAGAAAAGGGTTTGGAGTGACAAAAAGGTTAGTTATTCTTATTTGAGAGTCTTTGGTTGTAAGGCATTTGCACACGTGCCAAAGGAACAAAGGGCTAAGCTTAACTCTAGAGCTGTGGAATGTATTTTTTGGGATATGGTGATGATAAGTTTGGCTACAAACTTTGGGATCTTAAGAATAGAAAACTAATTCGAAGCATAGATGTATTTTTTAGGGAGGATCAAACAGTTGAAGACTTTGGCAAGGAAGAAATTTCTCAAACAAAGTCTCAGGAAAGCTTGGAAAAAATAAAAGAACTTTCAACCTCGACTAGATGTGAAGAGGAGGCTCACGATGACACAATTATTCCCTGATATAGTGATGATGAGGGTAAGGATGTGGTGTCTGATGATATTTCTAATAAGTTTGTTAATAATATTCTTCAGAAATAGGTAGATTTTGATCAAGGGGAGCCAACTAATATGAGAAGAACAACTCGTGAACTAGTTACCTCAAGAATATATTCATCATCAAAATATGTGAAAATCACTGAATGTGGAGAACCAAAAAATTTCAGTTAGGTCAAAGTTCATGTAAAAAAGTAGAAGTGGTTGAAGGGAATGCAAGATGAGATGAAATCATTGCATGAGAATCACACCTATGAGTTGGTTGATCTTCTTAAGGGGAAGATAGTATTAAAGAATAAATGAGTCTATATAATCAAACATGAAGAAAATAACACACAACTAAGGTACAAGGCAAGGTTGGTGGTGAAGGGCTTCAGACAAAAGAATGGTATTGATTTTGATGAATTTTTTTTCCTGTTGTTAAATTTTCTTCTATTAGAATTGTTCTGGCTTTGGCAACAAGTTTGGATTTGGGAGTTAAATAGTTAGATATGAAGACATCCTTTCTTCATGGTGATCTTGAGGAGAGTATATACATGGAGCAATCAGAGGGTTTTAAAGTCAGAGGAAAAGAATAGATGGTATGCAGACTAAAAAAGAGTTTGTATAGTTTGAAGCAAGCTCATAGACAGTGGTACAAAAAATTTGATTCCTTTATGGAAAGTAATGGGTACAAGAAGTCTATTTCTAATTACTATATATTCATCAAGAGGTATGATGATGATGACTTTATTATTATGTTGCTTTATATGGATGACATGTTGATTATTGGACATGATGGAGCCAAATTTTGCATTATCTACAACTGAAGCCAAATTTATTACTATTACAGAAGCTTGCAAGGAGATGTTATGAACAAAGAGATTTTTAAATGAAATTGGTGTTAAACATGAGAGATACATTGTACACTATGATAGCCATAATGTAATTCACTTGAGTAAGAATTCAAGTTTTATTCAAGAAGCAAACACATTGATGTAAGATCTCACTGGATAAGAGATGTGTTGGAAAATAGATCTCTTGAGCTAATAAAAATTCATACTGAAATGAATGTTTTAAACATGATGACTAAAGTTGTGTTAAAGAAGAAACATGTTATGGATAGAGCTTTCAATGCTAGCTAGAAGTATTTCATGGAGTCGTGAATGGGAGGTTTATTAGGTTGTCCCTCCTCTGTAAATAAATAAAATTGAAACCCTATGTTGGCCAAAAACCAAGATTTTGTAAATTCACTTTGTGTGAAAGGAATAAAATCAACGCAGACGATTTTCTTCTTTGGTTTTTAATTTTTGGAGAAAAATGGCTGCGAGGGGAGAAAGAAAAATTGTGTAGATTGATAAAAGGTGAATGTTTTATTGAGATTCATTTACAATCGTCAATAATAACCTCGCCAAGTTTTTAATTTATAATATTTTTTCTATTATTCATTTGTAATTAACACCAATTTTGTAAAAATTACGATAAATTGGAAGTTTGTTCTCTTGTGGATATATTATTTATCAAGTTGTGAACTTTAACTTGGTCATTTGTCTGTAGTTTTTTTAAATTTGGGGCCTTCCACATAAAATTTAATTTCTTCACGTTAGAAAGTATTTCTTTTTTAATGGTTTGGTATGTATATTTTGATTGGTACTTCACATCCTTGTTAAATAAGAATTTTGTTTAGTTAATCCTAACAAAGAAAGCCTAAAGCCTTGAGCTTGACCCGTCCTCGCAATTGGCGGCTCTATCGTCAACGCCAAGAGCACGAAGACCGGCCTTGTCATCCGTACTCAACTTCTTGGTCAATATCGAGTTCCATCTCTGCTTGTAGTCCAACTACAATAGCAAAACATCTATATTCTCTACAATCATACTTTTTGTTTGATGGAAATTTGGAATGGTTGAGAACCCCCAGCAGCTTTGTAACCATATGTTTCCACTTAACCATGTTAGGTATTGCAGTTATTTGATTTGGAGTGTTGATGAGCAATCATCATGACAGTTGCAGAAAATCAATTATCATCCCTCTGATGAGCCGTTCCCAAGCTCATGACCAGATCGATCAAGCCTTAATACCTCCTTTTGGTGAATATTTTTTGGCCTTTTGGTGAGTTTTTTAAAATATAAAGGAAGGCAACTTCTTGGACTTCCTTGGCATCTACATTATCTTACATCAGTATTGAATATATATATTGGCATGCCTCACAAAAGAAAAAAAACATTGTATTTTTTATCCATTTACATTATGTAAAATTCATTTGCAGCTAAAAGTTGGGGCGAAAATGTAGAATCATATAGCATACTATCAAAATAATAAAGCTTTACTCAAAACGTTGATAAAAAGAATGACATAACCAATGTCCTCAATATAAATAATATGTTCAACTTTTCATGTTTGATTATTGCTTTTTAGTTAATTTATATTGTTCAAAAAAGTTTTTAAATATAAATTATCAGCTGTTGTTCGTGGACTCCTTTGATCTTATTTTTTAGTGCGAGAATCATTTGTGTAGTAATCTAATTATCTCAATGTTGTGTATTCTTTGTAAATATAAATTACTAAGAGTTGGTTCTATCACACCCTCCTTCAATTGTTTATCCTCGCTTTCTTATAAATATAATTGGCGAACAATATTTCTTAAAATATTTCTTTTTGATTGGTTGGAGATTTTTTCAAAAGATTACTCTCTCAAAAGGCATAAGTAACTATAAGATAATTATATTATTCTCTTTATTTTGTTTTTTATATTTTTGGGCACATTTATGATATATATTGTTATTATCCTTCTTACGCAAACTATTCATCCTTTTTATATAATTTATTTCTTTATTATTAATGTCATTATTTTTATAAAAAATTTGTATTTATGATTCTATTCTTCTTTATCATTATTTTATTTTTTTATTATTTACACCTCTTTTTTAAATTTTCACGTTTCTAATATTTTCATTGGAAGATTTTATTTTCGTTTTTTGTCTTTATTTATTAATATTTTTCCTACTAAAATTGGTGCAATTTTGCTCATATATTGCTTTAAATTGTGATATTTTCTTTTTTCAAAAATATTTTTTAATTTATTTTTTTACAAAGATGCAAATGTCCAAGCAAAGTAAACTTCCAGTGAATCATAGTGAATAGGTTTATATCAACGATATATAGTTTATGGTATATGAAATTGGAAACATAAAAAGGGCTTTGAATAAGAACTAAAAACATAGAAGAATTGCAAGAAATAGTTGTTTATTAGATGTTGTTGAAACAAATATGATATTTAATAATTTATATTGAGCACTTTGTGATTAATATTTTTTCCCTTAAGATTAATGTATTTTATTCATAATATTTTTTTTAAAATTTGATATTTCTTCCTATTTATTTATTTTTTCTGATAATGATCAAAACTAATTGATTTATATCTATAATTTTTATAGTTCATGTACTTTATAATATTTTAAGTTTATAGTTCAATTAAATTCAAATAATTTATATTATAAATTAATAACTTTGGAATTTATATGTTTAATAATTATTATTTCAATTTATTTCTAAAGGCACTGCCCAACGTGCCGGTTTTATGACTAGTTACCTTTTAAAAGGGAGTAAAGTTTTGGTCACCAAACTTTGGAGGGATTAGACGCCGCATGTATATGAGAGGGAGGATGGGGATGTACTTATTGAGGGTGGTTTCATCTTTTGATTTACTTTTTTTAATAAAAAATCGTCAATAATATTTTTTGTTTATTTCTTTAAAAAATAATTTTAATTATGGTTATATAAAAATCTAGTTAAGATGTGAGCAATACGTTAGAAATAATTTTTTTGAATAAAAAAATGGACTATAATTAATAGTCTAATTTATTTGTCAATCTTTATTGTATTTTAAATATTTAAATATCTTACTTTTAATCAAATATCATAAAACTCAAAATTTAACTCCTTTTAAACAACAAGAAGATGTATGATTAACAATATTGTTTCTAGTATACGTTGATTGTTGTTTAAAAGGTAAAACAAAAATAATCATAATTTATAATACCTAATATAAATTAAAATTAAAATTAACATCTTCTTACTATTACTTGATCACTCGTATATTATACCCACTAACAACACACATTCACGTCACCACTTTACGGAATTTTACAAATTCAAATTGTTTAAATTATTTAACCTCGTATTTTAAATTATTAAAAATAATCAATTTCTTTATATTAAAACACCGATGGTTTTTTTGCTCTCATTGTGTTTGTTTTTCTTAATCATGGTTGGTACTCCTCACAATAGATTTACGAGCCCTTAAATATTTACTTAATTTATAATTATAATAATTATTATTACTTATTAGGAAAGTGTTGGACTATATTCTACCTAAATTAAGAATTAAAAATATTAATAAATTTTAATATATTTATAATTGCGCTATCAAATTAAAGTTTGTTAATTGATAATATATACTTAATTTAGATTTTTACATATTTTATTTAAAAAATTATATTTCCAGTCAAATGGAAAATCTTTGAAAAATAAATTCTATTTAGTTATTAAAACTTTTACTGATTAAGATTAAAATTATTTTTAATATTTGTATATACAACTATACTTTTTTGTTAAAACTAAGTAAATGTTCATTATTTTTATTTAAACATAATATAGTAATTTTATATATTCTTAATGCATATCATTAATAAGTTTCAAATACATCCTTAAACCAAAGACAATAAATGATTAGTGTATGTAAAAAAAGTATATTAATTTTTTTAAAAGGAAAGAAATAAAATAGATTATCGATTGTATTAGTGTACAAAAACAAGTATAATAATAAGTTTATAAGCTACTAAAAGTAGTCCCTTCCCTCCATATCTGTCCCAGTCCAATTTCCCTCCTTTCCACTTTCCCGCCGATCCCTCTCCCCGCCGCCGCCGCCGCCGCTGCCGCCGATCGGACACCCTCATCCGCTAACTCCGCCGGCTCTAGCTGGAGAAGAGGCACCTCCGCCGCCCATGTCCGCCGGCCGGGCAGCGAACCGCGGCGGCGCGCAGCCGCCCCGGGGCAGATCGTCCACACCTCGAAGCGGAACCAACCCTTCTCCTCGATCCGGCCGCCGTTCGTCGCCCCCGATGAGTACCACCGCTTCCCGCCCGTAGCCCCGTCCGGTGGCGGCGGGGGCCGTGGGTCGCCCGTCAAGGAGGAGGAGGAGGATAAGCTTGTCGTGAGGACTCCGGTAATAGATGATCTCTTTTCGTTTCTTGCTTCGATTGATAAACACGTTTTTAGTTGTTTTGTCTGTCATAATCTTGTGTCCAATCCGGTGTGTGTGCGTGAAATTTCTCAATCTTCGCTTGTTCTATTTGTTTTCTTATAATTTTTTGATTATATGTCGATTGACATTATGTGATTTATTGATATTTTGGTCGAATATCTGCAAGTTGGCTGCTTTTGCGATCACTACTGAGCTCTATTTCCCAATCCTGATGTTTTATGGCAGCCATTCGGGCCTTCGCTCTATCTTACCGACTATGAATTTTGATAATTCGATCTCGAAATTCCTTGCTTTGTATAATTTATTTGTCACCATGAAGTACGATTCATCGTTTCCTCGTGTACTGAGCTTTGTTCCTGTGCGTGTGCTTCTTGATCAAGAGAATGTGCTTCATTTCATGCCACCTTCTTCTCTTACTAATAAACATGGGAGCAAAAATGATGCCTTATTTCTGTTCGAAGCTTTCTTTTGATCACATGCTCGCTAACTTGTCTGAAAAGTTCAGGATTGTGCGAGGAACATTGTACAGTGACTGGTGTATAATCTTGTACAGTTTGTTGCAGTTTTTTCGAACTGTTATCATAACTTGTTTTCATCATTCTTTGCGTGTTTTTTCTTAAAAAATGTAATTTGCGCTGTATTTTGAGTAAGATGCTATCAAATATCGGTTGATCATCATGAGTACAACGAGTTCAATGCAAGCTTTGCTTGCAGTTGAAACGAAAGCTTCTAATGGAAGAATGCGATGCTGCATCTAGCGAGTGGGCAACTAGTCCTGGATATACAGAAATAAATAGCCCGATGCATACACCTGTTTCAGGAAAAGGAGGTCGAGTGAATACAAAATCAAAGGTCTCAAGGTACTTAAAAGCTGGACCGCAGACTCCTATGTTAAATGCTGGTTAGTCTTAGACACTATAAACCTGCATTTTAACTTTTCTCCTTGCTGCAATCATTTAATATTTTCGGTCAATCAGAATAGCTTACTGAGAAGCGAAAAAATGTGTTCTTCCAGGTTCCCCTGCCAATCCTCTCACTCCCGCCAATAGTTGTAGATATGACAACTCCCTTGGTAGTAGCCTTTTCCCTTGGTGACTGGCTCTTCCTATTTTTTATAGCCTACTTATGTTCCCGGTTTGCAATGTTCTGCATGAGAGATGGTGATAATGCATTCAAACTATATTCATGCTATATGGTATTTAATCAACAGACAAGGGTTTCATATGCAGGTCTCTTGACAAAGAAGTTCATTTATTTGATCAAGCAGGCAGAAGATGGCATTCTGGATCTAAACAAAGCTGCTGTTATTTTGGAAGTAAGTGTGAGACATCTATTCTATATTGCATGCATAAGTATTCTGCTGAAAAGATCTTGGGCTTGTTGAACAATGACTCTAGTTGTTTTTAGTGTTGACTATATTCATCCCATTGTGATTTAGAAACATTCCTTTTTCATGGATATAGGTTCAGAAAAGGCGGATATATGACATAACAAATGTGCTGGAAGGGATTGGACTCATAGAAAAAAAGTTGAAGAACAGAATTCACTGGAAGTAATTACAAATTTCATTTATCTTTCTATATTACATAGTCACTTCTGTTTGGTGGCTTGATATGCACTCACTTATTCAATCATGGAATCAGGGGTCATGATATTCCTGGGCCAGAAGAGGGTGATGATGATGTTGCAAGTTTACAGGTGAGCAAAATTGTCCTATTGCCTACAAACTTTTATCATATCTGGCTGCAATTGGTATTATTTTTTATCTTCCTAATCAAAGATGCTAGAATCTGATTGAGGATGATGTTTACACTCTTGACACAGGAAGAAGTGGATGGCCTGTCCATGGGGGAACATGATTTAGATGACCGAATAAGGTTAGTGGCTGAGGTTATTAATTTACCCCAGAAAGTGCCGAACTCAATTTCAGTGTAGTGTATTTGTTTATGTTTAATACATTACAGGGACATGAGAGAGCAATTGAGGGACTTGAGTGAGAATGAAAACAATCAAAAGTAAGGTGAGCTTCAAACTTGTGCGCCGGTTGCTTAAATTTAAGTTGTTTCATCTATTCTTTGTGACATGTTTCTTTGAAAATATTTAGGTGGCTTTTTGTGACGGAAGAAGATATTAAAAGCTTACCTTGTTTCCAGGTTATAATCTTTCCATCTATCTTTTAGTGTCTAGAACAAATGTTTGCGACATACTTTTTGTTTTGAATCCCTATTATAGATTACTTTCTTGGGGAGTCATAAGTTTGCTCTCATTGTATCTCATGTGACAGAACGAGACACTTATCGCGATTAAAGCTCCACATGGTACCACTCTGGAAGTCCCTGACCCTGATGAGGTGTGTTTCAATGTTTCTATGCAAGAATGCATAGAATTTTGGAGAATTTTGTTTGGTTAAATTTTTCTTGTTATCTGCAGGGTGTTGATTACCCACAGAGAGATATAGAATTGTTTTAAGAAGCACAACGGGTCCCATTGACGTGTACCTTGTTAGGTAGTCTTTTGCTTGAAGTTGAATAATCTATCTTGCCTCAATTATTTAATTACTTCATGTTTTCCACTTCACTAAAAGTGTTCATTCGCATCCACCAAGTTATAATGGTTTGTTCCTCATCCTGCTATCAGTCAATTTGAAGAAAGGTTTGAAGAAATAAATGGTTTGGAGGCACCTCAAGGTATTTCACATCTATCGAGTTCCAGGTGCACTGAGAAAACAGAAGCATCTCTGGCAGCCATAGATAACCCGAGGGAGGACACAGGATTGGCAGCTCATATTGATGTTCAAGGAAGGTGCCTTGAGAATGCTTCACAGGATTATGCTAGTGGGATCATGAAGATAGTCCCTTCCGATGTTGATGTAAGTGAGATATGGTCAATCGGCTAGTATTATTTCCAAGAACTTTTTCCATCAGAGTAAAATTTAATAGTTTTTCAGAAGTTTACCTTTTGTCAATGTTTGAAACGGAAAAGTCTTTTGGCTGCAGCATGCAGTAGAAGTTGGACCCTATAATCATGCTTAGACTGGCTGATCATAGAAGCCAACATTCATTTATAATTTTTTTGGTTGTAATTGACGGTTTAGTTTAATAAATAATCTCATATTTATTATTCCTTCCATCTAAACCGTTTGGCTGTGTTGCTACTGCTTGCTTTCATGTATACAAAAGCATGTGCATTTGTATGTTTGCACAGGAACATATGGGCTTGCATCTTGGTAATTTGTTTGTATTGGCCACAAATACATGAAAATGCTGTAGGACAAGCCAAATTTTAATTAATAACGGATTTTGACCATATTTATAGACCGATGCGGACTATTGGCTTCTATCAGATCCTGGAGTTAGCATCACTGGCATGTGGAAGCCAGAGCGTATCCTTTTTCACATTATGAATCTTTTATCATCTTGCTATCAGCGGATAATTTATTGTGATTGAAACAAGGAAGCTGCGTTTATTTTATTTTCTTAACCAATGTGATTATTTCAGCTGGAGGGATAGAGTGGGATGGGACAGGAGAAGAATTTGCAATGGGAGAGGACATTAGAACTCCTCGACCTCAAATTCCACCATCACGGATGATAGAAACGCTTCCAAGTACAAACAATATGTCTGATAGCATTACGAGGTAAGGAAAGTTCCATTTTTACTTACAAAAAATGAGATGATAATAATATTATCTGCTCAAATCCGGGTATATTGAAAGGCAATTAATGATGCATAATCACATATAAGCTATTAGCAGCTGATGCTGTCAATATCATAAAACATGCCTCTCCTAATCACCAGAGAGAAGAGACCTTTGTCTCTGATGGTTTTAAAAATTCCTCCATATTACTGCATTGTTTTTGAATGATCAAAGCCTGCTGGAAAGGCATTGCATTGCAATTAAATTATATGTGTTGAACTCAAAACTTGTGCACAAGCTATTTGAGTGTACATATGTTTGTAATAGTACATATATTAAAAGGAGTAAGGCACTATGGAGGCAACCTTTCAAGAATCAACATCCCCAGATGCTAGTCCTTGCTTGTAACAAAAAATGGGTCTCAATATACTTGCCTGGCCACACATATCATGCCCCACAGGTCATAATCTACAACTAGATCATAATTCCATGTTATTTCACAATTAATGGCTTTTTAAGTGCTCCAAACTCATATTTCACTCGTAATAATTGCATCTACACGCACCCAGGTGTCACTTTTATTTGATGTCAAATTATAAGAACACTAACCTTTCATACTATATAAGAGTGAAGTCATTTGATGTCCAATTCCAAAGACACTGACCATTTATACTACTTTACAGGTGATCTTGTTTGTTCCTCGTGAGAATTTTGCTGTTTCTATAATTTATCTACACTTCATGGCGTTGCATATGCTGCGATAGTTAGTTCAGAATTCCTTCAATTCTTCCTTTGGTGGATCCAATAAACATAGCAGGCACTGTTTGCTTGGAGAAGATGTCGTAGCAGCTGCAACAGGAATTTTGTATACACAGCAATAATACTTGCCTGTCTCCATGTTGTTCATTGTTTATTGGACAGAATCGAGCTGCATAAGCAACAGAGTTGTGGTTTGTTTCTTTGCTGGTTGTGGTAGGATCTGTCCTATACCAAATCATAACTCAGAAAAGATACCAGGAGAAACGTCATTCTCTCAAACAATTGCTTTGCCCCTTGATTCATTGTACGTGAATTCCTTCCCCTTGGTTTTCTGTATGTGCTCTGGAAAGCAAAACATCTGAGCTGCCTAATTAGTTGCTAGAAGCTTATGGGTAATATCATAGCCTTGTGAAAATGGATTATCACTATATTGATGTAACATAAACTTTTATTCAACTGAATCCTTGAATTTATTGGTTTCTTATGTATGCTGGCCATTTGCACTCATGGCAAAACCAATATTCAAAGTTCATCTCGAAGGTTTCTTTGAAGGCTATCTTTAGCTTATTTGTCAACCTGGGGAAGTTGCTTTCTTGAGATGTTTCTTGTTAGGCCCAATAGTAGTATTTGAGCTCAGGTTTTACTTAAGCCGATTGTGTGAGTTTCTTTCATGGGTTTTACATGATGATTTAAAAGGAGTTTGTCAGGTGATGATATGTAAGTTTCGTCTGATAAAAAGGAGATTGACAGACGATGATAGTTTTGGGGTTACCCGATGTGTAGAGGGGAGTTATTGAATTTATCTTACATCGGTCGTTCGTGGATGATATTGGTAACTTGTATATGGGTTATAGGGAAGCCTTATTTCTTAAATTAATTTTTTTGATTAAAAGAGGCTCATAACATTTATTACAAATTTTTTTGGGAGCCTAAAGGGCCCAATAGTGGTACGAGAGTTTAAGTTTTGCTTACGCCGATTGTGGGAGTTTTTTTCATGGGTTTCACTTGATGATTTAAAGGGAGTTTTTTTCGTGGGTTTAAAACGAGTTTGTTAGGTAATGACATGTGAGTTCTATCTGATAAAGAGACGATGATAGTTTTGGGGTCGTTAAATTTGTGAAGGAGAGCTGTTAGGTTTATCCCACGTCGGTCGTAAATGATGTTGGTAGCTTATTTATAGGTTAATGAGAATGCTTTATTCCTTAAGTTAACTTTTTTATTAAGAGAGACTTGTGACACCTATTGTAAGTTCTTTTGAGGGGCCTTTGGGCCCCCTAAGAGTGGTATCAAATTGTTGGGTTTATGTTATATTGGTCGGTAGATGATGTTGGTGATTTGTATATAGGTTAATGAGAAAGTTTTATTTCTTAAGTTAATTTTTGGATTAAAAGAGGCCCGTGACACTAAAAGGCCTGTAATATTTATTTCAAATCTCTGATATAGGCTTTTGGGCCTCAAAAAGACTTGTAATAGGTATCGTTTTATTTGATGTCAAATTATTAGACACTAACCTTTCATACTATATAAGAGTGAAGTCATTCGATGTAAAATTCCAAAGACACTGACCATTTATACTACTTTACAGGTGATCTTGTTTGTTCCTCGTGAAAATTTTGCTGTTTCTATAATCTATCTGCACTTCATGACGTTGCATATGCTGCGATATTTAGTTCAGAATTCCTTCAATTCCTCCTTCGGTGGATCCAAAAACACAGCAGGCACTGTTTGCTTGGAGAAGATGTAGCAGCTGCAATAGGAATTTTGTATACACAGCAATAGTACTTGCCTGTCTCCAAGTTGTTCATTGTTTATTGGACAGATTCGAGCTGCATAAGCAGCAGAGTTGCGGTTTGTTTCTTTGCTTGTTGTGGTAGGATCTGTCCTATACCAAATCATAACTCAGAAAAGATACCAGGAGAAACGTCATTCTCTCAAACAATTGCTTTGCCCCTTGATTCATTGTACGTGAATTCCTTCCCCATGGTTTTCTGTATGTGCTCTGGAAAGCAAAACATCTGAGCTGCCTAATTAGTTGCTAGAAGCTTATGGGTAATATCATAGCCTTGTGAAAAATGGATTATCACTGTAAATTCAAATGAATTTATTCATTTCTTATGTATGCTGGCCATTCGAACTCGTGGCAAAACCAATATTCAAAGTCCATCTTGAAGGTCTCTTTGAAGGCTATCTTTATCATATTTGTTTACCTGTGGAAGCTGCTTTCTTGAGATGTTTCTATGCTTCTGTTGAAGGGCTGATGCAATTTCTCCCTGTAACCAAAATATACTGAACTGAAGAGCAATAAGCGAAAAAAAGAAGTTTCCTTCACTAAGATTGGGAAATGATAACATTTTGAATTGAGATGGGCTCAACTTGTTAGGTCTTGTGACCTGCCTTGGATCACTCTCCCATAAGTTTCTTACATTTGACAAATTTGCATCGTTATAGACCGAAAAGGATCCAGCCAAAAATTCTACAGTTGGACAGTGATTTTGATTGATGAATTATCAACGTGGCTTCTCAATCCACCTTGAATCCTTTTCTGTGTGCATATCTCCCTAGCTTGCACCGTGTCCATATTCTGCAATTTTATAATTGAACAATCTAGATAAGACAACTACGTGTGTTTTATGAGTAGAAGATGTAAATAAAATCAACGCATTACTTTTGCATGGATGCTTCCTGGTTGGAACTTGGAACTTGGGGGCATTGATTATAATTGGCTTTCCCATAGACTTCTTGGATCACAGATTATGCTCTTTTTTTTAAAGGTGGCAACTTTGACCAATTACGCTTTCGCCTTGCCTCTTTTATTACGAGAGAACATTTGATGATTACCTGTGACAAAATTGAGCTGCTTATGAAAAAATTAAAAAGGCAAAACTCTCCAAGAGACCAACTTTTCAACTTTCCTAGATGATAGTGGTACAATTACTTCAATCACTTATTTGGGAGCAATGGCTTGGAAAAAATTTATTTGGGAGTAATAACCAATAAGCATATAATGAACGTGGGTCCCGTATCAAGCGCATCATTTTCGTGTTTCACGATGTCCATCCTCCAACTTCCTAGAACTTTCCTGGGCCAATAAAAATTCCTGGGCCCAAGTTAGAAGCAGACAAAAAAGGCCCACCAGAGAGGCTGAAAAGGAGGGGGGAAAAGCTAATTAAGGCCCACCAGAGTCTGTGGCTGTGGACATCCTCTGGCCCTCACTTTGAGCTTGGTGGGTCTTCCTCTTATCTTCTCCAATTTGATTTGATTTGTGTATTTACCATACTATGAAAAACCTCATGTCCCCTCGAGATAAAAGTCAAAAAAAAAAAAAATGGACGCATTGGTAACTCCTTGTAATCACATCCGTCCACACTGTGGAACAGGTTAATTAAGGGTTGCGATCGACGGCCATAATTTATCTTAACAAAAGAAAGATCGAGCCTCCTTCGATCCAATTTCTTTTACTCTTTAAGAAATTTTTTTCTTTGTAAACTGTCGTATTCGTTTGCATTTGTGGGAAACAGATTGGGATGATTGTTGCTGCCACTCGCGGCCGTGGCCAGGCTAATGGCGAAGGTCGTTCGGCATCATTGTTTTTATTTGTCCAAAGCTGACCACACAAACTGTATCGTATCGAATGTATAGTTGGTAGCCAACAGCCGTGTGGCCCTCTTTGGCAACGCACTGAACGTGTTCCAACTTCCAATAATTTTATTTTTAAACCTTCCATTCATTTTAAAGGAGCGAGAGAGCGAGAGAGCGAGAGAGCGAGAGTAAGAGACACAAAAGAAAAATGATATGAGTTTTTAAAAAATGATTATGCCCTGCAGTAGGATTATAACCACTAGCAAATAGACATAATTATTTTTTATTGGATACAGCTATTACTGACTGATGTGTCTGTTCGTGCAACTATTGATGATATTTTCTATAGAAATTTTGGCGTAATTTGTATAAAAACTGTAATATCAAGTATAGTTTTTAACTAACTTTGAATCTCTAAATATTATAAAAAATTATTCCTAAAAAACACCATTAACCTCGAACGATTATTTTGTCAAAAAAACAATTATCTTCTACTTTTCAAAGTTATACTTTAAGGGAGTGAGTGTGGATTACAAGAAAGATTATTTTAAGAATAAAAAAGGTGTTATACGATAAATTCAAATGAAAAAAGATATACTTTTTTGTCATCAATTAACTTTAACAAAAAGGCATGATATTAAATAATATTAATATCAAAAAATATTATACATGGTATAATAACATACTAAATCCACACGACATTAAAAGAATATTTTAGGTGGTAATAACAAATAAACTTCAAAAAAATGTTTTGCAGACTGAATTAAAGCATTAATTCAAATAAAAATGATTTATCTACATCAGAATCTAGCGAAGTCAACGTCCCATGTTTTATTGGCCACCTTCGGAGGTAGCTGAGACAGGAAAAATTTTGGGTCCGCCCGGGAGCGACGCCAATGGAGACGCCGTGCGTCTCCACCGTCGATTCCAGGGATGATCGACGGTGGAGACGCTCGGCGTCTCCATCGGCGTCGCTCCCGGGCGGACCCAAAACCCACTCCTGAGACAGCCATGCAGGGCGGAGCATGTCATTAGCCAACCCGACTCTCTCATTTTTCTTGTCGCTTCCCTCACACTCCTCCATTTTCCGGTCACCCTCCGGCGTACTCCTCGCCGGCGATCACAGCCGGACGACGCCACTCTGCAAAATTCATTCTTTACCTCACCTGCGGCGGCGCCGGCGACATGGGCTCCCTCCCATCCCCAAATGGACCTCCTTCAACCTCCCTCCGCGGCCGCCGCCGCCTGTCCCTCGCCGCCGCCGATGGAGTTCCGGCTAAGCTCCTCAACCTCCCCCGGTGGTCACAGCAGCGCCCCCGACCTGGCCGCGGACATGGAGTCGGTGGAGCTCGTCCCCCTCAACGACAAGGACAACCTACCCGCCTACACCAGCCTCCGGGACATCCTCCGGCCGTCCCTCTCCCCGCCAACGCCCACCTCCCCCGCCGGCGCTTCTAGCCAAGCCTGGTCCGAGATCCCCATACGCAACCGCCTCGTAAAGCAGGCGGCTTGGGCGTACCTCCAACCCATGGCCGCCTACCCCGAGTCCTCCGGCGACGACCTCTTTGGCCGGTGCTGGGATCTGGCTGGAGATATCCGCCGGAATCTCGCCGCCGACTTAATGTTTTTCCGGCAGCGGGTGTGGCCGGCGATCTCTCGGGCTTTCGGATGGCTCCTCGGCGTTCTCTGGTTCGGCGGCGGCCGTGATAGTTGACGGCGACGTGTATATAACCAAAAAGACAACGTCCTTTTTTCACCTTCTTCTAAACTATACCGCTTTTAGTCTATCCAACTTATATATCAATGATGGAAATGATATATAGATCATATATAAACATAAAGGTCAGATAGCTGACTGTTTGAAGGTATCCATATAAATTTAAATTAGTGTATACGTGGAAGTTTGAGGTATCTCTGTTCATCTTTTTCCATTCAATCTTTTGCATGCCAATCTTCAGTGGGAAGATTGCCAGCATCCTGTGATGGAATTCCTTCGTTTCTGTTTGTTAATATGTGAGCCTTCTTCTAGTTTTAGTACTTGCAATGTGTTCAATCTGGTGTGATTGCAACGACCATTTGGAATTGGCCGAGATAATTCTTAGGTGGTGTTGTAATTCATTGATGATCACCCGATATTTATCTGTAAATTGGATTAGGAGATGTTCGTATGTTGTGGCAATTTTTTTAAGAAAACTCGGTTTGTTTTTGTTGTTGCGGTACAACTTTGATCAGAAAACAAGAATGTTTGGTGGGGATTGGGAATGTTTTTCTGCTCAATCCTTCTCCATGTTTGTAATATTTGTGACTTTTGGCTTCTAAAATAAAGAGCAATGTTGTTAAGTTGGTCTCTTCTCTTTCCCATATGTGATCACAAGAGATTGAATCTAAGAGGAGCTAAGAAGAGATCATATGCGAGGCTTGTACAGTTATTTGAGAAAGAACAATTTTCTCTAAAAACTCATTTTAGATAATTTTCAGCGGAGGTGGATTGGTGTTCTAATAACAGTTTCACAATAGAGCTCTAAAGCCCATATTTGCGCGCATAAATTGTAACTTGTGACCTACTCATTTGGCAATTAAGAAACTTGTTTTCCTCACTAATAGCTTTCTTTTACTGGACAATGACTGGGTGAGCTTTGCTACTACCTTTCGATGCTCCTTCACGAGTACCACAGTGGTGAGAGCAGATAAACCGATTTACTTGTCTTCACCTGCCTGCCTTAAACCTTATCTTCCCCAACATGAAAACCGATTCCAGTCTTTATTCTTCTTTTAGTGCGAACATAAGTGGTCAGTATTTTTTTCCACTCAACATAATTGATCAGTTAATTGCCTAATATATATGTCTCTGCTCAACAGTCACACTCGTTTAACTAAGAGCAGACCATTCCATCTACTAAACCAATCAAAACTACCATTCAACCAAAGAAATCAACTTCGATAGAGTTTCTCAATGAGTATGTATGCTCATAACTTTAGAAAAAGTTCAATAGATATTCTCAATGATTACATTCGTTCAACCATACAAATGTATATTTATAGATGAGTTTATCTCACACTATATTTGGAAGTAACTAATAACTTATATATAAATTAATAAAAAAATTTATTTTTTGAGCTAATTTTTATATTAAGAAAATCCCTTGACGGGCAATAGAGCCTAACAGGCTGGTATCAAAGGTTAGTTGGTTTTGGTGTTGCCTCAATTTGCCCTCAAATTAGAGTTTCCTCGAACTTTACTATAACATGTAGACCTAACATGTGATGAGGAGAATATAATTTGGATGTTATGATATATGATGAGGAAAATTACTGAGTTTATCCTACATTATATTTGAAGGTGACCGGTGACTGCCATATGTCCTAATGAGAAAACCTTATTCGTTGAATTAATTTTTAAATTAAGAGATGTCTGTGACATCTATTTCGAGTTCCTTTTGGAGGCCTATAAAACCCAACGCTTTTATTGCTAGGTTCTTCCTAACTCCTACTGTGGAACTCAATGTTCATTTTCACAAATGAGTTGAGGTCAAAGCTTTTAGGCTCCCCCGGTTATATTTTGAAGAGTAAAGAGGTAAAAAGAGCTGTGCATGAGCTTCTGTTTCAAAGCACTAAACAGTGGACAATCTCGAGTTCTTCACTGGCATTATAACATACATGTTTGGTTCTTCCTAGTCTTGGGGATACCCTCCCTGTGGTGGGTATCCTTGAGGAGGATACCCATGGGAGAGAGGATAGGCCCCCGGTGCCGGTGAGAAGCCTGAATGACCAGCTAGGCGTACTTCGTTATGTTTATCCTTACCATCATCCCCCATTGAGGCTCGCACTGGTGGTATATCACTGTAAACTAAAATGGTTTACCAATTGCAAACCACCCTGCTTATATGTCTAGAAAGCAGTAACATGGAAAAACACAGAGGGAAGGACAATTTATTGTGATATAAGTGCCCTCACCAGCCGAAAATATCGGTAAAAGTTTGATGTACTTTTTATACAGGGATGCACTTCCACATTCAATAGAGCTTAAATCACGCAAAAGCACTACGCATCATAGTGGACACCAACAATCTCATCAACGAAAACATTCTTTCCAGGCCATAAACGCCTATATGCATGTCCCAGTATGCCCCATTACGCCATAATTTTCATGAAGTATATGACACAACGAATACCATTTAAGAACAACAATTATCTGCAAATTTTAAGACCTGGGTAGGCTACTGTAAATATCAAATTCATGTCTACAGCTACCATAAATAATAGTATGTAAGAATAAACTAGGAAAGAAACACAATGATGCATCTCATTATTTAATTCATGGATCAAAATTTGGCCCGAAGATGTAACTCTTTCTACTATCCATATTTTCATTGACGGCCCGTGCGTCAAGATTTGGCCAACAGATAAAATAACACAGAAGAAGCAAGAAAGCAAGCAATAAACCCTTCCTTTCTACAACTATTTTAATTTTTTAAAGAAACGCAAACTCAGCAAACTAGATCACATGGTAAAAAACTAAGACAACGCAAGAAACAATAAACAAGTAGGATTTTAAATCCAATAAACATGCCAACCAATCAAAATACGTAAAACAATCGCTTCTGAAAAAAAGAACACAATCAATCAATCAATCATCCTATTATTATACAACACAAATAATATGAATACAACAAAAAGTCAAACAATTAAAAAAAGAACCTACACAAAGAATATGAATAGAAGAAAAAACAAACAATGAAAACGAAACGAATCGAATCTGTGGAAAAATAGAAATCCCCTCTTCCGGTGGTTCCCCGTGGTTGGATATTATGGCGGGAACATCTCGTGTCCACCCGCGTTTGGATGCGGTTCCTATTCGGGTCCACGCGCCCATCTCCACAGCAGTCGGATTCGGTAATTCTTATCCTAATGTGGATCCAATCACATGGACCGAGTCCGGTTCAAAGATGGATGTATGTCCATTATTGTGTCCGAGGTGATCTAAATATAGAGAATTTTTTTAGTTTTTTCTTTCTCTTCTTTTTAGTTGCTATGCACCCCACACATGACTTACTTATTTTAGGTCTAGTAAGTTTAGTAAGTGAATTATTTTTATTAAATTAAAATAGTTCACTTATTAATATTCTAAATTTTATGAAAATAATTGACTTATTAAGTATATAATAATCCAAGCATGTATAGGGGCGTAACTATTGTTGCATGACTAAAATTTTTTACAAGAACATAAAAATATTTTTTCCATAAAATAGTCTATACTTGTTTATGTGCTCCATCCTAAATTAAATTAATATACTCAATTTAAATTATTTTACACAAAACCATGATAATTTACTCTCATCATGCTTTAATTAAGAATGTGAAATTTAGAAAAAAAATTCATATCTTCGTTAATGTGTCAAACCAATTTTAAACCTATTAAAACGCTCGCGATTCTTTCAATTTTTTTTTATCCACAAAATCAAAATTTTAAATGGTTTTTTTTTAAAAAATGTCATTTTGTAAAAATTAAGTGAGAAAGGGCTGCCTTTTTATTAAAAAATGTCGACCGGGCCATCCCTAATCGGAGGGTCCGAAACCGAAGTGGAAAATTCCGCCAAAGTCCCGACAAAGAGTTGGATTAATGGCGGGAACCAAAGCGTAGCCTACGACTGGCATTAGCGCCTCCTTCCTTGCTCGCTCCTTCCCATTCTTCCCCACCTTCTCCTCCAATCCAAGGTACTTCACTTATAGATTCCTTCTCCTACTTGTGCTTTCATGTCCTTCTCATCTTTCCTCCCAATGTGCTGGTTGTTATTTTCTTTACTTTTTAGTCATCCTGTTCTGTTCGGTGCAGCTTTGTTACGCGATGCATTTACCCACTTTTTCGTACTTCTAGCTCATTTAGAGACGTGCAATTCCGATAGATGGATTTTGGATCATTTCAATATATTCAGGAAAGTTATCATTGTTTCACTTATTGTGACCAGTGCTGTGGGGTTTCTAAGCCTGCAATATATCTGTTTTTTTTGTGATTTTTTAAAGGTTTTTTAATTATTTATCAATGTGGGTCAATTGTTTGTCTGGTTCATGTAATTTGAAATCTGGGTCAAACAGAAAAGTACTTTTCTGTTCATGTGGGGCATGACTCGTGGTTGTTGACTAAATCTGGTAAAAGGACATTTTCATGTCACTTGTATATTTATTCTAAAAAGCTATTTGGTGGGAGGTACATGTTGACTGGGATGAGGAATGAAGCTTTTCTGCCGTCAGAAAGGATAAAGAAAGCCAGAAGTAGATTGTGTAATGTTTCCGGGTACAACGTTCTCTTTTGCTCATTTCATTGTCTCTATGGTGGTGTTACAAATATTTCTTTATTCTTCAATTTGTCTGATAATTTTTTAGTGTTCTAATTTTTGTAGATATACTACTGAATTGTGGGAGATTCATTCAGAGGATCCTTCTTTGCATATATTAGTTTTACCAGGGAATCCAGGTAGCATGATCGAGCTTGAGTATGCAATCCATCTTTGAACAGTTTCTCAAGTTCAGTTTTGGCATATTTGCAAATGTAGTAAAGCAGCATATAGATATGCCCATAATTAAATTGATGCCTATTAGGCAACTATGGAGAATTGTTTGCCTTACATAGATGTCATTGTTTTCTCTTTCTTGAAGTGACAGTGACGGGTGAATTTTGTTCCTTCCTCAGAAGAAATGAAAAAGTTTATCATGGGCCTGCCTCAAAGTGCAGGTGTTGTAGGATTTTATCAAGATTTTGTGGAAGCAATTTATGAGCTGTTAAGGGGAAAGGCACCTGTAACAGGTAAATCATGGGCCTTTTCTCTTTGGCCTGTTGTATTAGTTCTCATCTTTCAATACTGTGTTTACTTATTGCTTGTTTCTTCTTCAGCAATTGGTCATCTCTCCCACACGAGAAAGGTAAGTCATTAAACCGTATACTTCATCTTTTAGTTCTGTTTCCAAGATCATAAATTATTAGTGTCTTGTTTTTTTATATCTAACTCACATCTACCTTGTTGTTATGATCAGTTAAAACTTATTGAAAGTCTCTCAGGATTTTTTCTTTGTGTACTTCGCTAGGTTTTCTTCTTATAAATTTTAAGATGTGATGATTATTGAGTTATTTATAGCATCTTTGTTTTTTATGCTTTTGTATAAATAAATTCAGAGGTGATGCTGTTTTCTGAGTCTGACATTGCCTAAAATGGTATTTTAAATTAGCTTTTAAACTCCCTATCCTTAAGGAACCTGTTTTACCAAGGTTAATTATAAATTTAAATTCAATTTCTTAATTTGCTATTTACCTTGTCTAAACCTATATTGCTAGGGATTATGTCTCGGAACAATTACTGGTCTTGGAGAGATTAGCCGGATAGCATACTTTGTGTTGGTCATGAATAATAATTAGTGGGATTTTTTTTTAATTGTTCTCTTATTATGTCAGCCTGATGTGCTAAAATTCTGTTTTCTGATCAAGCTAGAATTGGACAAGAGGAAAACTCTTCTAGTTGGAGAAACAAATTAATCATAAGGTATTTTGCAGATAACTTTTCTCATGTACCTTGCAAGTTTTGATGATTCTTATGTTTGGAAAAAGTTATAAGTTTGCACAAAATGGTGTATCTCTACCTTTGTAATTTTCTTTATTAACGTGTGAAGAGCTATAACCATCTATTTATTGTTTTAGTTAAACTCGAGGTGATATTTGCAGTTATTCATGATCACTATGCACTTTCTTCTGGTGAAAATTACAGTTAAGTGACCAATGTTATTAATTATCATGGAAATTGAACAAATTTTCCTTGCTTCATGTGGGAATGATCCAGAAAAATCTCTAGACGTTTTAATTCTTTTGTTGAAATGTAATAGTTATTAATTATGTCTTTTTTCAATGTTCATTTTTTGCAGGTGGATTTTAGCCGAGAAAATCTTCAAAAGAAGGAAGCTCCATTTATATTGGTATGCAAATGTCAGTTTTAAGTTGCAACTTAATAAAGAACACCTTTGGTATCTGGGGCAGTTCTTATTGATCCCAGCTAGATATTTTATTTCAAGTTGAACCCAATTATGACATTAAAAACTCTTTTATAGCTTCATATGTGATTAAACAAAACTAATTATATGTGTGAGGAATGTTTTGAGGGAATGAATGGTTTTTAATGTAATGCTGCTTTCTTTCCTGCTGAGCTCATACTTTTGTTTGCGTGAACGTTGGGCATTCCATTGGTGCATATGGTGCTCTAGAAGCTTACAAGATATTTCAAAACGAGGTTTGTGTATAACAAAACTTCTTTTAGCTGACTAGAGTTATCTTGTTTGCATATCTTTACTTATGAATTTTTCACATGAATCCAATTTTAATGCAAAACATTTCGAATCATGCCTGCATTTATATGGCACATTTACTGGCCGACTTCAGCTGAGAGAAGAAAAAATTTTTTTTTTCATTTTTCCAGGTAACATGTGCAGTTGGTGTCTATCCTTTTTTGGCGCTGAATAGGAAATAATTGGTGCAAATTTTTCTTGTGAAGATCACTAGGTAACACTTTTTCCCACTTTGTGCATGCCTTGCGTTATGCTTTTGTATTTAAAACAGAGAGTAGATATTTTATATTCCTGGGAAAATTCTCTGATGATAGTTTTTGCATCATTTGAGGTCGCGTTTTTTAGTATGCTGCAGTTAGTTCCTGTGTTGCAATACTGGGCCAGCTTCCTTTTAGGGCCACAAGAGTTTTGTGCAAGGAAATTAATTGGGTGCTCATGGTCAGCCGCAGCTGTTGATGTTGCATCACATCACCTTCCCCATGTAAGATAATTGTTTCAGTATGTAGGATGAGCAGAATCTTTGTCTCGGTCTTCCAGGGTAAATGTGTCTATGAAAATATTAATTAAGTAATTGTTGTAAAATATGAAATTGTCCTTTATGTTGTGAGTGAAGAAACACATTGAATGAAGATAGTGTTTCCAGTTACCATTATTTCATGTTGTTGAAATTGTTGGGAGGTTGGATTATTTAGTTTGCAATACGAATATGTGATGAATAGTTGGGTCCAAGTAGGAACAGTACACAGCCATTTATGAAATGATAACTATGATCTAAATTTTCTTTTATCCAATTGTTTACTGGCTACGATTGTCCAGCACAAATACTGATCTATAGGAATTGCTGTGTGGTGTGTGTTTGCTATATTTTATTAGTATTTGTGTTTCTTACCTGAGCAATAATTAGCTGATAGAGCCTTGTTTTTCTTCTTTTCTTTTATAAAAATAATATTCCTCATATTTTTCTGCATCCACAGTAAAACACTATGCGGAATATCTTGTATATGGCAATGACAGAATTCAAGAAGGTACAGATAACATCACTTATCCATTTTTAAGGGACTACGTTATGAGACTGTGCTCTATACTTATTGCCTCCAAATGCGAATGATTTATTTATATGGAACGTATTTGTCTATTCCAAAACAAAGGATCATTCATTAGTTATTGAGTCTTCACCTTTTGATTAGTTGCATACCTGCTAAATAGGGAGAGACTCTAAGGGGGTGTTCTCAACTTCCTGGGGCAACCTCAAAATTTCCTTTTGGTTCCATCAGGATGAGGACTCAACAGAATTATTCTTCTAATTTTCCCTTTTTGATTTAGTTTGCAGAAGAACCTGGTTGGACATTCATTAAGGAGAATCAAAATCAGTTGGCCTTCTTGTTTGGTACCGATGATCAATGGGGCCCAATGTCATTGTTGGAAGAGGTGAATAATTATCGCTCACTTCTTTCGCTGTTAATTGTTTTTGAGGACTTGAGATCAAGCTGCCCTTGGGTTGCAACAAGTTCATCTTGAGTAATAATCTTGCAGATGTCTGAACGAGCTTCCGAAACCACCTTAACTGTTGAAAGTGAGGGCCATACTCATGCCTTTTGTTGTTCGGAGGCAGGTTCCAAATGGGTTGCTCATTATTTAGCAAGATTGATAGAAGAAATGGTTCAACTTCAGCTTTAAATAGAAAGCTTTCGCCCAATATCTGGTTTGTTTTTTATCTTTATAAATTTTTGCTCTATAATTGGAACCGCCAGAGATGCTGGTTGCGATATGATCATTTTTGAGAGATGATCCTGTGGTATTTATCGGTTTTAATAAAATATCAGCGCATCGAAGTGTAGATGATACAAAGAAGCTATGTCTTCCAGTTCTTTACTAAAAGAGAATAGAGATGAGGGAAATCTTGAATAGTTCATAAAACTCTATAAGTACATAACATGACCTCTTTTGTAGCTTGCGGAGATTTCTAAGCAATGATCAACTTAACTAAATAGATAGTAAATCAACTGAATAACCATATCCCTCACCACTCTAAGAACTAGTCTGGCAAGAAATGGAAGATTAGGGTTATGAAGGCATCTATGCTGTAGAGTGATCTGCTAAGGTAGGGTTGGCTATTACATCAATGGAGATAGCTCATTGTTGGTTTTCCAGTTATGATTTTATGAAATGAAAAATCAATGTGATGTCAAACAACTATTAACACAATGGGAGGGCAATAAGGGGGAGAAAGTTTCCCCATGACATCAGAACCGTGTAGTAGTTTTAAAAAAAATAAACTACGTGGCTATTTTCTATTGAGAAGTTTATGTTTATGAACGTGTAAGTTGATTTTTTTTAGCACAACGTGCATTATTTTCTCGTCAAATATTATCAATGCTTGATTGTGAAAAGTCAGATTTCTAAATTTTCTTTCTTAAAATTATTGGTCGTCTGGTCCAGGAGACAAGCAAAAAAGAGACGGGTCAAAAAGCAAATGGATGCAAAAATTTGACCTAGAGAACCTTTGTTTGACCAATTATACCATAAGCAAATCATTAAGACTTTCTTGGTAGTTAAACCAAACTCAGACAAATTGCTTATTCACAATCCTTGGAAAGACCCACCAACGGTTTACGTTTATTTGAAAATTCCCAGTCTTTATAAACTATAAACCATGTACTTGTGCATATACTGAAGAGCAAGTCAGTCAAGATGAAGTTTGTAAAACCTTGATGTGTTGTGTACTATGATTATTAGTTAATAATTACCATGTGACAAGTGATAGCTATCTTGAATGCAATACTAAAAAGAAATGCAGGTGGCTTCTCTTTTGTAAACTGAGGGGCATGGAATTTGAAACCTCTCCAACCCAAGTTCTACAACTGCATGTTACGCTTCGTCATGCACTGCACCAGCTCTGCTATAAATTTACCAACAAATTTTCCTTTCTCTTCAAGTAACTTTTAGCTTTGTAGTCTCTGATTACTTGAAAAAATAAGCTGTGAATATCATTCTCCTCTTCTTTTTCCAGGTTTTATGTCTGAATGACTTGTGCTCTTGATCATTAGCTAGACACTGCATCATGCCCAACTCTATCATGCATGCCTTTCCCTCTATCCATCTCTACTGCGGAGTCTGTAACTCAATACTTAAACTATGCTGCAAGTTTACCATTAAACTAATACCCATCTTGCTTACAGGATTAAAGTTACTTAATATTTATCTTTATTAATTGTCAAAATAATATAATTAGCACACTCACATGCATACATGGGGTTGAGATGCTACAGGCGGAAACACTTCCAGAAAAACAAAGAAACTGGATGGTAGAGACCAGGAAATAAGTACTACACCAAACATGTTCCTTCAATTGATGTCAACGTTCTGCAACCATTATAGTATGCATTAGAGACGGCTCTGAACAGATTAAGGAATGCTAATCGCAATGCCAATGACAGCATGTGCTAAATTTCTTGCATTTGGAGCATTTAAAACGCTACAAAATCCAAGGCTCGCCAGCAGTTTATCAAAGAAATCCCACCTAAACCCATCTCATCTATTCGGCCATGACGTCCGTGACTCGTGATTCCCAGTCCGCTGGTCTTGGTTTATCATATAATGACAAATCCCCAATTGAATGGCGTGTAATCCTCTATTTGGCCGTGGAATGATCAAATTCCTTGGCCTTGTTTATGTCTCTTAAATTTTAAGCCCGCCGTTTGTTACTGTCTTGAGCCGTGACTATACAAGTACGGCGCCGTGAAGAATATGATTTTTTATGTAAATGAGATTAATAAAAAAATTATGCTATTCTAATTGTTGCTACGTCCCATGCTGTCCATAGCAAGTTTATATACCTCTTGAAAAAAAGGTACGTAGCTCATATACTTAAAAACAGAGAAGCTATTTAATTTCTGGTACGCAGGGCATGTTGACACTCCAAAAGAAAAGAATCATTTGCATACGGTTGGCTTAGGTTGATCCGTTTTTTTCTCCTTATTATTTAAAGCCACGTCAGTATGGTCTACAATAATATCGACTACATTAATTATTCTCCAATGGTTATATATTGCTTGCATTGTTAACAATAGAGAAAGATTAAATGCAAGCAAAGGAATACCATTTTTTGCTAGTCATGAACCACAACAATTTTGCTTTGCATTAGTAATAAGTAGAGTTATATAGGGTAAAGTGTTGGTACTCCTTGGGCAGAAAAAATTTTATACCCCGCATTTTAATCTAAGCTATCCAATTAAAAGGACAGCTCAGATTTGTTATTCTAAAAAAAAATCTCCCCACCCAACAAATGCCATCATGCCGCCCCGCCGCGGTTGCCCCCTCCCCACCACGTCCTCCTTTACCTTGTTCCCCCCTTCCCAACTGTGGATGCCCCCACCCTACTGTGGACGACACTGCCTAGTCGCAGCCTCCACCCAATTGCGGCTGACGTGGACGTACGCAGCAAGACGGCGTCATCCATGGCTGGGGAGGGCAAGATTTTTAGTTGTATGGTCCGATCTGGCTGCCCTGAGGCCAGATTTGGCCAGTAGACAACTAATCTTCTTTTTTTTTTAAGATTTGAATTGTCCTTGTAATCGGATAACCCAAATCAAAATTTTATTATTTTTAAATAAATAATAATAAAATTAAGCCGTCCTTGTAATTTGACGGCCCGGATCATAACCGGGGGTAAAAAAATTTTTTTACTTAAGTTCACCTCAAGGCCCCTTGTGTACGTGTACATGTGTGTGTCTATATATATATATATATATATATATATATATATATATTATATCACATGCAGGACCATAAGTATAGAGAAGACCTTCACGCTTTCCCTTCTCCTTAAAAACATCCTTGCCACCAAAGGAACTACCATAGATGATGACTCTTACCCAACACCAGGACCCACTTCTCTCCTTCTTCCCATCCTCACAACACTCTTCTTCGTGACTTTTTACCAGTGTTGTAGGAATCGGCCGATTCCGTGCGGAATCGGCCGATTTAAATCGAAATCAGTTTTTTTAGAAATTACCAAAATACCCTAGGTATGATTTTTATTAAATTATTTAAGCATGGGTAAAATGGTAATTTGGATTTTAAAAACCTAAAATCAAACCCGCTCCCCTGACACCGCCGTCGCTCGTCCGCCCGCCGCCGCCCGGTTTCCGCCTCCGCCGTGCCGCCCCGACTCGCGCTCGCCGCCGACCGGGCTGCCGACCTCGCCGCCGACCTCGCATCGTCGCCGCCCACCTGTGGCCGGACCGAATCGGGCACGTACAAATCGCCGCCGACTCTGCCGCCGGCTCCGGGCCGCCGACGGTTCGTCCGGCCGGGCTACCGACATCCTCCGACATCGCCGCCGCGAGACTCGCCGCCGACCGGCCGCCGGTGGCGGCGGGGGTAAAAATCGCACGGTGGCATTCTTGTAATTAAAGTTGACTCGAGTCTAACTCGAGTCAAAAATAATAATTAATTTGAAATAATTTAAAAAATCTTAAAAAATATTTAAAAATATCAAAAACTATAATACACAGAATAATATCAAAATAACATCAATACTTAATTTTAATATATTTATATTATAAATTGTCAAATTATTATATATAACTGATTAAATTAATTTGGACCGATTCAACTGAACCGATTCTTGGCCGATTCAGACCGATTCCGATTCACTGGAAAACCGATTCCGATTCCGATTCCGATTTATGCAACCATGCTTTTTACACAACCAAATATTTTGTAATTCTTTAGCCAAACAGTCACCTACCTCCATGTTCTAAGTTATTTATATAGTACTTCTCTTGCTATGGACATATATCTAATTTGTGTGGGATGTCATCTTATAGTGGGAAGAAGTTGCACCGGAGACCGGCGGTGGTGAGCCCCGGCTGTGGCTGCCATCGGCCGAAGCTGGCCCATCTCCTCCTCTGGCGATGGCCAAAGAAACCCACGACGTCGAATTCGTCGACGAAAGCGGATCCGTCCTACTCGTGGAGTCCGTCGGAGAGCTTCACCCCCACGGCCACCCCTACAACCACCCCGGCTACTAGCATGTCTCCGACGTGCTCCGAGTCCGCGGGGCCGTTTGCTCGATGGCCGGCCATTGGGTCTGGGAGGATAAAGAAAAGCGTCGCCGTCGTGAAGGACTCCGACGATCCGTACGTTGAATTCCGGCTGTCCATGCTGCAGATGATAGTGGAGAAGGAGATATACGCCAAGGAGGAGCTCCAGGAGCTGCTCAACTGCTACTTGTTCTTGAACTCTCCTGACCACCATGAGATTATCATCAAGGCGTTCATGGAGATTTGGAATGGAGCTTATTCTTCGCCGGCGGCACGGCCGGAGAAGAAGAAGAAGAAGAAGGAGAGGTAAGTATTTGAGACATGGGCGGTGGAGGAAAGTCGTAAGAAATTCAACGTTCGTATATGAATGTAATTAAACATTAGTGGTCTCAAACCGTGTCCATAGTAATGGCAGTAGCGGCTTTATGCGATGACTTTCTGGTTTGGATTCTTCAACACCAGCAATGAAACAGAGCTTAGTTGACATTTTACTGTGTACTATAATTTTGGTGGAAGAAGAAGAAAGTATTCAAGGAGTATAGATGTGACCCAACACAATTTAGTCGACGTTTCAACAATCGCCTTTGTACATATTTTTGAAAAAACTTTCGCCAATCAAACTAAAACTTCAAATTTGTGAACTTTGGAAGGAGAATTTGTGATGAATGTGACTTAATATGGTGTTCTGTTTTATCAACGAGAAAATTGAGAAATGACAAGTAACTGAAATACATTTATTGCTTATTTATTCTTTCGGTCCATTAATATGAAGGAGAAATATGCGTGTATATACTTCAACTAAAGCGTGAGAAGTCACCACAGAAATTTATTCCAAAAATTAAAGTTTTAGGAATTCCATACCAGAAATGAGGCAGTTGCTTTAGTTTCTTCCAATTTGTATTGAGTTTATATTAGGCATGTTTAGAGACTCAAACGAGAAGTCAAGTTGATTATATCAAGAAAACATATTCGCACAGCTTAAATTACAACCATTCATCATCCAAGCCACAACACCAATTTTTCTTAGTTCAATTTGTATTGACATTTGGGCTCTGATCTTAATGCGAAACTGTGTGTTTGAAGCGATCTTTTTCTTCCCTGGCGTATAAAACAGGGTACACCAACAAAAATAGATATGAATCCCCTCTTGTTTGGATACTGGGCATTGGACGTGGATTTAATACTTCTATCTCGGCTCCGATAATGGACCAATTCCCATCTAAAGTAGAGTTCCTACCAAATGGAAACAACGCGAATGCCAGACTCAATTAATGATTCTGGGCACAAACATGAATAAATCACTCCCCCAAGCTCAGAACTACTCCACATGAAGTCACGAACGCACACCTCAAAGAGCCTGTCTACCCTTACATCAAAACGAATCTAAATTAAGTAAAATGGTCTAATCAGAACAAACTTGGACAAGTAGACCCCATAAATCTACTTTGATTTTTACCTTATCTCTTCAATCGCACCAGACTTGAAATGTAATCCTTTGATTGTCTGGGAGTGTGAGATTTGACTAATGAGAAGGGATGGTGACTAAAAGAATATGGACTAAAGGACATTGGCAAATGTCTATGAGGAGCCTAGCTTGGTGATAAGTCTTGACACCAGTTTTAACCCTTGGCGTAGAAAAGGGCAGCTGATTGTCCCAGAGTGGACATAGTCCATCTCTTTTGTCCTCATCACTGCAATGAAGTAGCTATGGGCGAGGGGATTCATATTCATTTAAATTTAGAATGAAGCAAAAAGCTAGAAAGAACAGGAGAGACAACAACATCTACCACTGTTCTGACTTCCATGCGAAACAATTGCCTTACCTCCAATATGAACCACCAAAAACTCATGAAACTGTTTACCTGAAAAATTGCCATTTTTCATTAGTAATATAGAAAAAAGTGGAAGCTTAACTAATATAATACCTAAAAAAGTGGAAGCTTAACTAATATAATAAAAAATTTAAATAATTATAATTCATCTTTTTATTCAAATAGGATATATCAAATAAATCACAGTCTCTATTTAAGATAAATTATTACAGTCAATTTAATTTTTAAATAAAAGTGCATATAGAAATAAAAATAAAAATATATCCAGCATAGGTCTTGCTATAGAGTGATATCTTGCTCTAGTAATTATAACCTCTCTCATAGTTGAATAAACGTTTATCTATACAATTGAAATTTATCTTTTAAGCTACTCATGACACAACATTTGCATAGTTTTTAAAATTTTGTAAATGTTTAATTGAACATCATAGTGGTTAATTTGGAGGTAGTTTCAGTTAGTGCACCAAAATGATTTCTGTTGAATAGCAATTTCGATGCTTAACTACTATAATACCTAAAAAGTCGAAGCTTAACTAATATAATACAAACTTTTCATCACATGAATTATCCCAAACAGAGATCTGAAGACCAGCAATTGTTTGCAGAAACACCACCTCTAAACAATGAAACAAATAAAAATATATAACAAGGCCACCTCCTAACCTACTGCAGGATGCCACCCATGGTCACTAGGACCTGCCAAAAGAAATTCAGTAATTGAAAAGTGTTGAAATCAGAAAAAATTACTTCTCCATAACCTCGGAGAACAATGCGTCGCTTTGAAACATTGAATTGCCTACTAAAGAGAATGAACAAAATCTTTCATCAAAAAGTGGCACAGTATAGATACCTTTGAAAAAGGTTCCAGCTCAGAATTTACGCAGACCTAAAAAAAAACATTAATTCACAGAACTTCAGACATTCAAAAAACCAAATGCAAATCAAACATTGGCATCATTGGGAGCTAGCCCACAGGTTAAAATGTTGTTGATATAATTTGTCCAATATGTGCTTTCCAATTACAAAAAATTCCTTCAATTGTCTGTCAATCACACACAAAAAAACAGTAATCCTCAAAACTTCCAAAAAGTATAGCACATCAAGCTTTGGCACCACTTAGAACAAATAGTAGTAACACCCTTAAGTGATGATAAAATTGTCTAATATGTGCTTTCCAAGGAAAACAAACCTTCAATTGTATGTCCAAACTGAGCATAGTTGTCTACAGACATTGTTCTGGGATAAAAAGTGTGCATATCCAGACTAATGTTATCCAAAGAAACATAACCATAATTTGTTGCAGTCCTGACAGGAGTTATTTGATCCGGGCTCATGCCTGTAAAAAATATTGTGAATTTAACTAAATGATAAAATTTAATGCAAAACTGTTTTAAAATAAAAATAAAAACCTGCGCTTGTTAGCATTGTGGTGATGAAGACCGAATTCATCCAAATTTACAGTAATAGGACGATCGTCGATCATGCAAATCACCAATCGAACTATACACAGAGAACTAATTGTGTCAAAACTACCATCATTATTGATAACACAAAAGAACATGAAGGTTGTCAGAAACATTTCTGGAGAGCTTGTCCAAAGTATACAAAACCAACATCCATTTACTTCTATCACGCAAAAATATACAAACATTTGATAGACGCAAGCAACGATACTTTATAAACGCAATAGAGGACAAAAAATACGTATTCGGGGTTGACATTAGTAGATTATATCTGTAGAACAATTTCTTTCCAATCTTATTAGACAGATGTGTAATGTAGATCACTTTCTTATTCTTCATTTGCCATTATCCGACCTTAAGTTTTTTGGATTCTTGTTGGAAAGGTCGTATGAAGAAGTAGTAAACCTCTTCTACTTCACTGTCAGAACCAAAAATTTCTACGATTTATATAATAATAGTTGAAATTTATTTAATTCATATGTAAATAAAAAATAAAGATAAATAAATTAATGAAAAAAACCCTGAAATTTTGTCAGGGTCAAGAAGAAATGCAATAGGAACATCATACACAAGCACGTCAGAAGTCTCGTTCCCTTTCATCTTATTCAAGAGGAAGGATAAAAGATCAATGCATTGAACGTACACTAATGTGTGGTCGCTCATATGTCTCCCGTTTTCACGCCCCAGTTGTAATGAAAAAGGTGGAGGGTAAAAATGATGCGGAAATTTTGGATGGAAATGAAGAAAATCCAACTGATTACTAATATTACTGTAAGCTCTGTTACAACGATGATGATGAGGTCAAGCTGTCAACTAATTTGTATTTAGTCCACTAATCTGCAGATTTAGCGCAGGTCCATTGCTCAGAAAATGAGAAATATATAAGGATAAAGAAATTTGAAGGAGGTAGTTGAACCATAATTTTACTTTTAGTCTTTGGCTACAAAATCTATACGACAGGAATTGGTGACACACTTCATGCCATATACTCACTTACGTGCACACCTCTATTTACATGCATTGATTGATATACGAGCATCTTTCTTAGTTTTTTGTTTTAACTATAGTATAAATTACTTCTCTGCAACATGCTAGTACTGTTACTTTGCAATGTCAACAAGCATGGAGGGACCGAAAAACAACAGCTTCAACTGCCTAGAAGAAACAAAAGTCATCTCTATTATTGAGGATTTTGGAAAACTAGTGATTTGTATGTATTATATAGCATACTACGTGCTCTCAGTTGTGTTAGAATAAATACTACTCTTGTCAATTCATGGCGCTTATGTGTGAGTGTGAGAATAAGCTACATGAAATTCTGGTTTGATTGTGTTAAAGGAGGAAGTACCAAGTTAACTTTGGTGAAAAAGACTGAAAAACTGATGTCATACAAGAAACCCACGAGGAAGAAGAAGCACCAAAAAAGCCACAAATGTAGGGGGAAGTTCTGAAGAGGAAGGTTGACTGTATAAAGAGTTTGAGAAATCTATTGAAGAAGCTTAAATATGATTATCGCAGCTGATCATAATTATGCATTTGGCCTAGATTTTTCTATGGCAGTATATATTTTTAGATTATCATATATATTTAATGAAATTTTCTGAGCTCTATGTGTGGGTTATATATATAAATGTTCAACTCAAAAGTTCAACTTCGAAAATTAACTTTGATAAATATGATTGTCTAAACATACTACCAAAGAAAAACCCAAGCCAAATGCATAATCATTGATCAGCTGCGATATCAAATTTAAGGCTGTTCCATTGATTTATCAAACTCCTCATGGTGTCAACATTCCTCTCCACAACTTTCCCCGGCATTTGTGGCTTATTGGGTGCTTCTTCTTCCCCAACGGTTTCCTGTTTGGCATCAGTTTTTCGTAGCCTTCATCATCAAAATTAACTTCATCTTCCTCTTTTAACACAACCAAACCATAATTCCATGTAACTTATTCACACATACACATAAGCGCCATGGATTCACAAAAGTAGTATTTATTCTAACACAACTAAGAGCACATAGTATTCTACATATACATACCTGTCACTAGTTTTCCAAAATCCTCAATAATAGAGATGACTTTTGTTTCTTCTAGGCAGTTGCAGGCTGCTATTTTTCAGTCCCGACATGTTTATTGATATTGCAAAGTAACAGTACTAGCATGTTGTAGAGAAGTAACTTATACTATAGTTAAACCAAAAATCTAAGAAAGATGCTCGTATATCAATCAATGTATAAAAATATAGGTGTGCACGTAAGTGAGTATATGACATGAAGTGTGTCACGAATTCCTATCTTATAGATTTTGTAGCCAAAGACTAAAAGTAAAATTATGGTTCAACTTGCTCTTTCAAATTTATTTATCCTTATATATTTCTCATTTTCTGTCCGACAGTCGAAATGTTTGAGATGATGATAGTTGTAGTACACAAGGGGGCTAGTGTTACTCTTACCTGTTTACATAAATCTTCTAGTGGCTTGGGGCAGCGAGATCCATAAGCTTCAGCCAACAATCATATGGTTTCACTAATCAGTTCTTATTATTGTTTAAAAACTCAGTGAAGTTGCCTCTGAGTCCTCTAAGCCAACTTGGAATTATTATAGTATAAATCAGTAATTCAATTATAAAATTAATTAATATAGAATTATTCGTGAAATTTAGTTTAAAATGTACGAATTCGAGTTAACTAAGACAACTTTTGGAGTCAAAAATAAGTTTGGTTCTAATACATCTAGTGGACTTTGCTGAGGAATCCTCATGTTCAATTTAATAAACGAAGCCACCTCAAATGCTCATCATGGACTAGCCCCGGTTCTTGGTTCGATTAGAAAGCCAACACCTTGGCGCATTTATGTACCCAAGCTTCAAAAACTATAGAGGATAGTTGAGACCTACCACATCTGCCAAATTTACAAATGACCTTAGTGGATGTTGATCTTGTTATAATTGACAAACCTTACTACATCAAAGTACAATCATTCAAATATCTATTACATATGTTGAAATTGGCTGCAAATAGACTAGCCCATTCACTTAAATAGTCCATCTAAAGCTCAATCAAAAGAAGGGTAAAATGAAGAAAAAAAGAAAAAGCTCTCCACTGTGTGTCTTCCCATATACGTCCTACCAGCTTAAACTTGGGTGTATAAACCCATATTTTAAAAAAAATATTATAATATAAACCCAAAGTGCACGACCAAACCACAATGAAATTAAGGGAAATTAACTTAACAATGAAATTATGATCATTTGAAATTGGAACTCGCAGTCACATAATAGCAATTAATACCAAAAAAACATACAACCCATATTTATCATATTAAAAGTCGATCGAAACGTTTGAGCTGAATATGTATATACATACATACATATATATATATATATATATATATATATATATATATATAACCCACACATAGAGATCACAAAACTTCATTACGTATGATAATCTAAACATATATACTTCAAAAGAAAAATCAATGATCAGCGGCGATAATCAAATTTAATCTTGTTCCATATGATTTCTCGAACTCCTCATACTGTCAACCTTCCTCCTCAGAACCTTCCCCCACGGCTTGTGGCTTTTTGGGTGCTTCTTTTTCCCCAAAGGTTTCTTGTATGGCATGAGTTTTTCATAGTCTTCCTCATCAAAATTGACCGGGACTTCCTCCTTTAACACAACCAAACCAGAATTCCATGTAACTTATACATACATACATACATACATATATGTACTTAGCCATATGATATCACTAATAATATATATTAAATCAGAAATGAGCAATATAATGGACCAAATGCAAATTAAGCTGACAACTTTACCTCATCATCATCGCTGTAGTAGAGATTATTATAATAATAACAGTAATCATCTCGACCTTCTTCTTCTTCACCAAAATTTCTGCGCCGTTTTCATCCTCCACCTTTTTGGTAACACTTTTGGGGCATAAAAACTAGCTTCCTGCGGTACGTAGGCAAGAACATACATATAAGTGACCATGCATTGACCAACGTCACAAGAGTAGTGTTTAGTCTAACATAATTGGGAGCACGTAATATATATGCTATATATACCGTCGCTAGTTTTCCAAAATCGTCAATGGTAGAGATGACTTTTGATTCTTCTGGGCTGCTGAGGCTGCTATTTTTCGGTCCCTCCATCCTAGAGCAGAGAAGTAACAGTACTGGCATGTTGCATAGTAGTAATTTATGCTATAGTTAAAGCAAAAAACTAAGAAGGATGCTCGCATATCAATCAGTCTATATGTAGAGAGGTGTGCACGTAAGTGAATATATTGCATGAAGTGTGTCACCCTTACAGATTTTGCAGCCAAAAACTAAAAGTAAAATTGTGGTTAACTATCTACTTCAAATTGAGAATTCACCTTTTAATGTAATTTATATTTTATCACCCTGTGTTATACAGTAAAATTTACTCATCAATCAATAAGTTTTAGGGAACCTTCATGTCAAGAAACGTGATGCACTCAGATTATTCTCGCACGACTATGACTTGTTTATACCTCATCATATATATATTTCTTTATTTTCTTGTGATTAACCGAACTGAGACACATGATTATATGAACTAATTACTGGCCTGCAAAGTTTTTGATGTTTATAATTGATCCTTATTCTGAGAACATCTTTATTACAATTTTTCATAATCAAAGTGGAAAGAATGAGAATCATAAATGGGCCTTTTGAAACCTCACACAAATTAAGAAGATTTTTTTCCCCAGAAATGCGTCCTACTGACAGGACCCTCATCGGTCATGTGAGAGGGCATGCGAAGTTTCAACATATATTAAAAAAAACACTGATATCTTAAAACCCATTGTTCACTCATTATATTGAATTGGAGTTAGACTGTTATTTTAGACAACCCGTTTCAAAGAAAATTTTGAAGCCCAAAAAAACGGAACAAAAAAATTACGTAGAACGCTAATATAATATACACAATTTTATAAACATTAAAAAAAGGTTCATCTTCAAACAGTGCGAGCCGCTAAAAAAATTGAAAAAAAAACAAGAGTATGAGAGACAAAAGAAAACCTTATTTGTTTCTATCTTCTTACGACGATTGAGCGAGCCCAAGACTGCGAACCTTGATCTCCAGTACCCTACAGTCAAATTTATGTGATTCCAATTCAATGATTTAGATGTGTTGTGAAGGCCTTTATTTATAAGCTAGGGGTAAATCAAATTGGCTCCAATTAAGGATGATCGGATTTGTCTAATTGATACAATCCTATCTTTACATAATCTTATATTCCATAATTAATAGAAATATAAATGATTACAAAGATCATTCAATCTTGCTAACAAAATTAAATTATGCTTCAAGTATCTTCTAATTAAATGTAAGTGTCTATCACCGAAAGAACCACTTCATTTCAAATGAAAAACAGGTGCTTCACAAACACGGTTTTTGGATGCTACATCTTGCACGTAAGAGATATAAGGGACCAATTATTTGAAGCTCTGATAAGTTTGCCGGATAAAGTACCGGCAAGCTGCAACCTTGCGCCGGCGGGAGCAGGTGTTATCCATGGACAGCACCATTTCCCGGCTTCTTTTTGGTGTGGGTGTTACAAATGGGGTCACTTCACTTGGAGCAATGCATGTGCCGGTTCTTCTGTATTGCCACTGTCTAGCTTCTCGACCTGCCACTGGGGAGGCTGGCTTGGGATGGTCATCCCAGACATCTTCTGGTCAGCAGAGTCCATATTGAATAGGAACGTTCTCGGGGCTCATAAATCTTAATGGAAGTGAAAATGGTATTATATCCGAAACCAGAAACTACGATGATGTTCTTCATGTTCATGATGACTTTCTTGTGCATGTAAAGGTTCTTAAAGAATCGTAGACTAAACTTATATATGGAGGATTCACGGCGAAGTTAGTGACATGTGTATTACCGTGCGGCCTTTTCCTTGTGAAAGTTCTCTTTGGGAAATTAAGGAGTTGTGAGAAATACTCGAGTCTGCATTACTATTACCTGCTAGCTGGGATGTTTTTGTTTCATTGGCCTCCTTTTTTCTGGCTTGGCAACATTGGGTGACTAGTTCCGCAACGATGTAATTAGACTCGTGTTACAGTTCCCTTTCTTTTATGCCCTGGGTGGGATGTAGTTCTGATGCTCCTCATGGATTCGCCAAGGAATCCATCCGTTCATCTGAAAACATGAAGTCGATATGAGGGAAGCAAAAAACCAATTGCTCATCTTGCACTAGTCCTTATTGGTGGAAGAATTCTCACTGTTTTTTTATTTGAATTACGAGAAGACAAGATCTTTAATTTATGTACCCAAGCTTCAAAAACTATCGAGGATAGTTGAGACCTACCAAATCTGGCAAATTTACTATTGACCTTAATGGATGTTGATCTTGTTATACTTCACAAACCTTACTACAAAGTAAAATCATTCACATATCTATCACGTATGTTGAAATTGGCTGCAAATATAAGCTCAATCAAAAGAGTTCAATATTTAGACTACATATTCAATTTCTAGCGCACATATCCGTCCATGGTTAAGATAATACATTCACATGTAAGAAGCAAAATCTTGTAAACAAATTGAATTTAGAGTAAGCCAAGAACATCATTTGGTCTTGCAAATTATATCAGTGCTTCTTCCTGACACCTTTTTTACTTTTCCTTCCCTTCTTTCCTTTCTTTCCCTTACCATTCTTACCTGCTACATTATTTTCTCCTCTGGATGATGAAGCGGGTCGCAACAAGTGCTTAACATCCAATATTCCGTTCCTAAAATGACCCTCCGATGATTTGAGTATTCTTCCCACTGGTTTGCGCTTCTCCAATTTATCATTTCTTCCACCGCCAAGCTTTACAAACTTATCCAAAATAAAACCCTGAAAGCACACAAACAGGGGGACATAAGGTCAATTGCAAAGGGTAGCAAGAAAATATGGCCAGCCAAATATAAACTGCCAACCTCCTGCAGCAATTTCTGCTCTTTGTGCTTGCGATTTTTCATGGTGGCCTTTGCGATGTTAAGTGGGACTTTTTCTTCTTTGAAGGCTGTTAAAATGAACAAGAACTTAAAAATGTTTAATATAATAAGATAGTAATCTCAAGGACTTCACAGCAGGTGATAAATCAAGAGATAACCTTACCTTCCCACCCAAAGAAAGAACATTTTTATCCTCAATCTTTTTCCTCTCTTTCCAGCTCATATGTGATGAACCTAAAACAATTGAACAAGATCAAAAATGTTGTCAATTAAAAAAAAGACTTAAGTGCATTGATAAAACTTTCCAAGAGCAAAAGTGTTGATTCACACAACATGTGGTGAGAATGAAAATTTAAATCATGCATAACATGGAATAATACTCCAACTTTGATGTGCAATAAGATACTAAACTGATGATCATATTACTATAAAATGTGAAACGATCCTGGGCAACATCCTCACCAAGATATTTCATCTTTCCACATTGAATGAGAAATCATTCAAGACTGTCAATCCTTGAACCTAATGTGTAAACTCAGATTTTGCACAAGTATTTGGTGGAAAAAAATTCACATGTTTCACCACACTTTCCATAAAGTTAACAAGAAACTATCCGGCTGTGTCAATCTCAAAATACAAGTGACAAATTTGAGACGGAATAGACAATCAGTTTGCAGGGCAATCATGTTGTTTGCAGGATGGCAATATCATTTCATGAAAAGCACGAATAGAACAACACATCTAATTTCTAACTGATAAAAATAATGAATTGCAGAACCCTCCCACACTTCTATCAAAGTATTGCCCTAACTTGAATGCCTTGTCTGCTTGTCAGGTGTCACCATAATTGAAAGAAGCTATTTTTGTACCGGCAAGGCATGACATCTCTAAAGAAAAAAAATTGACAGAAACATTCCGATGTTGTTGGATTCCTACCAAAATTATGAACGTCCTTGAGCAATTTCCTTATGTCCAATTCCTCATTGTCGGCGTCTTCCTGAACCGAAGACTCTACTAGCTTTGGTCTTTGGTACATATCTTTAATGCTGGACGACTGCAAAGCAATGGGGAACAAATTCGAAACAAAATTAAGCAATAAATAAAGAAATTACGAAAGAAGATAACCGAGTGGTATCAAACAAAACATTACCTGACACTATTTATTTTTGCACAAACAAGTTGGAAAATAGCCAAATTCAACAAATAGCTATTTCACACAAACAAGTTGAAAAAACAGACACATCGAAGCTTAACAAGCTACTTTCAATAAAACAAACAGTCACCACTCAGCAGCAGCAGCAGCAGCAGCAGCAGCATGATGCTATACTCACTCACCATAAAACGGTGGCGCTCAGCATCCAAATCTCGGGCAATTCGTTTGAATGGAGTTGTCATCGCCTATCAAATCCCTGTTCCCAAAAAATTAAAACAAAAAAAATAAATATTTTTGGAGGTTTCGGATCTTGTACAAGGTTTCGTGGACTTCGAAACATAGAACAACCACAAATTTCGTAGCGCCGGAAAGGGGTAACCTTTGAACATAAAAATTACCACACAAAAAAAGAAGTTGGAATTCGATAAGATCTTTATTCCCTGGATCAAGTTCAGAATACCTGGATGGGTGGATTAGGGGAGGAAGGTGTTTCCCAGGACGGCGGCGGTTGGGCAGCGTCCGCCGGCGGTGGCTGGTCGGCGTCGTTCATGGTTTAGATTTTCTCTATTTTATTTAATAAAAAAGTGGTCTTAAACCGGCCTCTCGTATACTCAAGTATCAACCCTCATTATTAGTTAATAATGTTACGAGATTAATTTAATCAGCTAATATCATATCTAATATTCACTTCAATGATAGTTGCCGTGGAATAAAAATATATTTTATAATTAATAAATGGTATTTGTGAAATTAATTGTAATAATTTTATATATTACAATTCATGATTGCTAATTATATAATTTGGAAAAACGGCGATATTTGATTATGTTTCTATAAATTACTGTACTCATTAAAAGCATATATGTATATATATCTTGCTTATTACAAAGGGGACTTCACTAATGAAAAGGTTTAATAGTGGGCCCAAAATTATTCATGTTATAATGTAATTAGCCAAAAACTAATGCGGTACACAAGGAACATAGGAAGCTTAAGAATAAAAATACAGATTAAGATATACAATTAATTTCATAAAATATTATTATATTTTTTAAATAAAAATTATAAATATTCATTTAATTTTAACAAAAAATATAGTTACATACAAATATTAAAAGCAATTTTTAATTTTAACAAGTAAAATTTTTCAATAATTAAATTGAATTGATTTTTAAAAGATTTTCAGTTTGGACAAAATTATACTTTAAGTTATTTGTTAATAATAAATAGCAATACACAAATATACAAATAAATAAAATTATGTAAAAATTTAAACTAAGCATGTATTATTAAGAAAGAAAATATTTTAATTCAAATAGTTTAATTACAAATATATAAAAATTTATCAATATTTTTAAAATTCATAATTTGAATAAAATTATAGTCTAACACTTTCTTAATAAATGAATAAATAAAATAATATTATTAATTTCAAATTAAATAAGTATTATACAGTCAGATTAGAATTAACCACAATACAAGTTTGGTTGAAATGCAATGACTTCTGACGCTTTAACGGAAGGAGTTGACAAGGAGAAAAATAATGTCTACCTATATATAATAGAATAGAATAGTATAATATATATATATATATATAGCAATTTTTGGCAGTGCATGCTTCATTAACTACTGGATTTCGATCCATCGGCCCACAGCCCCAGCCCCCCCTCCCCTCGCCCTCGCGACCCGCCTGATTGACCGTGCCCTCCCCCTCGCCGTGGCATGCATGCCAGCCGGCCCCTGCAACGACGAAGACCGCCCAAGCCGCCCCACCCCCCCCCCCGTGATGACGAAGTCTACCCCAAGCCGCCACGGCCCGCCTGCCCGCCCATCGCCCCATGCAACGACGACGACTGCCCCAAGCCATCGCAGCTCCCCCGCCTACCGCCCTTGCAACGACGATGACAACCACCCTCCACCGTAGCCCACCACCACCACCCGCCTGCCGCCCCCCCCCCCCCACCCCACCCCAAGTCGCCGCGGCCCCCACTCCAGGCACTAGCCCCTACCACCACCCCGCCACCGCCCATTGTCACCAGTGGGCCCACCCTAGCCGCCGCGCCATGCCACCACCACCCCTGCCACCGTTTGCAGCCGCGCCGGCCTCGACTCAAGCTAATAAAAACTATACTCGGCCTCGACTCGAGTCAAGTTAATAAAAATTTGACTCGGTCTCGAATCGAGTCAATTAAATAAAAACTTTAATCGATCTCGACTCGAGTCAAGTCAATAAAAAATTGACTCGGTCTCAACTCAAGTCAAGTCAATAAAAGCTTGACTCAATCCCGACTTGAGTCAATAAAAACTTGATTCGGTCCTGACTCGAGTCAATATTCTAAAATAATATGTCCTAACTCGGTAAACGGTTGTAAAATTAATTTTGCGATCAACTATATATTAAAAAAATAGTAGACTCTTATATATTCTAATAACATTTAAATTATGTTGATGAAGTCGGAAACACATCAGAATCAAAACACGTGACAATCATCTCATTTAACTTTCTTCCACACGATGAATACAAGTACAAACTTACAAATTACAAATTTGTCAAGTTTGATTAAAGTCAATAACAATTCACGGAAACAAGTTATAAATCATTAAGATTATAGAGTCCTTCCATATTTAGAGCTATTATAGTTATTCTGCATCAATGCTTTGGGATTCCCATAAGCACACCGAAGCCCCTGAATAGACTCCACTACACTACCTTCAGATGGAATATTTTTTTGCCTACATATTTAAAAATAAAATATGGAAAATAATCACATAAAGTATATATAACAAAGATAAAAATAAGGGTTGTGTTAGGCAACATTACCTATGTGCAACAATTGCAGGGCAAGTGAGCTTATCATGCCCAACTCCCGTTTATTGCAACCATGGCATAACCTATCTTTTACCATATGGTCCACTGCAAATTTTTTACCACTCTTCCATTTTTTACCACTTTTCTTTGTCTTTGATTGTGCCAATGGATATACTTGTATTTCATGATGTACTTATATTCTATAATATACTTGTATTCTATGATGTGGATCATCTACCATATCTTCTACCAATTTCTCTATCTCCAAAATTTTTTGTTTGGCGAGGTCAAATTTCTCAAATGATGAATATCATTTTTGGCCCATCGATTAATAAAGTTTTGTTGCAATCACCACGAAGTTTTACTCTATCACCATAAAAAACAATTTCCTTTGTTATTTCAATTGTCCATCTCTTCATGATATATAATTGAGGACAAATGTCACCCTCATTCAATCTCAATACATACAACAAATGCCTACATGAAATACCTTCACTTTTTAAAAGTTGACAACTGCATGTGCATTTACTGTCAACTCCTTTGTAAGTAACACATGCAACCAACTCTTTATTATTTCTACAACATATTACATCTTACTCTTCAACATCCTTTAGGAGCCTAGCTTGACTAATGAGAAGAATGGTGACTAAAAGAATATGGACTAAAGGACATTGGCAAATGCCTATTAGGAGCCTAGCTTGGTGATACGTCTTGACACCAGTTTTAATCCTTGGCGCAGAAAAGGGCAGCTGATTGTCCGAGAGTGGACATAGTCCATCTCTTTTGTCCTCGTCCCTGCAATGAAGTAGCTATGGGAAAGGGGATTCATTTTCATCTAAATTTAGAATGAAGCAAAAAGCTAGAAAGAACAGGAAAGACAACAACATCTACCACTGTTCTGACTTCCATGCGAAACAATTGCCTTACCTCCAATATGAACCACCAAAAACTCATGAAACTGTTTACCTGAAAAATTGCCATTTTTCATTAGTAATATAGAAAAAAAGTGGAAGCTTAACTAATATAATAAAAAATAAAATAATTATAATTCATCTTTTCATTCAAATAGGATATATCAAATACATCACAGTCTATATTTAAGATAAATTATTATTACAGTCTATTTAATTTTTTAATAAAAGTACATATAGAAATAAAAATAAAAATATATCCGGCATCGGTATTGCTATAGAGTGATATCTTGCTTAGTATTTATAACCTGTCTCATACTTAAATAAACGTTTATCTATACAATTAAAATGTATCTTTTAAACTACTCATGACACAACATTTGTGTAGTTTTTAAAATTTTGTAAACGTTTAATTGAACATCATAGTGGCTAATTTGGAGGTAGTTTGTAGTGCACCAAAATGATTTCTGTTGAATAGCAATTTCGATGCTTAACTAATATAATACCTAAAAAAGTGGAAGCTTAACTAATATAATACAAACTTTTCATCACATGAATTATCCCAAACAGAGATCTGAAGACCAGCAAGTGTTTGCAGAAACACCACCTCTAAACAATGAAACAAATAAAAATATATAACAAGGCCACCTCCAAACCTACTCCAGGATGACACTCATGGTCACTAGGACCTGCCAAAGAAATTTAGTAATTGAAAAGTGTTGAAATCAGAAAAAATTTACTTCTCCATAACCTCGGAGAACAATGCGTCGATTTGAAACATTGAATTGCCTACTAAAGAGAAAGAACAAAATCTTTCATCAAAAAGTGGCACAGTATAGATACCTTTGAATAAGGTTCCAGCTCAGAATTTACGCAGACCTAAAAAAAATCATTAATTCACAGAACTTCAGACATTCAAAAAACCATATGCAAATCAAACATTTGCATCATTGGGAGCTAGCCCACAGGTTAAATGTTGTTGATATAATTTGTCTAATATGTGCTTTCCAGTTACAAAAAACTTCCTTCAATTGTCTGTCAATCACACACAAAAAAACAGTAATCCTCAAAACTTCCAAAAACTATAGCACATCAAACTTGGGCACCACTTAGAACAAATAGTAGTAACACCCTTAAGTGATGATAAAATTGTCCAATATGTGCTTTCCAAGGAAAACAAACCTTCAATTGTATGTCCAAACTGAGCATAATTGTCTACAGACATTGTTCTGGGATAAAAAGTGTGCATATCCAGACTAATGTTATCCAAAGAAACATAACCATAATTTGTTGCAGTCCTACAGTTACAGGAGTTATTTGATCCGGGCTCATGCCTGTAAAAAATATTGTGAATTTAACTAAATGATAAAATTTAATGCAAAACTGTTTTAAAATAAAAATAAAAACCTGCGCTTGTTAGCATTATGGGGATGAAGACCGAATTCATCCAAATTTACAGTAATAGGACGATCGTCGATCATGCAAATCACCAATCGAACTATACACAGAGAACTAATAGTGTCAAAACTACCATAGTACAATTAACCATCATTATTGATAGCACAAAAGAACATGAAGGTTGTCAGAAACATTTCTGGAGAGCTTGTCCAAAGTATATAAAACCAACATCCATTTACTTCTATCACGCAAAAATATACAAACATTTGATTGGTGCCTACAAAAATAAACCAAAAAGACTAGGTGACAGCAACGATACTGTATAAATGCAATAGAGGACAAAAAATACATATTCGGGCAGATTATATCTGTAGAACAATTTCTTTCCAATCTTATTAGACAGATGTGTGATGTAGATCACTTTCTTATTCTTCATCTGTCATTATCCGACCTTAAGTTTTTTGGATTCTTGTTGGAAAGGTCGGATGAAGAAGTAGTAAACCTCTTCTACTTCGCTGTCAGAACCAAAAATTCCTACGATTTATATTATAATAGTTGAAATTTATTTAATTCATATGTACATAAAAAATAAAGATAAATAAATTAATGAAAAAAACTTGGAATTTGTCAGGGTCAGGAAGAAATGCAATAGGAACATCATACACAAGCACGTCAGAAGTCTCGTTCCCTTTCATCTTATTCAAGAGGAAGGAGAAAAGGTCCTCCTCGGTAGGATGAAATAAAAAATCAGCCCTTCGAACACCCCTCAATGTTCTTATGACTTTGCCAATGCATTGAACGTACACTAATGTGTGGTCGCTCATATGTCTCCCGTTTTCAAGCCCCAGTTGTAATGAAATAGGTGGAGGGTAAAAATGATGGAAATGAAGAAAATCCAACTGATTACTGTAAGCTCTGTTACAACGATGATGATGAGGTCAAGCTGTCAACTAATTCGTATTTTGTCCACTAATCTGCAGATTTAGTGCAGGTCCATTGCTCAGAAAATGAGAAATATATAAGGATAAAGAAATTTGAAGGAGGTAGTTGAACCATAATTTTACTTTTAGTCTTTGGCTACAAAATCTACACGACAGGAATTGGTGACACACTTCATGCCATATACTCACTTACGTGCACACCTCTATTTACATGCATTGATTGATATACGAGCATCTTTCTTAGCTTTTTGTTTTAACTATAGTATAAATTACTTCTCTGCAACATGCTAGTACTGTTACTTTACAATGTCAACAAGCATGGAGGGACCAAAAAACAACAGCTTCAACTGCCTAGAAGAAACAAAAGTCATCTCTATTATTGAGGATTTTGGAAAACTAGTGATTTGTATGTATATATAGCATACTACGTGCTCTCAGTTGTGTTAGAATAAATACTACTCTTGTCAATTCATGGCGCTTATGTGTGAGTGTGAGAATAAGCTACATGAAATTCTGGTTTGATTGTGTTAAAGGAGGAAGTACCAAGTTAACTTTGGTGAAAAAGACCGAAAAACTGATGTCATACAAGAAACCCACGAAGAAGAAGAAGCACCGAAAAAGCCACAAATGTAGGGGGAAGTTCTGAAGAGGAAGGTTGACTGTATAAAGAGTTTGAGAAATCTATTGAAGAAGCTTAAATATGATTATTGCAGCTGATCATAATTATGCATTTGGCCTAGATTTTTCTATGGCAGTATATATTTTTAGATTATCATATATATTTAATGAAATTTTCTGAGCTCTATGTGTGGGTTATATATGTAAATGTTCAACTCAAAAGTTCAACTTCGAAAATTAACTTTGATAAATATGATTGTCTAAAAATACTACCAAAGAAAAACCCAAGCCAAATGCATAATCATTGATCAGCTGCGATATCAAATTTTAGGCTGTTCCATTGATTTATCAAACTCCTCATCATGTCAACATTCCTCTCCACAACTTTCCCCGGCATTTGTGGCTTATTGGGTGCTTCTTCTTCCCCAAACGGTTTCCTGTTTGGCATCAGTTTTTCGTAGCCTTCATCATCAAAATTAACTTCATCTTCCTCTTTTAACACAACCAAACCATAATTCCATGTAACTTATTCACACATACACATAAGCGCCATGGATTCACAAAAGTAGTATTTATTCTACCACAACTAAGAGCACGTAGTATTCTACATATACATACCTGTCACTAGTTTTCCAAAATCCTCAATAATAGAGATGACTTTTGTTTCTTCTAGGCAGTTGCAGGCTGCTATTTTTCAGTCCCGACATGTTTATTGATATTGCAAAGTAACAGTACTAGCATGTTGTAGAGAAGTAACTTATACTATATTTAAACCAAAAATCTAAGAAAGATGCTTGTATATCAATCAATGTATAAAAATATAGGTGTGCACGTAAGTGAGTATATGACATGAAGTGTGTCACGAATTCCTATCTTATAGATTTTGTAGCCAAAGACTAAAAGTAAAATTATGGTTCAACTTGCTCTTTCAAATTTATTTATCCTTATATATTTCTCATTTTCTGTCCACAGTTGAAATGTTTGAGATGATGATAGTTGTAGTACACAAGGGGGATAGTGTTACTCTTACCTGTTTACATAAATCTTCTAGTGGCTTGGGGCGGCGAGATCCATAAGCTTCAGCCAACAATCATATGGTTTCACTAATCAGTTCTTATTATTGTTTAAAAACTCAGTGAAGTTGCCTCTGAGTCCTCTAAGCCAACTTGGAATTATTATAGTATAAATCAGTAATTCAATTATAAAATTAATTAATATAGAATTATTCATGAAATTTAGTTTAAAATGTACGAATTCGAGTTAACTAAGACAACTTTTGGAGTAAAAAATAAGTTTGGTTCTAATACTTCTAGTGGCTTTGCGGAGGAATCCTCATGTTCAATTTAATAAACGAAGCCACCTCAAATGCTCATCATGGACTAGCCCCGGTTCTTGGTTCGATTAGAAAGCCAACACCTTCGCGCATAATGAACTTTAATTTATGTACCCAAGCTTCAAAAACTATAGAGGATAGTTGAGACCTACCACATCTGCCAAATTTACAAATGACCTTAGTGGATGTTGATCTTGTTATAATTGACAAACCTTACTACATCAAAGTACAATCATTCAAATATCTATTACATATGTTGAAATTGGCTGCAAATAGACTAGCCCATTCACTTAAATAGTCCATCTAAAGCTCAATCAAAAGAAGGGTAAAATGAAGAAAAAAGAAAAAAGCTCTCCACTGTGTGTCTTCCCATATACGTCCTACCAAATTAAGCTTGGGTGTATAAACCCATATTTTTAAAAAAAATATTATAATATAAACCCAAAGTGCACGACCAAACCACAATGAAATTAAGGGAAATTAACTTAACAATGAAATTATGATCATTTGAAATTGGAACTCGCAGTCACATAATAACAATTAATACCAAAAAAACATACAACCCATATTTATCATATTAAAAGTCGATCGAAACGTTTGAGTTGAACATATATATATATATATATATATATATATATATATATATATATATAACCCACACATAGAGATCACAAAACTTCATTACGTATGATAATCTAAACATATATACTTCAGAAGAAAAATCAATGATCAGCGGCGATAATCAAATTTAATCTTCTTCAATATGATTTCTCAAACTCCTCATACTGTCAACCTTCCTCCTCAGAACCTTCCCCCACCGCTTGTCGCTTTTTGGGTGCTTCTTCTTCCCCAAAGGTTTCTTGTATGGCATGAGTTTTTCATAGTCTTCCTCATCAAAATTGACTGGGACTTCCTCCTTTAACACAACCAAACCAGAATTCCACGTAACTTATACATACATACATATTATAGACTTAGCCATATAATATCACTAATAATATATATTAAATCAGAAATGAGCAATATAATGGACCAAATGCAAATTAAGCTGACAACTTTACCTCATCATCATCACTGTAGTAGAGATTATTATAATAATAACAGTAATCATCTCGACCTTCTTCTTCTTCACCAAAATTTCTGCGTCGTTTTCATCCTCCACCTTTTTGGTAACACTTTTTGGGGCATAAAAACTAGCTTCCTGCGGTACGTAGGCAATAACATACATATAAGTGACCATGCATTGTGTGTGCAATGCATTGACCAACGTCACAAGAGTAGTGTTTAGTCTAACATAATTGGGAGCACGTAATATATATGCTATATATACCGTCGCTAGTTTTCCAAAATCTTCAATGGTAGAGATGACTTTTGATTCTTCTGGGCTGCTGAGGCTGCTATTTTTTGGTCCCTCCATCCTGGAGCAGAGAAGTAACAGTACTGGCATGTTGCATAGTAGTAATTTATGCTATAGTTAAAGCAAAAAACTAAGAAGGATGCTCGCATATCAATCAATCTATATGTAGAGAGGTGTGCACGTAAGTGAATATATTGCATGAAGTGTGTCACCCTTACAGATTTTGCAGCCAAAAACTAAAAGTAAAATTGTGGTTAACTATCTACTTCAAATTGAGAATTCACCTTTTAATGTAATTTATATTTTATCACCCTGTGTTATACAGTAAAATTTACTCATCAATCAATAAGTTTTTGGGAACCTTCATGTCAAGAAACGTGATGCACTCAGATTATTCTCGCACGACTATGACTAGTTTATACCTCATCATATATATATATATATATATATCTTTATTTTCTTGTGACTAACCGAACTGAGACACATGATTATATGAACTAATTACTGGCCTGCGAAGTTTTTGATGTTTATAATTGATCTCTTATTCTGAGAACATCTTTATTACAATTTTTCATAATCAAAGTGGAAAGAATGAGAATCATAAATGGGCCTCTCGAAACCTCACACAAATTAAGATGTTTTTTTTCCCCAGAAATGCGTCCTACTGACGGGACCCTCATCGGTCATGTGAGAGGGCATGCGAAGTTTCAACATATATTAAAAAAAAACACTGATATCTTAAAACCCATTGTTCACTCATTATATTGAATTGGAGTTAGAATGTTATTTTAGACAACCAGTTTCAAAGAAAATTTTGAAGCCCAAAAAAACCGAACAAAAAAATTACGTAGAACGCTAATATAATATACACAATTTTATAAACATTAAAAAAGGTTCATCTTCAAACAGTGCGAGCCGCTAAAAAAATTGAAAAAAAAACCAAAGAGTATGAGAGACAAAAGTAAAACCTTATTTGTTTCTATCTTCTTACGACGATTGAGCGAGCCCAAGACTGCAAACCTTGATCTCCAGTACCCCACAGTCAAATTTATGTGATTCCAATTCAATGATTTAGATGTGTTGTGAAGGCCTTTATTTATAAGCTAGGGGTAAATCAAATTGGCTCCAATTAAGGATGATCGGATTTGTCTAATTGATACAATCCTATCTTTACATAATCTTATATTCCATAATTAATAGAAATATAAATGATTACAAAGATCATTCAATCTTGCTAACAAAATTAAATTATACTTCAAGTATCTTCTAATTAAATGTAAGTATCTATCACCGAAAGAACCACTTCATTTCATATGAAAAAAAGGTGCTTCACAAACACTGTTTTTGGATGCTACATCTTGCATGTAATATAAGGGACCAATTATTTGAAGCCCTGATAAGCTTGCCGGATAAAGTACCGGCAAGCTGCAACCTTGCGCCGGCGGGAGTGGGTGTTATCCATGGAGATCACCATTTCGCGGCTTCTTTTTGGTGTAGGTGCTACAAATGGGGTCACTTCACTTGGAGCAATGCATGTGCCGGTTCTTCTGTATTGCCACTGTCTAGCTTCTCGACCTGCCACTGGGGCTGGCTCGGGAAGGTCATCCCAGATATCTTCTGGTCAGCAAAGTCCATATTGAATAGGAACGTTCTCGGGGCTCATAAATCTTAATGGAAGTGAAAATGGTATTATATCCGAAACAAGAAACTACGATGATGCTCTTCATGTTCATGATGATTTTCTTGTGCATGTAAAGGTTCTTAAAGAACGTAGACTAAACTTATATTTGGAGGATTCACGGCAAAGTTGGTGACATGTGTATTACCGTGGGCGTTTTCCTTGTGAAAGTTCTGTTTGGGAAATTAAGGAGTTGTGAGAAATACTCGAGTCTGCATTACTATTACCTGCTAGCTGGGATGTTTTTGTTTCATTGGCCTCCTTTTTCTGGCTTGGCAACATTGGGTGACTAGTTCCGCAACGATGTAATTAGACTCGTGTTACAGTTCCCTTTCTTTTATGCCCTGGCTGGGATGTAGTTCTGATGCTCCTCATGGATTCGCCAAGGAATCCATCCGTTCATCTGAAAACATGAAGTCGATATGAGGGAAGCAAACACCAATTGCTCATCTTGCACTAGTCCTTATTGGTGGAAGAATTCTCACTGTTTTTTTATTTGAATTACGAGAAGACAACATCTTCTAATTTATGTACCCAAGCTTCAAAAACTATCGAGGATAGTTGAGACCTACCAAATCTGGCAAATTTACTATTGACCTTAATGGATGTTGATCTTGTTATACTTCACAAACCTTACTACAACGTAAAATCATTCACATATCTATCACGTATGTTGAAATTGGCTGCAAATATAAGCTCAATCAAAAGAGTTCAATATTTAGACTACATATTCAATTTCTAGCGCACATATCCGTCCATGGTTAAGATAATACATTCACATGTAAGAAGCAAAATCTTGTAAACAAATTGAATTTAGAGTAAGCCAAGAACATCATTTGGTCTTGCAAATTTATATCAGTGCTTCTTCCTGACACCTTTTTTACTTTTCCTTCCCTTCTTTCCTTTCTTTCCCTTACCATTCTTACCTGCTACATTATTCTCCCTCTGGATGATGAAGCGGGTCGCAACAAGTGCTTAACATCCAATATTCCGTTCCTAAAATGACCCTCCGATGATTTGAGTACTCTTCCCACTGGTTTGCGCTTCTCCAATTTATCATTTCTTCCACCGCCAAGCTTTACAAACTTATCCAAAATAAAACCCTGAAAGCACACAAACAGGGGGACATAAGGTCAATTGCAAAGGGGTAGTAAGAAAATATGGCCAGCCAAATATAAACTGCCAACCTCCTGCAGCAATTTCTGCTCTTTGTGCTTGCGATTTTTCATGGTGGCCTTTGCGATGTTAAGTGGGACTTTTTTCTTCTTTGAAGGCTGTTAAAATGAACAAGAACTTAAAAATGTTTAATATAATAAGATAGTAATCTCAAGGACTTCACAGCAGGTGATAAAATCAAGAGATAACCTTACCTTCCCACCCAAAGAAAGAACATTTTTATCCTCAATCTTTTTTCTCTCTTTCCAGCTCATATGTGATGAACCTAAAACAATTGAACAAGATCAAAAATGTTGTCAATTAAAAAAAAAGACTTAACTGCATTGATAAAACTTTCCAGGAGCGAAAGTGTTGATTCACACAACATGTGGTGAGAATGAAAATTTAAATCATGCATAACATGGAATAATACTTCAACTTTGATGTGCAATAAGATACTAAACTGATGATCATATTACTATAAAATGTGAAACGATCCTGGGCAACATCCTCTCCAAGATATTTCATCTTTCCACATTGAATGAGAAATCTTTCAAGACTGTCAATCCTTGAACCTAATGTGTAAACTCAGATTTTGCACAAGTATTTGGAGGAAAAAAATCCACATGTTTCACCACACTTTCCATAAAGTTAACAAGAAACTATCCGGCTGTGTCAATCTCAAAATACAAGTGACAAATTTGAGACAGAATAGACAATCAGTTTGCAGAGCAATCATGTTTTGCAGGATGGCAATATCATTTTATGAAAAGCACGAATAGAACAACACATCTAATTTCTAACTGATAAAAATAATGAATTGCAGAACCCTCCCACACTTCTATCAAAGTATTGCCCTAACTTGTATGCCTTGTCTGCTTGTCAGGTGTCACCATAATTTAAAGAAGCTATTTTTGTACCGGCAAGGCATGGCATCTCTAAAGAAAAAAAATTGACAGAAACATTCCGATGTTGTTGGATTCCTACCAAAATTATGAACGTCCTTGAGCAATTTCCTTATGTCCAATTCCTCATTGTCGGCGTCTTCCTGAACCGCAGACTCTACTCGCTTAGGCCTTTGGTACATATCTTTAATGCTAGACGACTGCAAAGCAATGGGGAACAAATTCGAAACAAAATTAAGCGATAAATAAAGAAACTACTAAAGAGGATAACCGAGTGGTATCAAACAAAACATTACCGAACACTGTTTATTTTTGCACAAACAAGTTGAAAAATAGCCAAATTCAACAAATAGCTATTTCACACAAACAAGTTGAAAAAACAGACACATCGAAGCTTAACAAGCTACTTCAATAAAACAAACAGTCACCACTCAGCAGCAGCAGCAGCAGCATGATGCCATACTCACTCACCATAAAACGGTGGCGCTCAGCATCCAAATCTCGGGCAATTCGTTTGAATGGAGCTGCCATCGCCTATCAAATCCCTGTTCCCAAAAAATTAAAAACAAAAAAAATAAAAAAATTTTCAAGGTTTCGGATCTTGTACAAGGTTTCATGGACTTAGAAACATAGGACAACCACAAATTTCGTAGCGCCGGAAAGGGGCAACTTTCGAACATGAAAATTACCACACACAAAAAAAGAAGTTGGAATTCGATAAGATCTTTATTCCCTGGATCAAGTTCGGAATACCTGGATGCGTGGATTAGGTGAGGAAGGTGTTTCCCAGGACGCCGGCGGTTGGGCAGCGTCCGCCGGCGGTGGCTGGTCGGCGTCGATCATGGTTTAGGTTTTCTCTATTTTATATAATAAAAAGTTGGTCTTAAACCGGCCTCTCGTAAACTCAAGTATCAACCCTCATTATTAGTTAATAATGTTACAAGATTAATTTAATCTGCTAATATCATATCCAACATTCAATTCAATGATAGTTGCCTTGGAATAAAAATATATTTTATAATTAATAAATGGTATTTGTGAAATTAATTGTAATAATTTTATATATTACAATTCATGATTGCTAATTATATAATTTGGAAAAACGATGATATTTGATTATGTTTCTATAAATTACTGTACTCATTAAAAGCATATATGTATATATATCTTGCTTATTACAAAGGGGACTTGACTAATGAAAAGGTTTAATAGTGGACCCAAAATTATTCATGTTATAATGTAATTAGCCAAAAACTAATGCGGTACACTGGGTACATACGAAGCTTAATAATAAAAATATGGATTAAGATATACTATTAATTTCATAACAACTCAAATAAGAGATTATCAGATTATGAGTGTTCGATGGCCATGTGAAGATCCTATTATGTGAATTTGATCATGAATGGACATTTCAATTTTTATTAATCGGATAAAGTAGTTGCTTATATAGGCAAAGCTTTAATAAACTCAAGCAAACATTGAACCGATTTGAGTCTATTATAACACGCCTTGGCACAAGCTCCCTTTTATAACAATTTAAAATTGAGCAAACTAATTCAATCCTAAGTTCATAGTTTACTTAAATTTAATCAACACATCACGCTCCCTTATAATATTTTTCTGGGTAATTGACATAAAAATTAAATTACTTTTTAAAAACATTATATATTTGACAAAAGAAAATTAAATTACTTTTTAAAAACATTTGTAAAAGGTGTATATATCATGTTTTATTTATCAATTATGAATAATATAACTAACATCTTCAATTAATATATAGCTCTCTTGCATTTTCAGTAGAACGAAGTTTTGTCCTTGATTTACTTATCGGTTCTAAATATATCAAACTCTAAAATTTTTTAACTATAACATGATATTTACACCTTTCACTAACACCTTCCCTGACGCTCTCTAGCAATCCCTAGGCGAGGTGACAATCAAAAGTTTCTAAAATTGACTTTATTTTTATAGGGATAAATTATTATTTAATAATGTGATAGACTATAATAAAATATTATTATAAAAATAAATTGCAATTAAATTTGAATTAAAAACTAAATCCTAAATAAATGAGAAAAAATTTTGATTTCTTTTGTTATATTTTTATTAGCCAAACCTTTTATTTTTATTAGGGAACGACTTTTAGTTATCTTTTTAATAATAAATAAAAGCTGGTACGGTGGGAAAATGTTTTTTTAATAATCTATAACTTGGGTAAATGCTATTGCCACTAATTTTCAGCCACACATCTTATTTTTGCATCTAATATTTAGCCACGAGGAAAATTAAAAAAAGCTTTAATTTTGGCGTTAATAGGGTGTTGGGAGTTTGGCGTGGCTAAAAACTTTCCTAGTTCGCGGATCTTCGTCTTTCGAAGTCGGGCGTTTGGGAATGGGTCCTTCGATCACATCAGGTGTGGAGTCGAAGGAGCTGAGGCCGTCCATAAAGTTGCTGCCATCTCCCTACCTCAATCCCACAGCCTCCCACCTTCTCCACCCTCGGTCTAGCTTCCCTGTCCCTCCGCTTTCTGAGTTGTGGTGGGAGATTTGGCGGCAACGTCTGAGGACTACCCATTGTAACATGAAGGAGTCGGATGATCACTAGCTCTTGGCTAGTGGTGCCTATGTCACCTTCCTTCTCATGTCCATACGTAATGGAGTGGACGAGTTCAAACTTCAACCATAGTTGTCCAAGGTTGTTTGTAGTTTACTCGTGGCCTGTGCTAGCAGATAATTACTTTTGATAATACTTTTTTTTATTTGTTTTGGCTGTCAACTGACTTATCTTTTGTTAAAGTTTAGTTTCTAGCTCCAATAACTTATATTGCTTGCTTATTTGTTTTTAGGGTGATGTCATATTCGGCTGGTGGGAGTTTATTATGCGTTTATTTGTTGTCTGATGTTTGCGGGTGATTTTTCCTTTATGCGTTCATTTATATCAAATTTGTGAATCCTGCCATCATCTTAGCTTGACTTGGTAATAGTCAACTTCATACTTGATGTTCCTCACATTGCAACTATCTATTCTATTGTACTAGATTTGTCATGCAATAGATGTTTGGGGGGGAGGAGGAGGAACCTGCATTTTTAGTTTTTGCTCTCGTTCTTCAACGGTTGAAAGCGAACTTAATGTCAAATAATACCTTAGCCTGCTCTAACAATTTCGTTGTTAATGTGTCTGGTAGTTGGTATCATTTAGCATATGCATGATGAAACAGAAAACAAGTAGCTATTGTGATGTGCATTTCAAATTCAGTAGCGGCCAGTTAAAATTTGTATTCATTTAACTCTCTGTAATTCACGAGGTGGCTTATGAATCGGGTTGAGGAATCAGTTGACTTGAAGGAAGTAGATTTTCGGTTTTGATGGTCTGAAGGATTGTGAGGATTTGAGGATGAGTTTATAAGCAGTTCATGTCCTTTTCAGCATGTAGTTCTCTTTATTTCTGGACCATGCTAATCAGGGGTAGTCTTGTTTTAGTGTTTTCTTTGATTGTGAGGATCAATTTCCCTACCTAACTTTTCTGCAAAACCTTCGATACTTGTAAGTTTTATGACGCAAAATGGCCTAGAATAGTTTAATTTAAATGTTCAATTTGCAGCTTCAACAATGAAAATTTAAATGTTGGAATTTTTTACAAATTTTATACAAACTAAATTTCATGTGAGCCGATCACAATGTCATCAACTTTTGTTTTATGTAAAGAGTTGTATCTTTTTGGCCATGTACAGATCTCTTAACTCAAATTACTTCAGCGGAACAATACCTGCCACAATTGGTAATTTGAAAAATCTTTCTTGGCTGGATCTAGCCAACGGTTCTCTTACTGGAGAAATTCCTGTTTCATCTAGTTGTACCCCTGGTCTTGACTTGCTCACCAACACGAAGCACTTGTTCTGTCCCATGTCAGTAAAGTTACTAAGAACAAAAAAACTTTTCAAAGTAACATTAAGCAACGTGATTTATCACATTTTTTTGCAGCCATTTTGGTAAAAAACAGTTCACAGGCCAGATCTCCCCCAATTGTTGAGCTCAAAAATGACTTTCATGCAAGTGTATGTTTCTCAGCAAGATCAATTTAGAATTTGCTCATTTGCGCATCCGCCATAGGCTTATGTCAAAATTTTCTTCATTCATTCTTAACTGAGTTTTCTTACGTGAGATAATCCATGGGTGATCTATGGAAACAAACTTACTGGTAACATTCCTTCTACATTTGGCTCAGTGAAAGTCTAGAAGTTTTGTGAGAATATCTTCTTATTTTCTGTTTTTTTTGTGAGGTAATGTTTGTAATAAATACGAGCTATGACAAACTAAATTCTGTTTTGATTCAGACGCCTTAATAGGAAGTTATTAAGTGGTTCTGTCCCTTCAAACCTCGACAATCTTGCAAGTGTTTTCAAACTGTGAGCTCTATTCTTGACTTACATTTAATGCTTTTAAGATTTATTTGTTTCCCTTATTTTATTATTCTCCTTGTTTCAGGCATTTATCCAACAAGAAGTTGACAGGCCCAATTCCGACAGGAATGAATCAATTAAATTACTTGTAAGTTAATTGTAGTCACTGCTCCTTGTGTCTGTTTGTGTAAGTAGGGTATTAAATTAATAATATATGTCTCAGTTATTTGTCTTACAGTTTCCTTTATACTCTGATTTTACGACCAAAATGGATTGAATGCAATTGATGTTGTTGTATGTACTTTTTTGTTCTCACATCAAATGAGTTAGATAAATATATGGTTGATGAGTGCCAGTAATTGAAGATAAGTATTTTTAGGTGTGGTTGGTATGAAAATAATATAAATGAAAAAAATCATATGAAATAGTTATGATGTGTTGAGCAAGGATGACTCTGGCAGCATCCTCACGACTTTGCAGCTTCGGTTGATTATAGTGGTGCTGTCTACTCGCTATCTGAGGTAGAACCCAAGTGAAAGTGCCACCACGCTTGTACTTCTTCCCTCCGACCATCTTGCATATCACTTGTAAGCTTTTCTAGACATTTTGCATTCACAGTGGGATGTGGCTGCGTTATGCTGCTACACTCTTTTCAGAACTGAGTTTTAAGATTCTCCAAATACAATCATTGAAAAAGATTCATTGAATACTCCACAGATGATCCCAGAAAGGATTCTGTTGCATTGTAGAGTGAAAAAGAAAGACTCGAACGCTAGTGTAAAACGGTTCTAAAATTCTATTTCTCATTGCCCGGTCCCATTATATGTACTTTATTTTTTTGCATGCAATGTTATTTGTTCCTTTCCTCTATCATAAATTCCTGCTGGACATTTACGTCCTCTGTAACTTTGGAATGGTTTGACACATTAATGACACGCCAATATATCAAAAGGTGCTAATAAAAAGGCTGAAGAAACAGTGGATTACCACATCTCGCAGGTTCCATGTTGCATAGTTTATAAGCTTAGCAAGTCCAGGTGATAGGATAACATCAAGGCACCAAATAAAGAATATCATTTGGGAAGTTATGATTTAGCTGGTCTGAAACGGTCTTGCCCATTTGAAAGGTCATGACTCATGTTGATTTTACATCTTACGTGAGACTCATGTCCATCCATTTTAAATGTGAAACTATTCTCAAGACGAAGAGAAGTGCAAGCCCAGTCAAGAACAATCGAGGTCTCTTTTTTTATAAAAAACAATTATAAGATAAAAAAACAAATTTAAGATCAGCTGGTTTTCGTTTGCCATAAAAATAAGAAACAAGCAAGCATTATGCTCTTCGAAATTAAAACTTTTTAACAAGACTGGTTAATCCATAATCAATTAGGGGCTGTGAGCGAGACTTGGTAAGTATTTGACTCTTGAAATTCCATGGATGGAAAAATTTCAGATGTAGTTCAAGAAAATTCCATAATCAGTCACTAGAGGAAGGACTTTTAATCCATGATCTGCATCTGCTGGAGAAGAAAAAAAGGAGCTCTGGCATCCATGGCCCAAGTATTTGTGATAGTTCTATCCTTGCTGCTACTTTGTTCTCCGGTTATCACAGCAGTTACTGATCATATGGATGGTAAGCGTCTTAACTTTCAACTCAAATGTTTTCCCTTGATCATTTACTCAAAAAAGTTTGAGATCAGCTGTTTCTTGTATCTTAATTGTTAGAAATGATGTGTTCTTGAAGCTTTGAGACTGCGCTGCTCTTATATTTGCCTATGTTCGTTCTACTTACTACTTATTATGGTGTTGGTCCAGCTACTGCTTTAATTTCCCTCAAGAAAATTGGTCGGCCACACTCCTAAATTGGAAAGGTACAGATCCTTGCGGTGATCAGTGGGAGGGAATAAAATGTCAAGAGAATCGGATAGTCTCCATGTGAGCCTTCGACCCAGATACTGAGTAGCTCGTTTTGTATATGATGACACACACACACACACAAAAGGATACGAAAGTATAGCTAGGTTAAGGATTCTCTTTAGATACCTTGCAATTGTTAGGCTTTGAGTTTCTGTCAACATGTTTCGTTTTAATTTCTTTGTCTAGTTTGCTGTCCAACATTGGGCTGGAGGGTAACCTAACAGATGGCATTAATGCTCTTTCTGAGTTGCAGTCGTTGTGAGTTTCTTTGTTTGAATGTCAGTTGCTTGTACTCAAGTTAGAGCCACCTGCATGATTATTATGATGTTTGTTTCATTGCAGGAATTTATCTTATAACAGAGGCCTGGAAGGGCCCCTTCCGAAGTCAATTGGAAAATTGAGCAAGCTGAAAATCTTGTAAGAAAACTTATGACAGCTTATTTGATTATTCAGAATTCTTCCAGATTCAATCACATATCATCATAGCTGAGGAATTTTGCTTTCCTATTACTCGTTAGGGTACTGGGCGGTTGCAATTTATCAGGTGTTATCCCGTATGAGATAGGTCTGCTACAAAGCCTAGAATTCTTGTATGTGAAACAATAGTATACTAAACTCCTGTTTTTGACTATTCAACTAGTTTTTGCCCTTCCTCATCACTTCTTATCTATGTGATGAGATGATGATTTTGTTATTCTGTTCATTTGATGATCATGACCATTTTTTGGCACTTGCAGATCACTAAACTCGAACAATTTCCATGGGAGTATACCCCCATCAATTGGTGATTTGACTAATCTTTATTGGTTGGATCTAGCTGATAATTCTCTTACTGGAAAGATCCCAGTTTCATCCAGTGGTACGCCTGGTCTGGACTTGCTAACCAAAACAAGGCACTTGTATGGTTTCATCTTCATAAAGTTTCTAGGAACAATATTCACTTTGCAGAATTATATTTGGGAATGTGATTTCACATTTCTTTTGCAGCCATTTGGGTCAAAACCAGCTCACAGGCCAGATCCCCTCTCAATTGTTCAGCTCAAACATGACTCTCTTACACTTGTATACTTCTTGGCAAAATTTTTCTAGAATATGCTTACCTGCGCATCCATCAACTTAGTTATCTTGCGTGGGATAAACCATGGGGTGTTGTTCCCTTGCAGACTCTTGGATGGAAACAAACTTACTGGTAGCATTCCTTCAACGTTGGGCGCTATGAAAAGTCTACAAGTTCTGTGAGAATCTGTACTGTGTAATCCTATTTTAGCTCAAACATGACTCTCATAAACGTGTAAGCTGTTGAGTAACATAACATTCGATGCGGACTCCCACTGAATCTTTTTATCCTAGAAAGCTTTAGTTCAGTCTTCAATTTTATTTTATTTTTGTTTTGTCTCAATCCTACATGCTGATGATCATATGCGGTCACTTTAACTCTACTAATTTAGTGGGTGCATCCGTTCAGCACTTGGTTTTATGAAAAGTTTAGATGTCTTGTTAGGATATATACATATACACAGCATGTAACCGTCATCTTTTGTGCGGCATTATCGTGTCAATGTGTCTTACACTGATTCATCGTGATTATGGTAGGCACCTCGACGGGAACTCATTACATGGGCCTATTCCATCGAATTTAAATAATCTGACTGCTGTAACCGAACTGTAAGTTTAGCTTTTTACCTATTTTTTATTTCATCAAAAATTCGTGCATATACAACTTTTTGAGCAACCCTCTTCTTGGTTCAGGTGTTTATCCAACAACAAGCTGACAGGATCAATTCCTGACTTGTCTGGATTGCAAAAGCTAAATTACTTGTGGGTAGTGATTGTAGCATTGTTGGTACTTTGTTTATTACTATGCTTATCTTTGAGAAGAATAATCATTCTGTATGCAGGGATTTGAGTAACAACAGCTTTGACATGGCAGAGATTCCTTCTTGGTTCTCAACACTAAAGTTTTTAACATCACTGTATGTACCCTATACTGATATTAGTACCTATCAGCAAAATGCAAAATGTATCACCTTTTTAAATTACAAGTAAACAACAAGCCTATTTAGTGGTTCTCCTCTCACTCCCTTGTCCCTGCATGGAGTACCAAATGGACTTATTTGTGCAATTATGCATTTTACAATTACCTATACGTTCTTTGAATTTTACAACTTACAAATGGTATATTGGTATATGCCAAATTTCAGTAAGTTTTGTACTGATGCTAATAATGATAGAAAATCTGCTTTCCTTTTTTACGAGGCTTGTACGTCAATTGTTGAATATGCACATTGTGATTTTACCGCAGTAAGATGGACTCTACAAATCTCCAAGGGCAGCTGCCTCAGGCATTAGTAACCTTGCCAGAACTGCAGCTTTTGTGAGTGCTAGCTAGTTTGGTGGTATTGTCAATGACAATTATTTTTCTAAACATCCAATTAGATATTTTGAGGGAATGGTGCAAATATCAGAGCTGATGTATGGATCTTTTGGCAGGAGTCTACGAAGAAACCAAATAAATGGAACTTTAGACATTACCATCTACTTCAGTAATCAGCAGCTTACAATCGATCTTCAAGACAATTGTATTGATTGTTTGATATTTGGAGAAGAGAACGGCATAAATATAGTGTAATAAATATCTATCATCACTCTTGGAAATATTTCTTTGTGACTAAATTTATATGAGGGGCTTCATATGTAAGGCAGAAAAACTCGTAGGTACGAACAAAGAATGTAGGTAGGTAGAAAATTGGCTGTCTTACCATGGATCATATAATTCTGGATTCTGGTTTTCTTCAAAATAGTTGAAGTTTTCATTATTTTAAAGTCTATTTTATTCCCTTCAGAATAACTACAAATTTTTTATTGGTTTTTGCACATTATTTCATAACATTTTACAAGAGCTTATCATAAAACTATCTTTATTGTATATATCTATGTTGTGGTCAACATGTTTTCATTATCGGGATCAGGGATAGGATCCCAATTCTCCATCTCCTTAATCCTACTGAACTGTAGAAAGTTATACATGCATGCACCGTACATTGCACACAAAATTAGTATAGCGTCATTTGTACTTTGAAACGCACCGTAATATTCTTTTCCATCGGGTTCCGTACTCTTGAAGATGGTCCCAAGAGGATGAAATTACGTTCAATAGGGGATAGAAGTTCATTAAGATTAATTCTTTTGAGTTGTTCTTATTATTGCCAGCTTGAATTTGTGTTTTGAACTTGCAAGTCTGGTTAGAACATAGAATGGAATTAGGATTGATAGTTATCATAGAGGACTTAGAGGGTTTATATATACATACATGGAAGATATATCTCAGTTATGTATGGAGTTGAGAACGATAGAAGAAAAAAAACTCCAGTTTAAATATTTTTCTCTTTTTTTCTCTTATTGTTTCTCATCTAACAACTTCACAATTTTTTTCCTCAGATTGGTTGGTAATCCGGTTTGTGAGGGATCTGGAGCAGCGATTAGTTATTGCCAAGTGCTGCAGACATCTGGCCGGTCGTATACCACTAAAACAGAAAATTGTCCATCTATAATCTGCCCTTCACATCAGAAACGAAGTCCAAAATGTAGATGCTCAATACCTTATGCCGGAAGATTGTTTTTTCATCACCTTCTTTTTCAGATTTCAATAACTCAAAGCACTATCATGTTCTGGAAGACTATATTATGAAAGCATTTAAGCTCAACCTGCCTTCAGTAGATTCAGTAGCTCTTGACAACCTAAAAATAGGTGCAAATGGCTTTCTCAAAATCGATTTGGAAATTTTTCGAGTTGAGAATGTATTCAACCACTCAGAAGTTTCTAAAATTGATTCGACACTCAGTAATCAGAATTTCAACCCTCCAACGGAGTTTGGCCCCTTCTCTTTTGTTGGAGATACGTACAATGCTCTTGATGGTTGTTTATATGGCACTTTCCTCTTATTACAAGCATGCAGAAATGAGAAAATTTTTGTTCTCAGTAATTGTTTATTTCTGTCTTTTTGTGTAGGAGAAGGAAATTTTAGATCATCAGTTAACAAGGGAGTAATAGCTGGAGCAGCAACAGTGGGAGGATGTATTATTCTTCTTGTGGTTATTACTATTTGGCTTTATGCACTTAGACAAAAGAGAAAAGAGAAAGGGGTGTGCTATACAGCAATGATTTTGGTTAGCTTTCCACAGGGATTTTTTGGCTTGTATATCAACATTTAAAATTGATCTCAACGTCTTGTTCATTGTTTGTTAACAGTAAAAACAAGGGATCAGAGTAAGCTCAGTGCTAGTACTGTTCTTCATTTAAAAGAAACGAGGTGGTATTCCTTGAATGCTCTAAAGGCAAGCACTGACAATTTCTCCGAGGCATGTGAAATAGGACGTGGGGGTTATGGAAAGGTCGGCACACTGTTATATTAATTCTTCAGCATGAGCCTTACCTTCCAGGAAGAAAAGGAATAATTTATTCTAACATCTGAATTGCTCATCGCGAACTTGATAACAGGTTTACAAAGGAGTACTTCCCAGTGGACAAGCAATTGCAATAAAAAGATCTCAACAAGGGTCTAAGCAAGGCAGACACGAATTTAATACTGAGATTGAGCTGCTCTCAAGGCTTCATCATAAAAATCTTGTTACTCTTGTTGGGTTTTGTTTCGAAAATGGAGAACATACTCTTGTTTATGATTACATTTCAAATGGTAATCTGAAAGATAACCTATCAGGTATGTGTGATATGAAAATTACATACTGATTTTCATACTCTTGAAAATATACATGCATACATAAGCTATATGTGTGTATAGATCATTGAAATTAAGAGTGGAAGGAAGATACATTGAATTTCCTTCATAGTTCTTATATTTAGATCTCACATTAACTCCTGGCAAGTCTCATACATATTGTTCCTGGGTTTTCATACTTACAGGTAAGTCTGGGATTCAGCTGGACTGGAAGACGAGAGTTCGAATTGCCCTTGGCGCTGCAAGTGGTCTGGCTTACCTTCATGAACTAGCTGATCCACCCATAATACACGGGGATATAAAGTCCGGTAACATTCTCCTGGATGAGCATCTAAATGCCAAAGTTTCAGATTTTGGTCTTTCCAAACCTATTGTCCGAAGTGACAAGGTCCACTTCACTACTCAAGTCAAAGGGACTCTTGTAAGTCATTTGAGTAATATTGTAACTGTTTCAATATTAGGAGCAACTCATGTCAAGCATGATAAAAACCTTCCCGTGTGGCAGGGCTACTTGGATCCAAAGTACTATATGACACATCAGTTGTCAAAAAGGAGTGACGTTTATAGCTTTGGAGTGTTATTGTTAGAGATAATCACGGCCAGGGCGCCAATTGAACAAGGCATACATATTGTGACAAGGGTGGTGTCGAAAATGGACAAGGAGAAGGATCTTTATGGCCTTGATGAACTGCTAGATCCTGTACTTGGGTTAACTAGTAGACCAGGTGGGTTTGATAAGTTTGTGGACTTAGCAATGAGCTGTGTTGAAGAATCTGCAGATGCAGACAGGCCTACCATAAGCAAAGTAGCTAAAGAACTGGAAAACATAGCACAACTGGCTGGGGTTGACATCGACACGGGGTCTAACAGTGATGGTCCTCGTATTGATCCCCATAGTTCTGAATCCTCCTACCCTGACAGTAATGGCTATTCACTTTCTGAGATAAAACCCAGGTAAAAGTAAGCAAATTCCAGCACTGTAAATTGTATGCAACAAATGTACAATGTCGAGCGTGTTGTAGGAGGGAAACCGCGCAAGATATGGCATGCATGGGATTAATGTACACTCTTGAAGCTATGGAGTTGATACTGTTCTCCACTAAAATTTCTCACCTCTAAGTTAGGAATCTTTAAAAAGTGTTTTAGTTGGTTTCAACTTTTTGGTTGTGTTTGTTGCAGGTCGTGAGCAGTTTGTTGGCCACACTGGCTGCATTTTTGGTTTACTACCATAATTTTCAAAGGTGTGAAATTAGCCACGCCAACAGAGGACTCTGTTCCTCAATGCTTGACTACATATACGGAGCAATTCTGGATGAATTCTCTCAGTACATTAACTTCAATACCATTGACATCGTGTACATGGTTTTCTTGACGTTTTTCTTGTTTTTTTCGGAGGAATATCAAGGAACGTGATCAAGTTCTTAATGGACTAAAATAGCGTCCAACCACCAGCAGTAGCTCCCTCCCATCATGAGGTTTATTTTATGTTCCTTTTGCATCCTGTAAAAAAAATGGGGGAGCTGCCTACTGCCAAACCCATTGGGAAGGATGCAGCTCCTTCCCATCATAGGGTTTATTTTCTGTTCCTTTTACACCCTGTAAAAAAAAATGGGGGAGCTACCTACTGTCAAACCCATTGGGAAGGATGCGGAATTGTAAACACGGCGATGGGGCGTCGGGCAAGTGTGGAAAGCAATAGTGCGGATGATTGATGCAGGAGGTTGCTGGTTGTGGTATTGTTGCTGCTGCTGCTGCTATTGCTGCAACTGTTGGTACACTTGCTTGGCTGCAGAGAGCATACGTGCTAATAACTTGTGAGGTTACGTCTGCATTCTACTCAAATGAACTAATGACTGTGTAGCTTTGTTTTTGATGGTTTTTTTAGTGTTGAACATTAATCCTTACTGACTTCTTTTACCCATAAAAATCGAATGTGCGCTTGGCCGACGAAAGTGTAGGCTTTGTTAACCAGAGCATGTGCCGAGTAGAACATGATCAAGAGGGATATGATGTGAGATAGGAATTATTTTCTTCTCTAAATGGAATGAACTATACGACAATCTAACGAGGAAAGACAAGCGCCATAAAGATAACCTTGACAAGATAGCAGAAGCTTACCAAACTCATCCATCTCTTTCGCTTATAGCTAGAGAGCTAGCTTAAAGTTATACACATGGATGCATGGTCCTCACTCGAGGCAAAAGGAGATAATAGGAGATGTGACTCCAGAAATCAACTTGCAGGGCAAAATAGCCTCGAGTCCGAGTACCGTAGAGAAACACACGTTGCCTTCTCCACATTGATTTCTCATCTTTCACTGTCCTAAGAGAAACACACGTTGCCTTCTCCACATTGATTTCTCATCTTTTAGTGTCCTACAATGCGTTCCATCTTTCTCAATGTTTTCGTTCGGTTCATGTCCTCTACAGCCTGTTATCATAGAAAAAAACTTGCTATCTGTGGCTGGCAATTTTTTAACGAAACGATGCCATCAAATTATAAAGTGAGTAACTATACTACAGTATTTAGAGAACGACAATGTTCGATCTAAAGATGGCTATTTCTAATGCCACGCGCTGTTGCTACTGTTCCATGCAAGACTATATATCTGCATAGTACGTGAAGGTGGAGTCTTCATTATCATTGATTTTAAGAAGCTGTTCAACCTTGATGAGCTCTTCAACAGTCTCTGGATTTGCTTCACGATGACACAAATGTATATGTACACAGGCGGCTAATATTGAACATGGCAAAAGTTAAAGCAGGCCCAATAAATTAAGGGTAACTACCATATACGTACCTCTTAAGTAATAAAGATGACTATGAAGCCATTGAATAGTTTTTCCAAATGCAATATTAAGGAAGGAGGTCTTTTGTCCACACCAGCTGAGATTTGACGTTTGCAATAATGTCACATAAAATACAACATTAAATAAATCTAATTTGGGAGATGATCAGAGCGATTGGGTTTGGATATCAACGAAAAGAAGAATAGAAAACTCTAAACCGTAGTGGGTCAATTAGGTTTTTGCGAAAGAGCTTCATCAATTTCCAATAAAGAAATGTAGTTGTCTAAAATTAAATGTAGCAAAATGGGGTGGGTGAGCTTAGTCGTCGAAGGTCTTCGGAGATATTTATCAACAGTGATTCCAATTATTGTGGTGATTACGATTCAAGTATTAATCCTCTAATGGTTGATTTTTTTAGTAAACTCGTATATTATAGAAGACCATAGCATTAGAATTAGGAAGGGTTTGATAAGGTTATGATCACTATGAACTCCGAAGGCAGTGGGCGAGTGGTTATAGAAAAGCATAGTGGAAACTTTAATATTAGTCTTATCTCTTAAGAAAGCGAGTTCCGGCCTTGGTGGTGGACGTCTTGTGAAGGTCCTTTGTCCTATTTCTACATGTCTATTTTCTTCTTTGTGGCCTCCGATGAGAGGGGCCATCGATCACAAGCCCAAGCGTTTTAAGCTTCTAAGCTTTTGAAGCTCCGGAGCCTCTTCTTAAACAGGAATGCCCGGCATTTTTTTTCACCATGTGAATGTGAATGAATGTAAAATTTTCATTGTTGAAAAATCATGTGTTTGTTTTTTGTCACCCCTTCCCTTCCGACAACCATACCTAGAAAAGTGGCAGCTAATACGAATAACTAATATAATCCAAACTTTCCTTCACATGAATTATTACAAAGCAAAAGGCAAAAGACTAGCAATTGCTTACACAAACACCACCTCCAAACAATGAAACAAATAAACAGAACAAGGCCACTTTAGCCTTGTTGAAATAGAGTGGCTCCTCCCAACCACTCCCTACGTACTACTACTACTACTCACTTCCCAAATCCAACCACAAAAAATAAAACTACAACATTTCTCTTATTCCATCTTCTTCACGTCAACACAAGTCTCTAAACAAGAACCGAAACATGGCGAGCTCCCTCTTCTTCTTCTTCATCTTCTTCCTCTTCTTCTTCCACCTCCTCTTCTTCACCAAGCCTTCCTCTTCCTCCACCGACACCTTCGTCTACGGCGGCTGCTCCCAGCTCAAGTACACGCCGGGCTCCAACTTCCAAAACAACCTCAACACCCTCCTCGCCTCCATCGACAGCTCCGCCACCTCCCTTGCTTACAACAACATCACCGTCCCCTCCACCGGCGGTAAAGGCGCCGACCGCGTCTACGGCCTCTACCAGTGCCGCGGCGACGTCGACCCCTCCACCTGCGCCGACTGCGTCCTGCACGCCGTCGGCCAGCTCGGCCTCCTCTGCCTGGACGCCACCGGCGGCACCCTCCAACTCGAAGGGTGCTACGTCAAGTACGACAAAGCCGCCATCATCGGCGTCCAAGATAAGTCCTTGGTCATGAAACGCTGTGGACCTCAGAGCAAGTAAGCATACAAACGTTCCAATTTTGCAACTTGATTTCTTCTTTCTTTACCAAATCACTTACAAAAATGATAACGAATCTCTATCTATAATTAATACATAGCAATAGCTCCATTAATATGAGGGTGTTGCAGCAAATATTGAAACTGGGTTGCATGCAAATTAACGTACAATGTTATCATGGTGTAGGTATGATATGGGGTTGGATGACCGGAGGGAAGAAGTGCTAGAGGGGCTGGCGGCGGGAGGGGGACGTACAGGGTGGCGACGGCGGCGTATGTGAAGGGGATGGCGCAGTGCGTCGGCGACTTAAGCCCCAGCCAGTGCACCGACTGCGTCACGCAGGCAGGGCAGACGCTGCGTGGAGTGTGCTCCGGCAGCGAGTGGGCGGACGCGTACCTAGGCAAGTGCTATGCTCGTTATGGTATGGGCGGCGGCTACTCCAAGGGAAGCGACAATGGTAAGTTTGGGTGTGGTTTTTCCGGCGTTGCCGCGTTGTTGGTGGTGAGTTTGCTTATTTGAATTCTGTTTGATATGGATGGTGATTCAGAAATGATGCAAATAGCAGCAGACGTGGTATTGTTTGGGAAGAAACAAGTTGGTGTTCCCTCGTGTCTAATTTGTGAAGATCTGTTCTGTTTTTGAACAGAGTTGAATCATATACATATGAATATATGAATATATGTTGTACACCGATGTTAAAATGGAGCTCAAAGCATTTTTTTATTGATCTTTTTCTATCTGAAATTTTATTGTTTGCTGATTGAAATGCGTTAACAAAATAAATTGCACAAATTAGAAAAACAGGGCAAGCGATATGTTCTCTCTAAATTGTAGGCATCATAAGACCCACTTTTCTATCAATCTTGTCTGTTAATTTGCCCATACAAAACTTGTGAAGCCTATCTGAACACTTATCTATCTCTTTATCAATCAGAGCACCTTGCTCATACGAATCATATGCGTATGTACTGCTTCTGATTATTTCTTTGTCAACACCTCATATTGGCTTGACACAATCAATAGCATCAACATTCTTGCAAGGAATTATATTTGGTCAGCTGTCAGCTCACAATTCTTCTGTTCCTCTCTTCAGATTCAAATGATGAAGCACAAAAGACATGGGCAATCACACTAGGAATTATAGCCGGAGTTGTTTTCCTCATCGCCCTCATTGCTGTACTAAGAAAAGCATGTCGACCAAAAGGTAAAAAGTTCATCAAATTCTATACGAGCAAACGCATCCATGCACCCGTTCCTCACATATAATGGATTTGACCATGCAGGTGGTAAATAGCAAGCAAATTATTCAGTCTTTAAGACTTGGGCGGTTTGTCTTTTAGTTTGCTGGTACGTGGTATGTTCTTTTCTTTTCTTTTTAGCACTCTTTCCGATGAATCTTCAATGGGGTTTTCAAAAAGGAGATGGAAAGGCTAAGGCTAGTTGGAAAGAAAGTGGAGCTCCAGCCCAGAAAAGATGAGGCGAAAGGCATTGATTCCACAGGCACAGCTTTACTTCTCCCACTAAACAAGGTCTGCGATGGGAATTGTGTATGAGGATTAGATCTATGTATAAAAGGTCTAATGGTGTGGTCGAGATTGCATTTTTAGACCATGAATGTACTCCATTAGTGGACTCATATCTGTTTTGTTGTAAATTGCAGAATGAGTAGTTAAACTGCTAAATTTTTCTTATATCAATTGTTTGTAATTTGTACGTCCTAATCAATTGCCCATCTTCAAGAAGTTGCCAATAGTGAGCAGGGAAGAGATTATAATGTTCAAGTTTAACATAATTGGTTACTCAGAGAAGGTATTAGTTTTGGATGATATAGTTGAAACAGAGCGAGTATAAGAGGGGATTCCAAAGTAAATAAATTAGTGACAAGATCTTGCTCCACGAGTAGTGAACTCCTATCCCTGTCTCTAATTATCTTTCTTCACCTCTTTTCGTGATAAACTTCTCTGTAACAATGGCCAACTAGGAATCATATCTCTGTCTCTCAGCTTCATCACAGACATATGCATCCTTATATTGAATGAAATGTTAGATGCTCTCCTCTAGATGTCCTACACTTTCCAATGGCTTCAAATTTCTGCATGAAAAAGATTAAGAATGGTGTTGGAACCAAGTGTCCATTGTATGATTGTATCTCATCATAAAAATAAAAATAAAAATTATAGCAAAGACCTTATGAGATACGTAAAACGTTAAAAGAATTATATGTAACATGCCCATTAATTATGCATTAGAGCTACACCAATGCCAGCTTCTTATCGACATGCTGTCGCACGCGACCTTCAATGTGATGACCCTTAATTTGTCGAGAAGCACAAAAACCATCTCCCCGGCAATATTTTGTTCAATAAGTCATTCATTTGACTCAATAATTTTGTTTAAATAAAAAAAATAAAAGACTTCTCTTCATTGTTGAAATCGTGGAGATTCTTTCTGTTTAACTTTATATTACTAGTCTTCTACAAGCTGAAAACTACGTACATGTTGTTTAGAACAAACTTATATAAATGGTACAAATCTTTACAATTTACCAATTTGACTGAATATTATTTAATTGTTTTATATATGACTATAAAATTTATTCCTACATCATCATTAATCTTGAAAATTTCAATTGCGAAAGTATTAATTTGATGAATTTACTTAATTTAGATTATTTATTTACTAATTTCATAATTTTTAATATTATATTAATATAGTTTAGATGGCTAGAGCATTTTATATATGTAAGTGAGAAAGTATTTTAGATAATTTAATTTTTAACTAACTTAAAAATATTGGGTTTATGATATATAAATTTGAACTAATTTAACCATTGGCTAATCATTTAATTGACAATAAAATGGCACATATTTGGTCATGACATAACTTTATAGATTTTGTTAATGAATTAATTATGCATGTAAATTTTTTTTAATGGTATATAATTATGATATTGTAATCGATCGTAAAAGTAAGTAATCGAGCCATTTACCCTCTAGTTCCAACGCCGGGCACAGGGGAATGAGGGTAGAGTGGTCATTATAAATTTATAACTTAAATTATAATGCCGAATCTAATCTAAATCCTCCATTTAGATCTAAAATTTTATATACATAGTAGTTAAGAAAAATTATCCAAGTTATAGCTCAGGCTAAGTGCTTCAATATGTATATATATATATATATCACATTACTCTTACAAAATATGTCTAAACTGATCGGCTATCTATTCAATATGTCATTAAGTGAAAAATTAACATCAAATTATATAGATATTTTTATATTAGGTAGCAATGAAATCAATTACTAAAAATATGGATAGATAATCTTTCAAAAAAAAAGATGGATAATAAGAATAATTGTATCTAATTTTAAAAAATAACGCATAATAATATGTTTTTTTAAGAAAAAAAAACCATTCACCCCTCGAATTATTTAATTTTCACCCAAAAAAAAAAGGGAAGTCAAAATAATATACATTCCCATGAACCGAATAATAATTTATGTAAAAAAAGTGAACAATTGGATTATTCATTTTTAATGAAAAATTGTCCACCAACCAATTTCATTTTTTTTTCAAATCACGCTTTTTAATCCAAAGCAAAGTTAATATTATCATTATTGTCTTAAATTGAGTGATTAATCAAGTGTGTTCCCATTTCCTCCTCAAGTGGCAGTTGGGCCGTTGGCAATGGCTCTAAACCAGCTCTTTCGTGGCCGGCGGCGCAAATCAGACCGATCTTTCAACTAAATGACACAAATACCCAACAATAACCCAGGATTAAAGCCCATTCATTAGGGTTATATATGTCTTTTCGCAATCCGTCTTCAATAAAAGGGGTGACGGTATATAAATTAGGGCAAACTCCAACCTCCTCCCGCCAATCTCCCCTCTCTTCCCCGGCCGCCCTCCGCCGCCGCCGCCGCCGCCGCCGCCGCCGCCGCCGCCGCCGCCGCCGCCGCCGCCGCCGCATCACATTCGCGAGGTTACTATCAGCGTCTTTTTGTGCCTCGAGTTGGGCCCAAAGATGGCGACTTTTGATTTGTACCGGCGATCGACGATCGGGATGTGCTTGATTGAGGCGCTGGACGAGATGGTCTCCAATGGAACTCTTAGCCCGGATCTTGCCATCCTAGTTCTTGTGCAGTTCGACAAGGTGCGATGTGGGAGGCCGATTCTTTCTTTCTTTCTTTCTTTGTGTTTGGTGGGTTTCGGCGAGTTTCTTCGCGTCTGATATGTGTTTGTGTGTTGGCGCCTCGTTGTTGCCGGTTGGTGGGCGGTGACTCTGGCAGTCCTTGATGGAAGCGTTGGAAACACAAGTGAAGAGCAAAGTCAGCGTCAAGGTATATCCCTTTGTCCCCCGTTTGTTATGTTGCGGCATCTTTGTGAACATTTTTTTGGTTGCAATATCATATTTTCTTGTATGTTAATTGATGTTTAACGTGGTTGTCAAGATTTTCACTCCATATTTTTTAAAAATAACGATTGTTTTTTTATTCATTCGCTTTTGTTCGAGATGATAGAATTATCATTAATTTTCTTAGTATTAATTGATTTCATATTGGCGTTTTCTTCGAAGATCTTGTTTTGGCAATGAGTTATTATTTGTTTATCATTGGTTAATGTACATCAGTAATTTCTTATGACATTTGCTTTGTTGAAAGTAAAAATTCATGTTGATTTGGAATTATGCCCAAAGTTTACATATTATGTGGCTGAACCTATATATTGGTTTTTAATCACTTTAAAAAGGTTTATAATATTATTCTTATTTCCATTAATTATTTTTTCTTGAAGCTGCAATGTGCATTAGGAGTTGTTTGAGAAGTCCAGAATACTCATTAAGTTTATTAAGTTCATGTAGCTTTAATCTGAGTTGTTACGACTTACAATTTTGTTCTATGTGATGTCTAGGTGATGCTAGATTCTTGTGTTCATTTGATGAATTCTTTTTAATTATTGTCTCGCTTGTATTGGTAAATGACGGAGTCAGCAAGTTGCGTTCCTGTTGATGGCCCGCATTAATTGGTAAACGAAAAAGTCAGCAAATTACTGTGCTTGCATAGCTACTTAGAGAAGAAAAACATGGCACCTTTGAACAATGTACAGAATCACTAGATTCTGTTAGTCACTGATACATGCTGAGATAGGATCAAATAGCTGCTCTTGCTTATGAACCCAGGGGCACTGGCACTCTCAAAAATGAATTGTAATGGTTCTATAACTTGGATTCTCATTGTTCGTTGACTTTATGGTTAAGTGGATTGTTTTAGGCTTTTTTGTGTATCTGAGAGGCTTCCTGGTCCGGGTTTTTCATTGACTCCTTGTGTTTGATCTTTATAAGAAAAGACTAGACATTTTAAGTTGGAATTTACTAGACACTATGTGTGTTACTGTGTCTTGAGGGTTCTTGTGGTTTACCGTGGAAGCAGCAAAAGGGATACACAACGTGATGTGAGGTTATGGTTGTTAAGGTGAAACATGTCTAAGAGAGTTTGATTGCGGTTGGTAGGGAGGGCAGCATAGGTAATCTCTAGTTAGTTAGTTGATTTTGGTATTAAACTAATGTTTTTATATCATGCTTTGAATGTGTGCTTTCTTTAGTTCCAAAGAAATACTGATATGAAATATGACAGACATTTTGTTGGTTTAATGTCAAAACTCTGTTGTGATGACTGGTGAGAGAGTTTTCATATAGCCTATTGATGCCAGAGTACTTTTGGTTTACTTACTATTTTTGTGCTTCTCATATCTTCCTTCTCCCATTTATAACAGGGCCACTTGCATACATACCGGTTCTGTGACAACGTATGGACATTTATTTTACAGGATGCGATATTCAAGAATGAATATACCCAGGAACATGTTGGAAGAGTCAAAATTGTTGCTTGCGATTCGAAGTTACTCACCCAGTAAATAACATTTTTTTATCGTGTGATCTGCTTTATCCTACCTACCTCTAACCTGAGATGCTGCAAAACCTGACTGATTATGTAAGATGTGGGAGAATTCGGGATACATGATGTGGGTTGTTATTATGTGCCTATCTTACACTGGCAATGGGGTATTTTCAATTTTGACCGCCTAGTGCTTTTCTGTAAAAAGTTCAATCTAAAAAAGTTTGTGAAAATATCATACCTGTCATCTTAAATGGGCGTTTTTGCAGGACAAGTCAACTCTTCTCCCTATATCCTTTGGTCGATGTTAATTTAGTGGGCTGTGTTTATTTATTGTTTTATAAATTGGTTTTCCAGTCATGGTGCAGTAGGTAATGCAAAAAAATCTGATCCTGTAAGTTGGGGAGTGTTAGCTATATTTCTTTGGAGTGCACAGATGAGCAACTTCTAGGTCAAGTATTGTATGCCACTGAACTTAATTTAACTCAATCAGACAATTAAAATGCTTTCAAAGGAGAGTTAATTAGGATTCATGCTTCAGAAGGAAAAAATAAGGAAAAAATATGATTAGTGTTCGGTTAGGTTTGATTCGATTCGAAATTTAATATTTAAATATTTATATTTAATTTTTAAATATAATATAATATATCTAAATATAATTTTATAGGACCCACCAAAAAAAAATTAAATATGACGTGTTGCCTGATAAAAGCGACTTTAATTTTTTACTTCTTCTCCTACTTTGCCCGTCAGCTGATTTGTCACCGCATAATCCACATCGACGGCAAACCAAACACCATAAACATTTACAGATGTGAAACAACAAAAACACTTCCAGCTGGCGGCTATCAAAAGTTGGTATTTTGTGCTTCTTGCATGGCTTTCGAGTCGACTGCGCGGCGTGACCATCAGCCTGAGAGCATTCTGCAATCGGTTTGCTACAAAAATGGCTCCTTGCGGCTGTTAGATCAGGTTCGTTCTGTGTCTAGTTTTCCGGGATCAGGTGGTTATTCCCATACAGAGGTTGTAGTTTAGTTGGATCAGTTTCCCTTGCAGCCATTTGATCAGGTGGTTATTCCCGTGTTTAGATTTTAGTTTAGTTTATTTTCATCCGTAGGACTGATGATGTGGTTCAGATGGTTGTGTCCTAGAAAATGTGATCATGAAGCGAGTAACTCTTTTTACCATATACGTTGTATTACAAAGATTCATAATATTAAGAAATCTTATTGTGTCACCAATTAGAGAAACTTGATTGGTGTTTTACAAAGAATGGATATTATTACTCAGCAACTTGGATAAAAGACCTGTCCATATATTGACAATTTTGAGATGCTCCATTTGCTTATTTACTAGAGTTCTTAACGATATCTGCTATCTGTCACTGACATCAATCTCAAAAATATTATTTCTCAATAATTTGCAGAGATCTCTTGAAACGGTATATTTAGATGTCAAAGATGCCACAAATGGATGGTAATGGCTTTGGTTCTTTCATGTTCGTGTACATTAATTTACCTTTCTTTTTGTGGTTTTAATTTGCTTAGGTTGTAAACATGGAGTCTTTTTCTGGCTCTTCTGTGGATGCTGCTGATTTCCTTGTTAAGAGGCTTGAATATCTTGTTTCCAGGTATTTTCTGTTAACCAGGTCCTTAATGTTGATCTTGTATCTTATTCTGTACTACCAGATTTTTTGTGCTTGTCCTTGATGTAACTATACAATATATTTCTTCATCATTTTCAGCAGGCCAACAGCTGTTAACCTATCAGATGCAGCTCATAAGTCCAAATATATTGTACAACAAGCTTCCGCACATGATGCAAAGTCTGCTTCTGTTTTTGAGGTGCATGGCCATTTTTAATGATTTTCCCCCCTTCGTACTGATGTGAATTATTATTTATTTCTAAAATCTGATGTTTGGGCAGGTTTAGGTTAAAGCAGCTGATAAGATGCTTGTAGATGCTGCTGCTTACAACAAGGCTGTTGGATCTTATGGATCGGCTTTTATTCAGTCTCAGTCGAAGAGTCCACAAAAGGTGTCTGTTTTTAACCCATTGTAACACTGGAAGGTTTTTATCAAATATTAATACTTTTAATTTAATTGTGTATTTCTGATGGAGCTTCGGATTAACTGTTCTTTTCCTACTTTAGCCTTGCAACAGCTGGATATGGAACAGCTCCAGGTGTCATTCGTTCACTTCATAATGAAGCGGTTTTACTTATGGCTTTTTGCACAGAAACAACACCTTTCAATCAGGTGAACATCTTGCTTGTATTTCTGTTTCCAATTACCAATTAGAAAGTTTGCTGCACCACGACACAATTTTTGTGCGTCTTCCCTGACTCAAATTGGTAGTTGATTGGTTGGTTTATTAACCCCCTAAGGTTTTGCACTTTAGTTCTTTGATAATGCTATCAATAGCCAACCTGTAAAATGAGTCACATCCTTGGTGAGTCTAATACACATTCAGATGCTTATTTATCCAGAATATATTATAGACTAATGTTCTTTGGTCATATTTGCCGCTACCTAGGATGAGATCAAGCAAAAGCAATATCATTTTTCTTGTATACAGGGATCTGGGCACTTACTGCCTTTGAACTGGTCTATGAAAAATTCCAGCTATTCTGATAGCTGATTCTGTTGCAGCTGCACTAATGAATGCTGGTCTTGTTAATTCAGTCATAGTTGGTGCTGAACGTGTTGCTGCGAATGGTATCAATATCAGAAACTAATTAAAAAGCTATGTTGCAGATGGTTGTTTTTGGTTTTTAGTGTATGAATGGTTAGCTGATCCCATTCAATTGCTCTCATTTATGTTCACATTTTTAGGGGACACTGCAAATAAGATTGGAACGTACAGCCTTGCTGTCTCAGCAATGCGTCATGGTATTTCATTCTACATTGCTGCACCCTTGACTTCCATTGATCTATCTCTTTCTTCTGGGGATGAAATTATCATAGAGGAAAGATCTGCCAAATAATTGCTGCATTCTCGTGGAGGACTTGGTGAGCAAGTAGCTGTGTCCGGAATTTCAGTATGGAACCCTGCTTTTGATGTTACGCCGGCTAATTTGATTGCAGCTATCACAACAGAAGGTTAGTCTCGTTTTTCCTCCTCCACATTAAGTGATCTCCATCCTCTATTAGTATAGTAGCTAACCTTTCTCGTTTGATGATCAGGGCGTCATCACAAAGGCTGGAAATGATGATTTTTACATCAAGGCTTTCATAGATTCTAAGCGCCCCCTCTGAATTAGACTGTCGTTCCTGCTATTTATGTGTGTTTTTTGGTGTGACCAGAATCAACTTTTAAACAATAAAAGAGGTAAACAGTAAAAGAACTTTCCCATTCTATCTTCTTCACGAATCATGTTATCATGTTTTCGTTCCCTTGCAGTCAGGGTGGCAGTAATGTAGTATCTATAAAAAATTAATTATTTTAATTAAAGTCCTAATAATATATCTGAGAAATCTAATTCAAACATGAGTAAATTTTACCAACTTTGAATATATAGACTGCTAATTGCAGTAGACTCGTACTCTCATGATCTAAAATGACATTGTCTCATCATAAAAAATGAAATTTCTGGAAATACATGCAATGCAAAAGAAATCATAGATAAGCTTATTCCATGAGCCAGTCAATTTTGATGAGCCATTTATTATAGTTTTAAGGAGCCTTTGGTGGGAGCTTGCCCTCTATAAACGAGGTGAAGAGGACGAGACCCCTGGCTGGCTGGTAGCTCGGTACGAAATGTCCGGACCCCCTCACTGTCAAAAATGTGAGCTTATCGTATCCAACTGCATAGCCTCCAACCTTCACCCACAAAATGTTATCACCTGTTAATTGATGAGACTATATACACATTTGCTTATATGGAGTTAAATGTTACCTCCTCATCAGCACTCCATGGGTACCAAGCTGTCTTAATCGAGGGGTTGACCTTGTCAATACACAGCTTAGTTGCTGTGACGGGAACTATGCCGTCAATGTCTCCGCTGCACAAGAATATGGCATTCATATAACCCATTGATCATCAATCAATCTCTGTTTTTTTTGGACGTATAAGGTGTAGGATGAAGAGATAATGAGAAAGATCAAACATCAAGAAATGTTAAATGTTTTTGCTTGATCTAATGAACTTACCTGTATATCCAGACGCTAATGTTAGACTCCATCAGTTCTTCGATGACGGGCAGCACTGTAGCCGGCCAATCATTCCATGCGGCATTTATCTCATAACTAACCATAATCAAGAAAAAGATTGTTAATCGATATACATCAAAACATACAATATATATTGCAAACAATGAAATTGATTATGGGTCTTTTAAAGGATCGATCATACTTGCAAGTTTCCCAAGGACCTGGAAGACCACCGGTAACATTTGCATGCAAAGCCGCTTGAACCTCAGGAATATTCAAGTAGGAAAAGATGTAGTTGTCTGTGCAGGGATCAAATCCACCCTGTTGCCGAGCAACATGAACATTGATTTATATAGAGTAAACCGAATTAGTATGCAACGCAACATATTATATGCAGGAGATGAGCTAGATTAACGAGTCTCACCCAAGTTACATTATTGGAGCCACAGAATGGTGCATATATGTTATAGATGTAGACATAATCCCACACTAAGTCGTCTGCTCGAATTAAGTAGGCTTGGCATACATCAGATGGATAAGTGAAATTTTGGCAGTTCAATCGAATTCCTTCGTAAATATTATCAGGAACGAGTGCATGAGACCAAAAGAAGTCATATTGACCCTTCGTATTTAGTTCATCATCAACCCAGGGATTACCAATCTGCAGATAACCAAATCATGTTAAGTGAAAATTATATACACCGTAAAATATCGCAGAATTAGCTAGTTTCTAAAAACAATTAAGGACGTACGGCTATTCCTTTGAGGTTGATGACGGTTTGGTTGGTGTTTTTGTTGTTATGAAGAATGAGTTGAGCGAGCTCTGGCACATAGTGCCCACCGTAGCTCTCCCCGGTGATGTAAAAGTCTCTGGCCTTGTATTGAGGGAACCTTTCTAACCAGTTGACGAGGAAGGTGTAGGTGTCGTCGGCAGTCCTTTTGTCGCCGCTTAAACGGTAGTCTGAGCTTGTGTTTGAGTAAGAAAACCCAACGCCGGCAGGGGATTCAAGGAATAGCACGTTTGCCACTGTAACAAGTATTTATGCCATGCATTAAGATTAATCCAACTTTTAGCTACGAGTTCTATATTTGCATGCAAGCTGAGTACAATACATATTGAGCTCAAACATTGCTAACTTTTTACGACCTTTGTTCCAGGCATAGGGATTCTGGTAGAGAGTCCTGCCGTCGGAATTTACTCTGAACGGGCCCAACTCCATCATAGCACCTCCTCCAAGGGACGAGCAACCAGGTCCTGCATGACAATATTTAAGATCCTGTATATAAACAAAGTTCATCATAATTTTCATTAGCTACCATGTATTTCAATTACTAATTCACCTCCATTTAGCCAAAGTGCAAGAGGTTTGGAGCACGAGTTGTCTGGGGACTCAACGAAGTAATAGAACAATGCTCTCCCGTGAACGGGCTCGACTGTCACGTACCCTGCATACTGATCAAAGTTCACTCCGTCAGGTTGCCCCGGCAATTTGGTTATCTTGTCTGCTTCCATCTTCCCAACTTGGGATCCTAGGTAAACAGGGGAATAAGTCTGAGTGCCTGATTTGAGTGATGCCCAGGTTGACGCAATTGTGTTCCCTGGCTTCAATCTCTTGTTCCTCCCAATGAAGTTGGCTAGTGGAGTACCATACCCTAATTTGCCCCGGCCATGAGCATTAGAGCTTTCCGCAAAACATACGATGGCGAACAAAAATATTGCGAACAACTTCATTGTTAATTCTTGGACCAGCGATCTGCCATAGCCAGTTCTACATACCAGGCACCAATTTGTAGGGAAGCTTGGGGTGTTCATTTTTTTGTTTACACATATAATATGTTGTTATTATCGTTCCCAGCTCCACCCCGGCTTAGGTGCAATCAAGTACTTGCCAAGTCAAATATTTATTAATCTGAATGCAGGATGCATCTTCTAAATTTGCCGTCTTTGGAATTTGTGTATACTGCGTTGCGTAATTGATAAGCGTCTTGAACCTTGAAGTCGTCAATGACGAACAAACTATAATTGAATATTACACTTTCCGAGCAGGTTTCTTTTGCATACAAATGCAAAGTATGTCAGATAAGTATGTATTCTCGTTATCGAAGGTAACCAAAATCGTCGCTATTCTTTGGACATACCTAGGAAGGATACATTAGCAGTCGAATCCATGTTGGTATTATCATTGCCTTTTGCCAAGAAGAGGCCGAGAAATTGTTTAAGGAGTACTTCACCGGTACATGACAAGCGATATTTAGGTTCCGGAGATACATTTGTATGGTAGTGGCCTGTGTTGGAGTGTACAAGACATATAACTATATCGGAGATACATTTATTTGGTAGTGGCATGTGTTGGAGTGTACAATAAATATGAGAAGACATATAACTACATCAGAAATACATTTATATGGTAGTGGCATGTGTTGGAGTGTACAATAAATGTGAGCAGACATATAACTACATCAGAGATACATTTATATGGTAATGGCATGTGTTGGAGTGAAATGTGAGCAGACATATAACTACATCGGAGATACATTTATATGGTAGTGGCATGTGTTGGACTGTACAATGAATGTGAAAAGATATATAACTACACGAGGAATCGTAAAGATATGGAATTCTTTTAAGAGGTATGAAGAATTTGAGTAGAATTATTAAAGACAAGGAGTATTTGGTATTTGACTATTTGTGTATCTTTTTCTATATATATATATATATATATATATATATAATTATATTGTGAGGTAAAGTGAGATAGAGAGTACACAATTAAGAGTGTTGTTTTAATTGTGAATTGTGAGTTTTTCAATTAAATATGTATCCTGGTTGGAGATTGTGGTCATTTCTTATTGAAGTGTGTTCCAGTTAGGGATTGTGAGTTGTTTACCATTCGAGAGTATGAGGATTTTCCAATTGGAATAATTTGTGTACTTATCATTGTTCGTAGTTTCCCTTATATTTTGAGGTTTACATTAAATTATTATGTATTTATTGACTATTGTTCATTAATTATTAAAGTATATCAAAGAGTTCAAGGTTAAAACCCCAACACCATGTAGGGTTACTAATTGAGTGAACCAGCTTGTAAACATTTGGTGTTCAGTTCGGCTCGGCTCGACTCAACTCAACTCGAGCTCGAAATTCGACATTTAAATACTTGAACTCGAACTCGAATCCTTCGAATTGAGTTTGAACAAGACACTGTTCGACTCAACTCGACTTGTAGGTTGACTCAAACTTGATTTAATAAAATAATATTATAATATAATTTTTATATTATATTATATATATATACTAATAAATTTAATTGTAACTAATTATATTTTTATATATAATATAATAACAAAATAGTGAAATAACTAAAGTGGTATTCAAGTTGAAAACCTGACTGTATTTTTTAAGCATATTACTTTTGACTTTATAATCGAACCAATTTCAAACTCACGAATGAACGAAGTTCGAACATGTTAAAATTATACAATTTAAACATATTTAAACTTGAGTCAAACTTAAACAATATAAAAAATATTCAAGTCAAATTCTAACATATATATTCAAAACTCGTTTAATCTCGAACCGAATTCAAACGAACGTCAAACTATTTAAGTTAAGTTCAAACACAAGTTAAACTCGACTCGCTTGCTGATTTAAGAACCCTAAATTCCCATGTTCTACCTCCTCAAAATTTGTGTAAAACTACTGGTAACGGTAAGCAACTAAGAAACACAAATCAGAGCAATATCGGATAGCATATAGTTTTGAATCCATAATATTCAATATACAGGTCGAGAACATAGATATAAAAAAAGACAAATTTTACCAAAGATACAGATAGGAGCTTGTAAATAAATACAAGAAAAAAATATACAACTTCGGCCAACCAGACAAAATATGAGGGGCTCGTTTTAATGTTGCCATCCAACTAAGGCAGCCTCCAAAGCAAGCCTGACCTTGATGGCTAGCCACACCCAGTCAAGTAGCCGGAAAAGATAGATGTGGGAATGAAAAAGTTGCAGCCAAAAACTTACCCTTTCCAATATCTACATAAACAATTCGTTTATGTTATTCTCTTTGTACAGTCATAAGCATGACACAAGACTGTACAAATGAATATATGGGCTAATAATCAGGCAACTCCATTGAGATTTAATGGTCCTTTTCATGACCCATGTATCATCATCGGTTCACAACGAAGTACGAGATTGAATGAAGGCAAAAATTTTAATTTTGTGACCTTTTCGTGCCAAATCTTTTCTAGTTCTGGTTACATCCAGTGCCATTCAATCTCACGAGATTCTGATCTCAGCAAACCACTTCCTAGTTTAAAAAAAGTTAGTGACCAGAAAAAAAGATCCGGTAATTTTGAATCTAATCACAACACTTGCATATAATTGGTAAGAGAAATGTCATATCACTAACCTTATACTGTTCATCATTAACTCTTAAAGCCTCGGTTATGCTTTCAACCCATCTGCAATGACAATGCTTTCATAAGGGACGACTGTAGTAAACAAATTTCATGATTTTTGGAAATATATAGATTTAAATGTGTAAATCTAACCCAACATCATTGTTACGACTTCCAACAGTTAAAACAACTAAAAAATACAAAAAAGATTATGGCACAAGAGGTATAACTTTATTGAACATGATGCTAATCCACATAACATTCATGAACAATGAAAATATCATGTTACAAACATTTTTTTCATGTATGATCCTCACTTGAGTTCCTGAAGAAACAGCCACATTAGCAGTTAAACTTCATCATCTTTATGTTAAAGTAGATACCAGGACAAGAACAAATGACTACTCACATATCAGCATGATTTCATAAAGCATTGATAGGATTAACTACTAATCAAAGCATGGGAGGATATATCTTATACCCCTCAAGCCCAGGATTTGGTGGATGGTATACGTTCTTCAATCCTAATTTCTTTGCCGCAGAAGCAGTTGTCTCACCAATGCAAGCGACAGCATTGTTCCAATTTTCAGATTCTGGAATTAGATTAACCCATGCCCTGCACCAACAAGAGCCAGAAATAATCACCAAGATTCTTCTTTATATAAAGAGATGCATTAAACCCAGATGATATACACGATATGATGGCCCACAAGAAGCAGATTTTCATTCTTTAAAAGTGAACTCAAAAGAGCTTCAGCTTCATGTGTCACACATCACAAGAAATCTAAGTTGTACGTGTTAAGAATCAACTGATTTAACAGACTTTGATCTCAACTTCTCGGATTTAGCAAGCTCACATCAATGGCTCATCTTAGAAAGTTCAGATCAGTGTTTCAGATTACAAGCACCAAAGTCTTTCAACACACAAAATCTATCTGTATTTTACCATCAAAACAGCTTTATTCTTATCTAGATATTTTCTAAAGACCACCTCTTTTAGTGGTAATTTTCGGATCTTCTCCTGATTACAAGTTGTCTTAATAAAACAGGTATGAGTTTGTGGAACTTAGTTAAATTTTTCCATAGCACTACAATAACCGATGGGAATATGTTAATAACCAAAAGAAAACTACATTAAACCATCTCAATTAAAAAACCCACCTTACTGCAGAAGGAGAAGCCACTGCAACAACTGGAGTAGAAAGAGCTTTTTCTAGTATAGCCTTTTCCACGTTTCTGACAGGTACCTGCAAACACCACATGAGAATGCAATTAACTTCTTGCACTTGGTTTGTTAATTGGAAATTTGCACCCTTAATCATTTCCACCATCATCACTGTTGTTAACCTATATTTTTGCTAGGTTAGGGCCAATGGCATGCTATTATACCACCAATTTACTTGCCAAAATGATGGCTTGAGAAATATCAGAAGCAAGCGTTAGCGCAACATGCTGTCCTTGATGCATTACTCAAACTAGGAAACGATGAGATGAGTGCTGTGAAATTGTATGCCCCGAACAAAATCTCTCAGAAAGGTCAAGAACAAAATGAATTTTGGAAAGGCACTGATGCCACCAAAAATAGTAAATGAGGTAACAAGGGACATCAATATAGAAGCTTACCGTAGAATATGTGTTTAGCCTTGTAACAATGAAGCCCCTTCTTAACAAGCCTTCTTCTGCAGAATGAAAACATGAATTTACTTCTCTGCCTAGCATTAAATACAATTACCAATAAAGTCTTGACGATTGTCAGCATAATAAAATACTTGGAAAATTAAGTGCAGCAAGTTTAACTCTTCTTCTAGAATGGTCAGAGACTTCAAAAAATTAGAAAGAAAAAAGCACGTGCTAGAAAAGAAATTCAAGGCCATAAATTCTTTATGATTCTTACAGAAAAATATGCATTGGTTCTTAAAATTCTAGGATCAGAGCTTACGCAAAATGGTAATTATCGTTAAACATCAGAAAGCAGTGCATGAGCATTACCTATTTCATTTCCAGCCTTCACTGAAGCAGGATAGAGAACAGTACAAGTCTGATTGTCTTGCTTAGGAAGTTCCAACGCTAAGACTTTGCCCGTAGCTAATAATACACAAAAATCAGAAATAAATATCATAGCAATCAAATTGCCAACAATTCTATCTAAAATCATTCAAAATTAGAGTTATAAAGTAGTCAAAAGAGCACATTAGGAAACAAAAGAATATCATGCAAACCAAAAGCAGTGGCCACTGGAAGTTAAGGTACTGGTGTGGTCGACAAAGAATGAATCTCTAAGCTTAAAGGGGCATAGTTTTGCCCAGCACATTTCATCTAGTTAATAACACATTAATAAATAGAGTAAGTTTGTGGTGGTGTTAGAATATAGATAATAGTTTTAAAAAATGGACCATTTTTTGCAGAGTGCAGGGAATTAAAGGCCTCATCAACCAACTGCAACACTAGAAGTTGCTTAAATTACCACAAATACTACACACAGTTGTTCAATACCTTTTGAGGGACAAAATTCAACATTAAGAGATTCTTGGTGTGATTTCATATTTTCAAAGATACTAGAAGTCCCAGCGCCAACAACAGCTATTCGAACTTTTGGTTTCCCTGCAGACCTGATATGACCACTTCAGACAGCAAATAAATCACCTGTGGCTAAAGGGAAATCTCTTTTTTTATTTCAAAGAGAGAGACTTACTTCCATGCATTCAGAAAAACTGCAGCCGCTTCAGGTGACGATACAACAATCCAGTCAAAGATGGTGGCTGCAAGTTGATAGCACCGTGAACAATACAGTAGCAACATAAATTGACATAGCTAATCATATAGTGCTCAGAAGACTGAGAGGCTGCAATGTTTTTTTCTATTTGAGACAATACTTGAATAAGCAATCGTAACAAAACTATCCATGATTGAATGAGCAATTGTAACAATACTTAAATGGGGCTCAGGTGACTGACTGCCCCAAAAAATTATCCATGATTAGAAGGAACCGAGAGAAATCCATAGTCCAAGAAAATCTGGCCGTCACTGGGGGTGTTTCAAAAAGATTCAACTTTCTATCACTCGTAGGAGGCTTTTGCCTAGAAAAAGAACAGCTTAAAGATAGTCGCACTTTTGAAAATCAATTTCAATCAAGAGGGCATAGCAACAAATAGAACTGGCTCCGCTACCAGTCGACCAGGATAAAAGAAAATGTATATATTTATATATTTGCCTTTTATTGATTCGCATCCTAAATTCACAAAGAAAAACTTGATATGATAAAAATTGTGTTCCATTAATGGGGTGGTAAAACAAAAATGTTGGGACAATCCGGAGGATGGAAGTGCACGAACATAGCCTACATCTAATATTGTAATATGCCATCTACACACCATGTCTGGACACCTATTTGAAGTCGAATCCAATTCCAATTAGTGAAAGTTACGAAGAACTGAACAAACTGAAAGAGTAAGCCAGAACTACTGACTTTGTAGCCATTACCACTCAACAAAGACTTCAGTTTGTTGGAATCAGGTCCTTGCGTGTGCTCGATGAGAGGCACCTCCAAACACCGAATGCCACGAGCTTTCTGAAACAAATCAAGTAAAATAAAAATAAAACGCATAGATGACTAACTAGGAAGGATTGGAGCAGAACAATTAATGCCACATTTCACATTTTTTTATTAAAAAATTAAACTTTTTTTAAAAAAACTAGAGAGCCGACAAAGTGCTCTGTTTTCTAAATGGCCTAAAATAATAATTTTTTTCAAATTAAAAGAAAAAAAAGAAATAATCTTTAGAACCAAATTAGCTCATTATTATTACATGGCCAACAGTAACCACATTTGCAAATCGACCAAAAAAATCGTTAAAAAAAAATTACTGGAACGAATCGGAAACTTCTAGAAAAAAGCAGAACTGCATCAAAAAAAAAATTCTAAACAAAAAACAGAGATATACGTAGAGATGGAGATGCCTACGAGGGCGGTGAGAAGCTTGGCATTCTTGCCGCGCTCCCTGGTGACAACGACGCTGGGAGGGGAGAGGGGGAGAGGGAGGAGAGAGTTGGGAAGAGGAAGGAGGAGGCGGCTGCCATGGAGGAGAAATGAGATGGCAATTCTGGTGGTGATAGGTGGAGAAACGTGTAAGAAAGAAGGCCGTCTCTCTCTCTCTCTCTTTCACCCTTCTCCTCTTTCCCGCCGCTATTTCTTAGACACCTGTTTCCTCCCTTTGTACGGCCTCTCTCTTATTGGCCGGGCTCATAATCGAGAGTGGTTTGGTTTGATTTGATTTAAACTTTGATATTTGACATGTAAATGTTGAAATTTAAATTTAAATTTAATTTAATTTAAATTTTTTGAAACGAATTTGAGTAAGATAGTGTTTAATTTGATTCGACTCGGTTATAACTCAAACTTGACTTATAGTTCGATTCGATAAAATAATATAATAATATAGTCTTTATATTATATATAAATATATATTAATAAGTTTAATTATAACTAGTTATATTTATTTATATATAATATAATAATAGAGTAGTGAGATAACTGAGACGAGAGAAATTCAAGGTGAGGGGTTCAATCCGACTGTATTTTTTTTAAGTGAGTTACTTTCTATTTTATAATTGAGTCGGTTTCGAGCTTGAGTTGAGCTCAAATAATATAAAAAATATTCGAGTCGAACTTGAGCATGCATACTCAAAACTCGTTTAATTTCGGGTCGAGTCAGCTTCGTTTAGTAGCCCTATATATATATAATTTTGTATATAAATTTAATGAGAATAATAAATAAGCATATGATAATATAAAAATTTTAAATAAGATTATGCATGACTATGCTATTTTGTATGTATGATTATGCCAATTTGAGTTTACTTGATTTTAAAATAAAATTATAGTATGAATTTATTTATAAGAGTATGTCTGTGCATTATCGTGTCTTCACGCGATGGAAGGATGAGGCAAGGATAGAAGGTGAATTGAGTAGAGGGTAGCCCTAAAGGCATTGCAAAGAAAATAAGTTTTTTACGTGATTCCAAAAGACCCGATGCGAATTCTCAGGTAAGTCTACAGTGAATTATATTTACATTCCATTATTTTTATGATTCTTTACATGTTACACTCACGAGTGTAATTTAACGGACAAATAGAGCAAAAAAACAAAACCCCCTAAGTTAATGCATCAATTCTGTAAAATATATAAACTGCACTTACGACTACATTTTGTGGGCATCTTAATTAAAGCACAAATTGCATCAATGGTTCATGCATCTTCCGATACGAGGCAAGGTAGCGGACAGTATAGTTGAAACAAAAGTTATTAATCATTAATTGATCGTCTACGAAGTTTTCCGTTCCTGTATGATCCTCTAAAATCGATGTGGAAATTGATGGCCGTCAATCATGCTATAGGGACGGGTTAATGTAAGTGCAGTTTATATATTAGGCCGAAGTTCCCGAAATATTTGAGAACTAGCTAGTCATAACATAATGATCATTTCAATTGACGTGGTACTGATTACCGACACCAATATGTAGGGCGACGAGTTTAATTAACAAATAGCACCAAAAACAACCCTGATCAAGCTAGTGCGACAGTTCTGTCTATTTATAAATTAAGTACTAAACTTTTGTGGGCTTCATCAATGGCGTCCACGTCCTATGTCGCACATATTATTATAGTTGAAACAAAATAATTTTTACATGGCGTCTACAAAATTTTCAATTCATATATTTATGATCCTCTACAACTAAATTTGCGAAGTAAGCATTTCTTCCCATTTATACGTGTTGTCTTTTTATATAGAGTAAATTAAGGGGCCTAAATTAATTTTTTATGGCAGAGATGAGATTTCGGTACGTAGCCACCATTGAGTTCCTAAAAATTTTTAGGTTAGATTTTAAATACAACAAATTAAATAAAAAATGAATTAAATTATTATAATTTATTTTTTAATTAAGTAGTATTTATCTTTAAAAATTGGAGTCCATCTCATTATTCCATATCTATAAAATTAGAATTTAATTAGCTATGAAAATATGTAGAGAAAACTCGAGTAAAAATGTAACATATATAATACACATCACCAACTTCACAAGCAAATTATAGATAGGTATTACAAGCAGGACGCGAACTAGATAACAAAAATTACAGCTAAAATATATACCGATGAGAGACTGATCAGAAGACGCGAGCATATACACATCAAAAAAAGAAAAGATAGAAATGAGAAGACAAATATAATCAACAAGAACAGCTTTGGGCGTGGAGCATGACCGAGAAGTAAGAACAAATTGTCCCTAGTGGCCACCACCAGGACTGTCACCTGGAGCTGTAGGTCTCAGTGAATCCGGATCAATATTCAAGCCATTGCCATGGTGCAAATCCCAGAAATATTTAGACCTTTGGGTTTCCCTCACTGCTCGTTGTGATATTGCGCAGCCGTTACGCCTTGTACATGATGACCCATAATTTAGACCACCATTTGAGGACAATCCGGAGTTCTCTTTCATGGGCAATATTGCATGGTAATATCGTCCCTTTTTCTTGCCAATATCATGTGAAAGACGAGCTGTCGAAAAAGTAATTCTAAGGAGAGAAATGTGACTATAAAGATCAACGTTGTTACCTTAGTTTTCATATTGTTTCAACTCTAAGACACTCTCAAACTATCAGAAGGGAATGCTATGAACTCTACGAAGCAAAATGATCAGCTTTATATAGGAAGCCTATGAAAAGGTTAAAATTAGGGAAAGAATGCTATCATATTTAAGTGGACGATTGATGTATGCAATGGTCGTAATAATAATTATAAAACTAGATAAATATATATAGTGCTCTTCCTGGGTGTGGTTTCATTTATGCTTTTATTTGTAAGAGTGCTCTGAGTGATCTGTCTTCTTCCTTCTTGGCTGGTTTAGTGCAAGATTAAAAATATCATGGGGAAGCACGAGTTGCTTTTCCAAAGAGTATCTACCCGTTATCAATTTTAATATTTGATATATATTTTAACATTTGATATATATTAACACAGGAAGTGCCGATGTTGACTGTAAGCTCATCATCGATTCATCATTATTAATATTAACGAATCTTACTTATAATATAAAGCTTGAAGCTAGAATATGCACCGCAAGCACTGGATACATTATCTGGGAAGTACTTCCAACCTTTTTAAAAATATTTATTTTTGACCCATTACAGTTTCAGACTCCACTATAGCTGCAGGTGCACTATAGTACACTGATCTGAAAGTTTATGAGCCGCTTAATTAGCAAAAAAAAAACTAACACATTCTTATTTCAAAGTGTGAAAACATAGTAATGTTACAACAAACTGCGTATAGAGTATATACTTGCGCCATAAAAGGGCTACTCAAAATCATTTAACGCAACCTATGATATATATATATATGTGTATGTATGTATGTATCACCTAGGCTTATAATTTATAGGGAGAAAATATGACTTCGGGCTAGGGTTTTACCCGCTTATTGCCCTTCTTGGTTTAGGGCAATCTCAAGTCAGCTTGAGTCAATTCGAGTTGGTTGAAGTCGGTTCAGCTTTCAATCTATGAGTATGGGGCTTAAATAGCTGTATAAGTATATTATAAATATTGAGTATACTTAATATACATACAATAGGTTCAATTATGGTACAACAAAACATGAATTGTCAGTATATATACGAGATATACATTTTTTTTACTTGTGTTAGATAAGGGTTTTAGGGCAAAATCTAGGTTATTGCAGTCTCGAATATTCATTTAGGTTTTTTTAGTGTACCTTTTTTACATACATCATTGGAATTTTAAATTACTGGATTACCTCTTAGGGCTTAGCTTGATTTAAGTCTTACATCTTCGTCTGATCAAGTTTAGGATTTTGAAGTTCATTTACCTTTCTTCCCTTCATTTCTGTCCGCAAAGTCTCAGTTAGGCTTTGAGTCAGTTTTGACTTTTGTTAGCGTTGATCCAAACTTTCTACATATATATATATACACTCTAGGTGAACTACACTAGAACTAGATTACACCACGTGGCAAGATCTTAATCGTCCAACAAAAACAGAAAATAAACCTAACGCTCCTCTCCCACTATTTCAAAATTTTCACCCTAGCACTGTCATCAGCAAATCTCTGATTGTCCTTCAGCCATCGGAATAGGACAATTGTGACCACCTCGTTATCAGCTACGATCCATACATGTCACTACCATCGACTCTAATTTTTACATGTGTTTAGTCTCGTATTTATTTAGTGTTAATCATGTTATTATCGTTATTCATGAATAGTGTTTTATTTATTTTACGTATTTATTATTCATCTATATATTTATGAGTTTATTAATTAATTAATTAATTAATTAATTAATTAATTAATTATTTTCATAGATGTCTAAAATGTTATTTATTATTTATTATACTCTTAATGTTACTTGTCCACTATTATTTTAATATTGTTCTTTTATTTATTTGACTTATTTTATTTTATTTGACTTGTTTAGCATGATTCTTTGTTGTGATGTTATGGTTAATGTAAGCATACACTATAATCATACATCATATAGAGTTGTCAGTATTTTGCTTAGTAGTGGGTTCTGATGTAGGTTTTAAAGTTCGAGTTCGATGTAGATGTGTTGATACACTTGAAGCTTCGATCACAGGTCCATTAAGACTCTACTCAAATTTATTGCTTTATTTTATTTTAGATTTGATTTCCAGATCATAAAACATATTAAGTGGTTATTTTATCGGACCCCACTTAACACATGCCATCAATATGTATTTTACTTCTATGATTAATAACCCTCGAGGATGAGATCCTTTTAAGTTATTTTTGAAATTAGATTCACTTTCCGTTGCCTTCAAACCTATTCATATAATTTCCTTCCTAGCCTTATATATAATTTTTATCAAGTTTTCAATGAGCAAAAAGTTGGCGAATTTGACCTTGCGTCTACTGTGAGCGAACACATACACAAGTCGTAGTAGACTCTGGATTAACGAGAGGGTTATTCCATTCACAATGGATCCTGACATCTTTATGTCTTGAGCTTCTTCACACTTAAAGAGGTGTGGAGTTGACAGGTATTATTGTGTATAGTGTATGTTTAGACTTGTAGTATCAAAAAGTAGTGAAGGCGACTACCTAAGAGTATACGACTATTGTGATCTTGGTCAGGCATCATATGGAAGTTTGAAGAGGAATATGCATTTTTTCCCGATAGTGAGATTAATTATTGCTGAGAGTTACACAATACCAGTTCAGTTCGAGATGCTATCGAGTTTTCAGTTTAATGGCTCACCAGTATATACCTTTGAGAGTTTTCATGGAGATTCTATATGGTTTTCCTTCCTTGTGGAATTTTAGATTTCATTTGTCAGTTTATATTAATTATTTTCCGGACTAGTAATATTCGTTGTTAATGTTTTTTATATTACATATATAGGATTTATGTTACTTTGTTGGGTCGACTTTAGTAGAATGACAGATGGTTGCTACACATATTTATGCTTAGTAAGTAGTTGTTTTCTTTCGTACTTTTATTTATATTTGATGTATTTTCATGTATATTTAATAATGCCGTCCATTATTGAGATACCAAAAGGGTTGTTTTAGTCAGTGTTCATTGTTCGAGTTTTACTGATTAATTTATTTATTCATAATTCAATTTTATCGTAACATTTCTGATTCGGTTCTCAGGCGAGCCAAAATCGAGGTGTTGCAAGAGCATTTCTCATTTTGATGAGATGCCAAAAAATCATTTTAAAGTACTCTGTATATGTAATTTCTATTAGAATTTACTTTATGTTATTGATTTATATATTCATATATATTAATTTTTTGCTTGATGTTAGCTGGGATTTGTTTGAAACTGCTCGATCAGTGTGCACCAATGTAAGTCCATTGGGTTCAATTGGTACCGGTAGTTGGCATCTTCAAGCTTTAGGGCCATCATCCTTCCCACGAATTGAAGCTTATTTAATATCTGTTTTGCTTGGTTTGATAGATTATGAAGAGAGAGAGAAAAAGGATTTTAAAATAAATAAAAAAGAAATTAATATTTTTACTATTTTCTCTTATATGTTCGGTAAGAAAGAAAGAAAAATTATAAAGCATCATTCTCCGTTCTCTTTTTTTATTATTTTCTTGCATCTTTTGTAAGAAAATGACTGTCTTTCACTATGACATAAAATCAATTTCATTTTTCCATATCTTTTTGCAAACTAAGAAAGTAATGATGCAAGAAAAGTACACTTTTCCTACACTTTTTTCTCCTCACCATCCAAACATACCCTAATTGTCACCTTCGAGAGCGCCATTAGTTTAGCAAACTTCTTCTAACTCACAACTGGTTTGCAGCAGCCTGCAGCAACCTACAAATTCAATCAGTGGTAGAGATTGAGAGCGTGAATTTCCCGGGTTTGCTAAGTCTCACATATCCTAGATTATGAATAATTAAGTTCCCGTGCCTGCAATATTTTAAGGTTGCCACCATTATGCAAATAAACATTTGGACTGTTGAAGACTGCAAGTGTGGATCGATGTTAGTATTGCTATGTTCACAGCTAGCCTATCAATATTTGCCTTTACCTTCTCCAAATTGTTCTCCATTAAATTAAATTAGGACATCATATAGTACATGCACTTGATCTGTCAATTCATGAAAAATGTTGGGGATGCCATTTTCCCCCAATATATTTTTTAAATAGGTTTGCCATAAGGATTAATTAATTGGAAATTCTTGTTTCCATATCTTTTTGTTCGACTATGTATAAATCCTAGTTTCAAAATTTGTTTGGACTGCAAAAGCCCCTTATTTGACTAGTTTATAGCTTAGTAAGTTGAACTAATTTACATATGAACATTTCAAATTTAAGTTGACACATTACCAATTATATCATCCCCTAGATCAAGTGAAAATTTTAAAAACATCAACTAATGTCTTTATATATTAGTTAAATGAAGATTTAAGTTTCTCTTGGCACCAAGTCTTAGATATACTTGCCCATGATGTCTGATTGCGTATATCATTTTATTACAAATTAATTAATTCGGTATTTATATAAAAAAACTTGTGCCTCAAATAATTATGTCAGTTTGGAACAGTTAGGAATGACCTGATCATAACATACTACAAGAAAACAAGCGCTAGTAACAAAAATTTTGTTATTGAATGTTTTAAGTTTGTCACAACGATCATAACATACTACAAGAAAACAAGCTCTAATTACAAAAATTTTGTTATTGAATGTTTTAAATTTGTCACGGCGACGAGCCTCATGATCATAAAAAATTTTCACAACAATAATGAATATTTATTTTCGTCACTGAAGCCCCTGTTTTCTTCCAGTTTGGACGTAGCTTACCCAAATTTTTAATATAATGATACAAAATAGTGTGAGTAGGTAAAATCATTCGACATTTTAATTGAAAGACAGATTCTATATTATTTTTGGGAATTATATGCATGCACAGTGCATGATACGAAAACCATGTATATATTTATGTATTCACCATTTACCGAATGGCTCGACTATATATCGAGTTTGCTGCGTTTCGAATGAAATGAGAGTACATTAACATTTTAAGAGATGTGCATGGTGCAATGTAATTTTTTACGCAAGCTTACACAGAACCATTAGAGTGCAAATTAGAATGATATGGTCGGCTGATCTTCATATATGGAACACTCCAATCTATTAATTACTTGAGAAACTCCAAATTAGATATGGAAAGAAACCGATCAATACATATATAAACTTCAACAAAGGAAATCGAACAAAGAGCTAGAAAAAAAACCAAACAGACGATAAATAACCTGTCCATGATAGGACAAGAAAGATCAATGAAAGCCGCAAACCCAACGAAATGTTCAATACGTTCATATGCTCAGTTATGAATGGAGTGTCCTACACCAGGACTGTGACCTGGAGTAGTAGGAGCATTATCCACTCCAATGTCCATATCTGGACTAAGAAGGCCTCTTCTCTTAATTGGCCCAACGTCGTCGTGTCCGGCGGCTGCATGCATTGATACTGCTACCTCATTAGTCTCACCATGCACCTTCCTGCACCTCTTTTCTCTAATTTCCAAGTTGAGATGACGCCCTTCACACACGTTGGTGAGATAAACATTAATGATCAAGAACGAAACACAAACAATGATGATGAAACTGTTCTTCCTCATGTCCAGTGTTACAAAAGAAATAATGTCGCTTGAAGCTAAAAATGAAAAACGCTGACAATCGAAAGCAGTAAGTAGGCCACAGGAAAGAGGGCAAACTATGGGCGCGTTGGAGCTATGTAAATGGATTGTTGCCTTCATATATCTCATCGTATATATAGGCAAAAACCGAGGAGCATGCACCAGATAACAAGCTGTTATAGTCCCCACCCTTGGGGAGATTCTAAATTACAAAGATTCCTCACGGCAAAAAAATAACAAAGATTCGTACATAGAGATTAGCTGGTCAGGACAAGCTTCAAGCACAACCGACAGCTTTGCAGACTTGAGTACCAAGTGGTCTACTGTTCAAGCACAACCTCTTTTCACGTTTCTTTCTAATTTTTACGTCTTTTCTTTTGGACTTTCTGCTCAATGCTTTGGTTTTTAAAGCTCATGTTTTATAAAAAATTAGGTCTCGTCCAATCATGTTTTAGTGGCAACATGTTCTTTATCACACCATTGAACAAAAGGCAAGTAGCAAGGCTTAAAGTAATTTGGTGCACCCAAGGCTGGGTCAGTAAATGGGACGGTGGTGAGCAGCATCGATGGGAGTGATAAAGGGAGAGGTAGAAGTACTGTTCATTACATGTAAGCCGCAAGAACTAAATTTTATTAATTAAATCAACCATTATATATGTACACAAGCTGTACTACTGGCACAACCGCAGCCGGTTAACATGTATATGATCTCTTGGCCACATGATGAGATGAATAGCTGCTCCCCGACCTTTGGAGTAAGAGGAGGTCATGTTCGCAGCTTCAATCTTTTGTTTAAGGAGGGCAAGGCTTGTAGAGTACGTACAATATGGGCAGAAACTTCCTTTATATCGAACACTTTAATTTAGGTATGGCAACCATCCAACTGTCTTAAGTTACAGTTCTGTGTGCCCAAGTAGCAAAATGGGATGCCTTCTTCCCTTTCCACTAGATAGTTTAAGTACTAACGTATAATTGATAGAGCTGCTTTGTAGGCCTGCGTGGGCCAGCAAGCTTGAAGCTAAATAGAGAACCACGCAAGATTCATAGTTCCAATTTGACCGCCTGTAGATTCCTTGGAAATGATTGTTAGTGTGGTTTATAAATATATTGATGATAGATGAAACTTTATATAACTTAACAGAGAAAAGTAAATAACATTTGACAATATCAGAACCCTCCAAACATTTACGCACGATGCCAGCAGAAAGAAACCTTTTACAGCATTAACCAAAACTAAACTAGCTTCGATAAGTTGATTAATTTTTAATTATTTCGAGGAAGTTTCATATATATCATTACTTTCACTTGCATAAGATTATGAAGCACTTAACGCATACATGCATGCATTACTTGGAAGGAGTGCGACGTTGTGAAGCAATTAATAGGTAGCCAAATTAACTCGCTGGTTAAAAACTATGATTGTACGTTTCCTGAACATCTCTCATTCCATTATATACACCCTATTAATTTTTTAAAAAAAATAAAGTCCTCTTAATATTTGTCATGGCTTTATAATGAAGATTAACGATATATTAAACCGAGTTTATTACATGATCTCTACAAATCAATGAACAATTTATCGGGCGGTGACTGCGTTCACCAATTAACGTCTCATGGCGGATGTTTAGAGCCAACCCATATATATTAAAGGAAGTGTTGTGAAGAGAAAGCGAAAAGTCAAGTGCATGGACGACAAGCAGCTTGCAGAGGACCCATATTTGCCTTTGGCTCTCGAAGGCATCCCCAAGACGATGGATGGTGGGAAGCTTTTTCTAGTTAATTAACTGAAAAAGAAGATAGACGAGATCTTTGCAAGAAAATTTTATGTGCTATTTGCGCCTAGTGCAAGATCTTTTAGCTTGAAATTAATGTTTATATGTCCGAAAGGAATATATAATTTTCCTTTTTTAATGAATTCTTTTTAGAGTTTATATATGTACAGTGTTTCTGTCAACTGCATCATATTTGTTCATATAGATTTGTTATACGCACGTCACAAAGAACATCCTGTTTACTTAGCTTTACATATCAAATCTTTTTTTAATCTCTAGTGTACATTAGTACAGCAATATTTTTTTACGACTTAATTAAGCACCTTCATTGTAGCTAGAAGGAGATTAGAACTGGATATTGCTGGCTAGTGAGAGGAAAGAATGAAAGAGGAAAATTCAAGGATTCTAATCTGCACAATCTATTTTTCTAAGATTACCTATGTCATTGGTAACATTCTTGAACTGTAGTCATTTGATAACTAAAAATTATGTAAATCGTGGATAAGCTTCCATAATACTAGGGAAATGGAAGTGCATAGGATTAAAATTTAGTGCGGTGCTTGCGAAGCTGCAGAATGACCACGTACATATGCAACATATATATATCATAGATTTTGATCCTTGGTGCTTCAGATACAAATATTGATACATGCATCAAGCAATGCTAAGCATATACATGTTCTCGAGCTTCTTTGTCTGCTCCTCACGTATGTGCTGCATTACAAATATGAAGAACGCATGATGGACTAGCATGAAGGAGAACAGTTGAACCATAACGTATTTATTTATTTAACATGAACATAGGATTACAGCAATATCAATACAAACGTGCATGTTTACATAATAAGCAATTGATTTCATTTACGATACTTGTAGGCACACCATGTAATAATATATACTTCATATCATATATATCAACAAATATCTCTTTTTTGCGATTAAATGGTAGTCTTAGTTATGGTTCGAGTGGCCTACGCCTGGGCTGTTACCCGGAGTGGTCGATTCAGAATCTTCAACACCGAGCATTGCACTAGAGCTGCCAAGACTACCATTTCTGGACGTCTGAATCTCGGCACTCACACAGCCCTTTTGATCTTCTTTCACCTGCGCCAGCAGGTACCTCCCTTCGGAAAGGAGCAGCCCATACGAAACGATAAGAGCCACAATGAAGATCAAAGATACAAAGGGTTTTGCAGTCACCATAACGGCAAAAATTGTAGCTAGCTAGCAGCTCAAGAGATTTGTATGTGAACGAGGGAATGACTCAGCTATCTCCTACGGCGTGGGTATTTATAGCAACCCGATGTTGGGAAGAAGTCACCACCACTAGCACAACCATTTGAACTTGAGATTAGCAGCACCAAAAAATTGCACGAATTGAACGGTGAGTGGTGAATGCTACCAAACAGCTTTTCCAAATTCTGTAATGGGTCAAAGCTTGTCCAAGGATGTTAAACACTTTCAACCCTCATAGTTCCTCATTATGTGTACCCTTTGTCCAGTTTAATCATTTTTTTCTTATAATTCATCTCCAACCACTGGTAGTGAAGCGCCCAAGACGGAAAAACGATGGCTTTATGAAATAGTGGTCATCAGCTATTAGTCTTCATCCATTCTCCATTATTTTTTTAAGGTTCTCAATGTAGTACTCTTTCTTCTTCACACTTGCCAATTAAGAATATTCAATCTTTATAACCTGATATAGTACTAGAACAGCTATATATATATATATATATATATATGCAATTGTCTTCTGAACCATTGATTTGCTAGCCTTCAACTGATCTCAAAGGGAATTGCAATTGGTTTTACTTATGACCGTGGCCAGAAGCAGTCTCATATATATCTATATATATATATATATATATATATCTATATATATATATATATATATATATATATATATATATATATATATATTGTACGTTCTTTAAGCTTATAAATTCTTTAGTCTTCATGGTTGAATCTCCATGTTAGGTGCTTTACTATACAGAGCTAGCTGTAAACCCCATTAGGCAAGCTTTGTCGGGTAACATATTTTGTATTCATTGCTTGACCAATTTAACACCCTTCGCCTTTCGAGTACTGTACTATATGAATGGCAACATAGAGTAGTGACTTTAATAATGTATGTAAGTCATAATGGAATCCCAGCAGCCATTGTTCAAGGTTTGGACCAGCCATTCACACATGCATCTCTGGGCACCAACCAGCTTCAAAATTAGTCTAAGACGTATGATTAGAATTAGTTGTATATAATAAGCTTAAAAGTCCCACAAAAGAGCTCCATTCAATCTTTTCTTTTCACTAGGCAATCGTTACTTCCTCAGGTTTAGGAGTGTGAAACTAAACATTATTTAATTTATTTAAGTGGCGTCCACGAGCAGCTTTATTCTTTCAAATGACAAAGTATTAATATAATTAACCACTTGCGCTATGGCGATGTTGTATTACGGTATTTAGTATTTGTTCAAATGTCTTAGAATATATATCCCACGTTAAAAAGAATTATAGATAAAGATCAATATATGCGTGGAAGGCCAAGCCTTTTCAAGATGACTTGTTATTTTGGGATAAGAGGTTCATGTTCCACACTTTAACATGATATCAGAGCTGTAAGGCAGCTCACTCACCACAAGTAAAAGGAAAAAATTATCTATAAAAATCTTGTGCACAGAAGAAAAAATAAAAACCTCACAAGTACAAGTGGGTAAAGAGACCCATGTCCGGCACTTAAACAAAATGATCGGTCATTTACATATTTAATGCACCTATGGCCCCTTCTTGTAAGTATACTTCAAATGCTTTTAGTATTAACAGAAGCGTGAAAAAAGCGTCTTAATTTCATCTTCAATAGGAGTATTTGGTCATTATATTAATTGTTCAAGGTAGAATCGCATGTATGTGGCATGCATGGTAATTCATTTCTGCCCTTTATATATTATATAATATAAATATATGACATTGTGCTGGAATCAAATCGATCCTAATTAGCTTCTGTTTATAATCATTATACGTGGTTTTAATTATGCATTGTTTGCGAATTTATTGAGTAGGATTACTTTGAAATTTCATGCATTTTAATTCCGTTACACTGAGTTTTAGTCCATGGTTTGCCGCCAGTTGCGGCCAAACAATAGACTCAACCCTCTCAGAGTGATGATCAGCCCAAGCCCGAGAGGATTAATGTGTGTAGTCATGATCCCAACACTATTGCCGAGACGATTCCCAGCTGACTCAATCTCATAACAATGATTAAGTATAGTTTGAAAAGTATTTACAATATGCATGCATGGCTCATGAAAATTATTATCGCTATACAACATTAAAACACACGAGCATGTCTATTTACATATCATGTTGTACGTAACAGGTGACATAAATCAGTAAGAGTAAACTGAAAAGGACTTATCTGGCTTGGTAAATGAGCATGTAATGCCCACAAGCCTAACTAGTTGTGAAGAGAGTGGCCAACGCCTGGGCTGTGACCGGGAGCTGTTGGCCGGAATGCATCAACTTCCATAACTCTTTTCATCCTGTTCAATTTGTATCTTCTGGTACTTTGTTTGTCAAAGTTTCTTGATCTGTGGAAGACTGAGTATTTTAGTCGGACTATTTGGTAACTCATATGTTTCATTTTTCTTCCTTCAGATGGTAGAGCAGAATCGGTTAACATTAGCAATATCAGGCACATGAAAGTAAGAGTTACGAACCTGGCAATCCTCATGAGAAATACTATGTATATGGAATAAATAAGTTAATCAATGTCCTAACCGTAACTGTGGCTTAATTGGCTAGCGTTTATTAACACAGCAGCTCTTGTTTGTAAGTACTGCTTAATTATAGATGAACAAGCTGCATATACACAAGGATTTAGATAGCAGAGATAATAAGATGAGAGTAGAAATGCAAGGCAAGGTTAATATGAGATTGAAATTTTTGGATATGAAGCGTTGAGCTAGCAGAGGCCTTCTTTCAATCTCCTCTATACATATATGGAGATGCATGCTGTATATATACTACGGCGTGTACGTGAATATCTCAAAGTTACTACATCTAAAAACACAAAGACTAGAGTGGAATCATGTGATTTTTCAAAGTAAACAAATTTATCAAGTCTCATATTCCAGGGAATCTATACATATCAGACTACCAATAGATGCATGGATGAACGTGCAGGTTAGTCGACCAAGAGAATCCCGCGTACTTGTTTGGCTTCTCTTTGAGTGTTGAGCGTGTACCATGGCCCCCCATGCACTGTTGCACCTGATCAGAAGCAGCAGACAAACGCCAATTTGAGTGAAAGAGTACTTTTCATTGGCTTATTCTTCACTTTATCAGCCTCTGACGCTGCATAATTAATCCATGTTTTCCCGTGATTTTGTTATTGTTCGATTATAGTGTCATTGCTTCACAGATCCTTTCTCCCACCACTCAGGAAACTTTACCTGCAGCATGTGTTTAGCTGAATCATGTCGGATTTCTTTTTAGACTTTTGAACGCGCGCTCGGCTCAACACTTCTTTCTGTGATATGAAGCAGAGAGCATCGTAGCAGTTCATATTATGACGTTGTACACTTGTCCCTGGCAAGACGTGAAAGGTTGCGTTTTTGCTCTTGATCCCCCCACAGTGGTTGTTGTGGTTTGCAAGAATACATTGCTCTCACATTGGCATGAGGTATTGGTCAAATTCTACAAATTCTTCGTATGGGTGGATCCAGCGCCTTGTGCATTTGTGCTGGACCTGCTTTATTTGGGCGGTCCCTGTTCCATCCCCTGGCTGTTCTGGTCGTCCAGATGCCTTTGTTCTTGGAATTGGTACGAGTTCTAAAACTAGTGAAGCTAATTGCCACCTTTTTTCTACACATCTTTAATTTGGCATATCTTGTATTTTTTTCTGGGAGATGCTTTTTTTTCTTGAAAAGGATGTAGATTAATGATACGTTCATATATATATGTATAGCTCATAATATTAATTATAAGGATTGGCGAATATCGACCATCTCGTTAATTTTATAGTTGACTCTGGTTTTTTTCACAAGACTATTTTTTTAGTCTATTTAATGGGATAGTTCCGTGGAGGCAAACTTCTAATATGCTAAATAAAAAATAAATAAATACATTGATTCTTATTTTGTGCATATAAAATAAATTGAACATGCGAATTTTTATATAATGTATATCCTTATAAAATAATTTATTTTAGCCATTGAAAGATTCAATTTTGATTTTAAGTACACCATTATTCGAACCTAGTAAATACTTAATATTCAATATCCACGAGTGTTTAACTTAATTCTAATTAATTACTTTGTCTTCATCTTCTAAACATGAAGGTGTTGGGTTATCTTCGCATCGATCAGAAAGAGGTCAATGACTTGTCTATAAACCAGTGATGCGTAAATTGGATCGGCGGCGATCTGATTTAAAAAACCCTCTGAATTGACTAGGCTCGAATCGGTCCACGAATTGGCCGATTTGAGCCGATTTCGGAATCAGCTGGAATTGGGTGATTCCGACCGGCTGTGGGGAGGCGGCGAGGGTGGCGGCGGGCGACCAGGGAGGGCAGGGCTGGGTGGCAACGATAGCGAGGGATGGGGCCGCGAGGGAGATGACTGAGCGGGGGGCGAGGGGGACAACGAGGTGATAGGGCTGCGAGGGCGGCTTCGAGAGGGGGGAGGCAAGGAGGGGGGCGACAGGGTGGGGCGGGGTGGCAGGCGAGGAGGGGGGCAAGAGGCTGGGGGGGGGGGGGGGGGGGGCGACTGGGCGGGGCAGCGGTAGCGATCGGGGGGAGATGGGGGATGAAATATCAGTGGCATTTTCGTAATTAAAAGTTGACTCGACTCTGACACGAGTCAAAAATAATAACTAACTTTAAATAATTTTAAAAAAAATCTAAAAATGAAAAAATATCATTAAATATAATACATAATATAATATAAAAATTATATCAGAATGACATATTCTATACTAATAACCCACTAATTTTGACTAAGTTAAAATTTTTATATAAGACTGATTCAGGCTGATTCAACTGGACCAATTCTTATCCGATTTAGACCTATTCCGATTCCAATTCCGATTTCGACTCCCTTGAAAACCGATTCTGATTCAGATTTCGATTTTTGCAACCATACTATAAACTAATGAAATAGTATTTTTTGGTGAATTAACTTTTAAATTAAGATAAAAAGTACCTGATAATTATTTCAAGGGGGTGTGTTTACCCACCCACATTAATTAATTGGGTTAACAGAGCCGACGGTGGCCTTGGACCTTGGTATTTGTGTGGAAGCCTTCCTCGACCCCAAAGATGGCGTAGGCTGATTAGATTAGAAGAGCCTAGGTGACCTTGATTCCGTGGACAGCCTCTTCAAGATGATAAGTAGATATGTTTCTGAGTTCTCTTCGTCCGCCATGGAGGATGAGGGGATTGTTGGGTGATCTATGGATTGGTCGTGATGTAGGGTGGTGACTTGTTCTTAGGGCTGTTAATTTAGCAAGCCAACTCGTGAATATTTGACCTTCAACTTTGTTTGACTCAATTTAAAATTTGACATTTAAATATTCAAACTCGAACTTGATTTAAACTTAAATTCTTCAAGCCAAGTTTATTCAAGGCAGTATTTAACTCAATTCGACTCGGTTATAATTCGAACTCGATTCAAAATCGACTCGTAGCTCGACTAAATAAAATAATATAATAATATAGTATTTATATTATATATATTTATATATATATACTAAGTTTAATTATAACTAATTATATTTATTTATATACAATATAATAAAAAAGTAGTGAGATAGCTTAGATGAAAAGTATTCAAGGTGAAGACTTTGGGTCTTCTCAAACTTAAACAGTTTAAGTGTATTCGAGCTCGAGTCGAGCTCGGACAATATAAAAAATATTCAAATCAAACTTAAGCATGTAAGTTCATAACTCGTTCGATCTTGAATCAAATTAAAACAAACTTTAAACTATTTAAACTAATTTTGAACATAAATTAAAACAAACTTCAACCTATCAGAACTAAATTTAAACATAAATTAAGTTCGTATAGTTCGGTCGTTTACCAGCCGGTGTACAAAGGACGGCGAGGGTTTTTGATGAAGTAAAGAGGCCGTTGCAACTTATTTCTAAGTTTTAAGGCCTCGTGAGCCGACCGAAAGGACGTTAGATCGGATCAGCGCTAGATTCATGGAAGGAGAAAGACATCATCACTTTGTGATGATTCATGGCGCCTGCCACGGCGCCTGGTGCTGGTACAAGCTCGCCACCCTCTTGGAGAAAGCCGGTCACACTGTCACCTGCCTCGACCTCGCCGGCGCCGGCCTCGACCGCTCCAACCCCGACTCCATCACCACCTTCGACGCCTACACCATGCCCCTCACCCGCTTCATGCAAGCCTTGCCTCATCCCAATAAGGTTCCATCCCTATCCACGGAGAGAGCTCGCTTTCTTCATCCTCCTTCACTTTTTTACTCTGGTCATGAGATGTATACGACCGCTGTTTTGACAGGTTGTGTTGGTCGGGCTCAAGTACGGAGGGCTTAGTGTGACCCACGCGATTCATAGATTCGGGGACAAGATCGAGGTGGCCATATATGTCGCCGCCACCATGTTGCGTTGTGGGTTTATCACTGATCAGGATTACCAAGATGTATGTATCCATTCCCCCCTCATGCCTTCGGTATTTCTTCTTTGCTGTATTGATGGATCATATAAAAAAATACAGTCTTGGTTGCTTTTGGGGTTAAAAGAGAGCATTTTCCAGATACTGGTCAGTAGTCATAAAAAATAAATTAAAAAGAATGGTAGCTTTTGGCATATCAAAGAGGTATTGTGCAAATTCATGTGACTTTTTAAATCCTTTTGGTAGGTTTAATCCCAAGAGTATGTTTTGACGTAGTTGTTATTTTGTTTGCTGCCTGCCCTCTTCCTTTGTTAATGAAAATTTGAAAATTGTTTTTTTTAAAAAAAAGATCTGAGAGGAAGGTCAACTTTTTCTGTGGTATGCAAAATGAATTCCATCTGCTATAGTAGATTAGAAGTTACTGTAGGATCAGCTACGTGGAGCTGTGGAAGTAGTTGTTGTATTGGTATGGTGAGTATGCAAGCAAATAATTTTTAGCTGTGGTTAGTTTGTTGGCTTGGTAGTGGTTAGAGTAAGAGGAAAGAAACTCGAAAATGGGAGTTGGAATTTCTATACGTAAGGGGAAATCAAATTTGTATTCAGCAATTGATGAGTTAATTGAACGTTTTCCCAAATCCTTCTCCAGCCCTTCTATGCAACTCTTCAAGCTTTTATCTTCCTTAACTTTCTTCTTCCGATTCTCTTGACTTTTCGATTTTCGTCTACCATTGCCTTCTCATCTCAGAATTCATTCCAAATTCTCCATTTCTGCTTAAGTTACAGAACAATGACTATGTAGGCTCAACCTAGTTTATCGTATTTCCTTGGAATCCTGTATGGCTCTACTCGTGTAGAATAATCCAAGGTTGCTGAAAATTTTTTGTGGTATTGCTTTGTACTTTTACTTTTACCATCCAGTATTATGAAATCAAAATGTGTAATTTTTTAAAATTTTTAGCACCTTCCCTTCACCTTCTGATGAACACTTGAAAGATTTTATGTTTCATGTTGCCCCAAAGTTTTCCATAAATATAGATGATTACTAGTGGGGATCTAGCATTTGCTTTCCAAATCGTTTCAGTCTTTACTTAAGAAGTTTCTTTAGAATTGTATTGTTTAAGGGATGAAAGTTTTGTGATTTCATTTACTTGAGAGTTATAGTGCAAAGTTTTCTCATGTGCCAATTTGTCGTAACAGGCAGTTCCAAAGTTTTTGGAATATGGCGATGTGCATGTATATAATTATGGCCTGGGTCGTGAAAATCCTCCTACAAGTGCTATCTTTAAGAAAGAACTTCTACGCAAGGTCCTTTACAACAGGTCGCCAGAGGAGGTAAAAGTTTCTTATGTTTTATTCCTTGTAGCATTCGTTGTTTCCCTGTTCGATCCCCAACTTTTTTCCATTTATGATTTTCAACAGTATATGATTTACATGGTTTCCAGTAGTATACAGTTTGTGATCACTAAGAGCTGGACAATTTTCTTTAAGTCACATTGAAAATCATGACCTCTGTTTGTGAAAGACAAACTCTATTCGTGGCAGTTAGTATTTATGTTGGCATTTAGGAATATTCACATGATCATTTAAAAGAATAGAAATGTATTCTCTGAGATGATCTGTCATGAAATCTGCTATGTTTGAGAAGTATGATAATTTGTAGCATGGTTAATGTGATAAAAAAATAAATGCTTATCAACGTAACCTAAGTACATATAAAAAATTATGTCCTCTAACAGCTCAATGGGACAGTAATTCAATAAGTGTGGCAATAATGCAAAGCGAGTCAAATGAGCTGGAAAAAAAGATAAGCATAATTTATAGCACAGAAATGTGTGATCTGCAGCATTATAATTTTCTTTGCTTTTGATTTCCTACTGATTTATTAATTGTTTTCTTTCATTACTAAGAATGTGTCTGAGTTTGTTGTCATTTGCAGAAAAATAATTTGCTTTACAATTGTTCATTTTTTGTGCGTTATCCTGTAGGACTCAACATTATCTTCAATGCTTATCAAACCAGCCCCAATGGTATTTCATTCTGCAAAATTTGATTCAGGAGAACATACTGACAAAGTTCGACGTGTTTATATCAAAACTACTCATGACAATGTCGTGAAGCCCTCACAACAGGAAGCCATGATAAACAAGTGGGCACCATCTGAGGTCTTCGCGTTGGACACTGACCACAGCCCATTCTTTTCAGCTCCATTCGAACTATATGGTTTGCTACTCAAAGCTTCATCTTCCACCTGATGGATTCCTAGGTTACTCCGATTAATGCCAAAATATAGTGATTGTATCAACTATTCAACCTGCACAAGTAGGTTACCTATTTCTCACCTCTCTTAACATCTTGCAGCTGCAGGGAGGTGTGAGAACCCAGGCTTTGCCCGTAGGTTCAAGCGGTGGCAATTGGGGTTATGGCATTATTTCCAGGGAATAACTCTGTGGTGCAGAGCTGTTAAGTTGAATAAAAATTGCCCGGTATTGTTGATTTTGAACTTAACAGTAGATTATGTCTTGAGTCGTATCTCAACATGATTTTCATGTAGGTACCGAAATCTTAGGATTGACAAAGTGGTCGAGCATTTTATACAAAACACAAACATATACGAGCATCTTTGTATGATTGATAGATAACTGCTATTCGATCCACTCACAGCCATTTTCTTTATCGTGTGTGGTGTAAAAAGCGAGCTGACAATAATGAATTGATAAGACTAATATCGTGTTTTTTTAATTGAGTATAATACTAGTTGGTAATTGTGACTGTGTTTGATGATATCAAACTGATCAGGTGATGGCTTACTCTGTAAAGATACCACTTTAAAGGAGGATCTGGGATGAAATTGGTGGGTATCTCTGACGTGAGTTCATTAAAAATGTCATGTGCTGACAGTACAACGAACGGGTGGCTGCAGTGGATCAAAGACCAGAAATTCTTATTCGCTGATAAAAATCAGATTAATGGCCATCGTTGTTTTTGATTGGTAGTACTTTGAGACGCTTGCAAAGGAAGAGGGAAAGGAGGGAGACAACCCGTCATGGGTACCACTAATTTTAATTTGCGGTGAAGGCCATTGCCCATTTGAACTCCACTCCACTTGAGCATGCATTTTGTAGTTAGCATCCTAGCACTTTCAATGGCTTCAGAAAACTTGGAATATTGCTTGGTGCCCATTACTCTAATCTCCCCAAGATCAAAGGAAACGATTAGTTTTAAGAATAATGGTCAATGCATACATGTATATAAATATATGTGCATACCTGCTATACCCTCCCAGGTTCAACTCTTTCCTCGTCAAACCTTTTGGCTGTTGGAGATGACTAAGTGTTTAATTACTTTGCTTGTGATTGTTCTCCTCTCTCTTTCTGTAGCATCTCTTGCTTATGATGATCCTTCTGAGTGTGAGAAACAGGGGAAGCCCCGTGAGCTTGAGTTGTGCAAGGAGATGATAGTGGTAAAACTATTACCGGCGCAGAGAAAGGTGAGGGGTAATAGGAGGAGGTTGAAGGAGGATTTGGACGTAGAGCCGAATGGGAATCAGCCAACATCTCCTGGTCATAGCCCTGGTATTGGTCACATAAGACGTCGAGGCTAATTAACCTGTTCTTGTGTGTGTTTTTAAAAATTTTTTATTATCTAATGTGAAGTGGTTAATACGACTGTTATCTTATAGCTAGACATGAGTGTGTTAGTGCTGAGGAGAAATTTTTGGCCGTGCATGTCCTCTACGTACACCAGGATGATTTAGTTTTTGTAATAAGCTATAAGCGGAAGATGTATGATCCCAAACTACCAGTCACTGATCCCTTGGTTGGTGATAGATAAGTCAAATAATTATATTTGAGGGAGGACATTGCTACTGGATTAGAAGAATTGTTGTACAAGGGAGCTATAGTTAGAGGTATCTTATTCAACATGGGTACTCAGAGAGCTCAAATCCCCTCCATACGCATTGGAAATCCTCAAATTGCTGATTCGCCAAATTACAAATCTATCACATTTCGTTTTTGAGTTACGTAGACACAAACGACTTCCAACGAACGAGACAGCCTAGGCTCTCACTGCACATTAATTAATTAGTTTGATGAAACAATGCACATTGGGTGCCAAGCCCAGCATATATAAAATAAATAGTATTTTTTTTTCCAATAGTTCAATAATAAGACAATAGATACAACAATATTATAGTACTGAGATATAATAGAATACATAACAATAAACATTATAATCAAACATATCATGGCATCCAAAATAGTTTTATTATTATAATTTATAGTGACCAAAATGTGTGCTCCACTTAGAACTACATACACCCAGTACCCATCATGCACATACACTTTACATTGGTATTGAGATCATATAGAAAGAAGAAGGTAGGATGGGGATGATGGATTATTGTATTATGAAGGAGTGATGAGTGGCACTAGCTAGCAGCTACTTTAAGGGTGCATGCTGGTTGATGAAGTCGGCGAGACGGCGGACGAAGTCGTTGGCCTTGTCGGAGTTGGGCTTTTTGAGGTGGAAGACATGGTCCTCCCCCTTCGTCTCCACCATCTCCACCCTCCCCTCCAACGCCGCAGCCAAACCTTTGTAGTAAGCCCACCCCCACTCCATCAGAATGTCCTTCTCCGCCACACACACCAACACCCTCCCACACCCCACCCGACCCAGCGCCACCGCCGCCTCCGCCAACGGGTTCAACCGCGGGTCGTCTAACCCGCTCGTCGCCGGACACGTGAACCTCCAGAGCTTCTCGATCAGCCCCTGCTTCCGCGCTTCGGCGCTCCTCGGCCCCACCTCCGTCGTCCCCCAGAAGAAGGGGTGGATCAGAATGGCGCCGAGAAGCGGCGGGGAGCAGCTCTCGGCGTGGCGGAGGAGGACGTGGTGGGCTATGTTGGCACCGGCGCTGTCCCCGCCGAGGAGGACGGCTCCGAGGTCGCCGTGCTCGGCGAGCCACGTGTCGGCGCCGGCGGGGGAGAGGGCCCACTGGAGGGCGGCGTAGGAGTCGTCGTAGGCGGCGGGGAGGGGTGCTCGGGGGCGCGGCGGTAGTCAACGGAGACGGCGAGGACTCCGGCGGCGGAGCAGAGAGCGTTGAGGAAGGTGACGTAGGTGGGAGAGCTGGCCGACTCGTTGATGAAGCCTCCGCCGTGGTAGTAGATGAGGACGGGCAGCTTCTTCTTCTTCTTCTTGTTGTCGTTGTCGGTGGTGATGGTGGCGTGGAGGGGAGGAACAAGCGGGCGGAGACGCCGGGGAAGAGGGTGACGTCCTTGGAGGAGACGCCGGTGGCAGGGTCGTCGCCGGCAGGGACGGTGGCGGTGCCGAGGAGGCGTTCTACGCGGCCAGACTTGTCGACGCGGATGAGGGGCGCGTGGTCGAGGAGGCGCTCGTCGTCGTCGTGGGAATTGGTGGTAGGCGGGGGAAGGGGAGACTCCATGTTTGACATGTTCGTAGGGGCTGAGCCTTGTGTGAGACTTAAACAAGGCAAGAGGGATGGATGAGATACGAGATGACGTTTTGTGACAAACTGGTGTGCGTGTTTTTTGTATAGTTCATTTGCTACATCTTAATGCTGAATAATCAATAAAACAAACCTTGGTCGATGACTGAGATGGATACAAATCTTGGAGACGAGCTGGTTTTCCAGTTTTAGTTGGGAAAACCAAAAGATGTTGGCATGGCATGTGTAGAATGTTGTTATAACTTTAATTTCAACCAAATTACACGGGTAATAAAACTATCACTATAAACCTTTAATCTTCTTTAAATTAAATCATTAAGAAATAACTATCACTATAAACCTTTAATCTTTTTTAAATTAAATTATTAAGAAATAAAATTTGACAATAAAAGCGTACATGAATCTATAAAAATTAAATAATTCTTTACTTCATTAAGTTATGATCTTTTAAATTCAGCACTAGTTAGACTAAAGTTTCGAACAATAGGATGATAGAATGAAAAATTACTTTCAAATTTAAGAACCATAACCCCTTATTTATATCCTTATTTTTCATAATTTTAATTCAACCTATCATAAAAGAGAAATTACAAAAATAATATTTACACATATAAATCCATATTTATTTTAATGGCCCATTAAATTTAACTTTAATAAATCAATTAAATTTAGGTCAACCTTAAATAACAGATATGTTATAATTATAGATGCATATATATATATATATATATATATATATATATATCCAAAATCCAATAATCCCCCACTTAGACTATATATACAAAGATAATTGTATACAACTTTATGAACTTCAAAATAATATACGTTATTATTTAAAAATAACAATCTCGTTCATCAATTAATGTTAATATATGATTAAAGTGATTTTTGTTACAATTATCGTAATTAATCTCATCTATGGTACATACATCAATATAATTAAATGAAATAAATCAATTATGGATGTGTAACATAAAAATTATATGTAATTTGATCTAAACATGCATATTTTTAATTGGTCCAACTTTATGAGATTACCAAGATAGAGTGAAACATAAACCAAATATTACAATAAAATAAACTCTCATTAAAGTAGCATATCATCAATTGATACAATACCCAGATGAGCAACATGCTCATGAAAGACCTTAGGCGATAAACTTTTAGTAAGTAGATCCACAACCATGGAGTTTGTCCAAATATACTCTATAAAAATTTTCCACTCTAAACTCTTTCTTTTATAACAAAGAACTTGATGTCTATACATTTTGATTTAGATGAGCTCCTATTGTTATCTAAATATTATATTGCAAACTGATTGTCACAAAATAATTTAAGTGGTCTTTCAATATTATCAACAATACGCAACCCTGTGATAAAGTTTCACAACTATATTCTATGATTGGATGCCTCATAACAAGTAATGAATTCAACTACCATGGTGGAAGAAGCTATAAGTGTCTGCTTAGCATTTATCTAAGAAATAGTTCTTCCAGTAAGCACGTAGACATAACGAGAAGTGGATTGACGACTATCTTGACATCTAGAAAAATCGGAATCAGAATACCCAATGATCTCAAGTTGACCTAACTTCCGATATGTAAGTATGTAATGTTTTGTTCTCTAAAGATATCCCATGACTCTTTTGGTTGTTTTCTAATGATCCAATCCTAGATTACTTAAATATCTACCCAGTATTGCAACAATATATGTAATATCTAGACGTGTACATACTTGAGCATATATAAGACTTCTCACTGCTGAAACATAAGGAATCTTTTACATTTCTATTCCTTCTATGTCATTTTTAAGGCATTGATCTAGACTAAATTTGTCTCCTTTAGAAACAGGGGTATGTCATGGTTTACAACCTTGCATGCCAAATCTCTTAAGTACTTTTTACTTTTTCTATATAAGTCTTTTGTGATAATCTAAATATACATCGAGAGTGATCCCGATATATTTGAATTCCTAATACAAAAGACACATTTTCAAGATCTTTTATTTCAAATATCTTTGATAAAAATCTCTTAGTTTCGTGCAAGAAACCTATATCATTGCTGGCAAGCAATATATCATCAACATATAAAAATAGAAAAATATGCTTACTCCCACTAAACTTATGCTATATAAAATCATCAATCACGCTCATCTCAAAACTGAATGAAAGAATAAATTGAGAAAATTTGTGATACCATTGACGAAAAGCCTGCTTAAGTCCACAAATGTGATTTCTTTAATTTGTAAACCATATTCTTTAAATCTCCCAATACAAAATATTTTAATTGCACCATATAAATTGTTTCATTAATGTCACCATTTAAAAACATAGTTTTTACATCTATTTGATGTAACTCAAGATCAAAATTTGTCACTAATGCCATTATTATTCTAAATAAGTCCTTCGATGAAGTTGGAGAGAAAGTCTTATTATAATTGATGCGTTCCTTTTGAGTAAAACCTATCATAACAAGACGAGTCTTATATCTTTCTACATCAACTTTTGAATCCCTCTTGATTTTAAATCAATTTACAACCAATAGGTTTCGTACCTTCGGACAATGGAATAAGATCCCAAATGTCATTAGTTTTCATGAGTTTAATCTATTCATTCATGACATCAATCCACTTTTGAGAATTAGAACTCTTCATGGCCTGATGAAAGTTGATTTGACCATCTTCCATCATTCCAATGTTATCCTCATGTTCTTAGAGAAGATGATATAATTATTTGGAATTGCATTTCTCCTTCTCTTGTAGATCTCCTCAATGACATTTGCTTTTGAGGCTGTTGAGTATCCTCTTCAGGTATAACTTGATGATTGTAATTAGGAAGATTTTTGACATTGTCTTATAATTCTGGTATTGTTTCTTGAACTATATCAGGAAATTAGGATTATTGTCAAGAACAATCACGGGAAGAGAAATATATTCTTCGTCAAAGACAAATTCTCTAATTTCATTTCCCCCTCCAAACTTAACCATAGTTGGAGAAATCAGAATCAGAATTAGAATCAATTTTTGAAGGAGTCACTGAATCGGATCGAATCGGTCAGGAATCAGTTCAGTTGAATCGGTGTAAATCGATAATATATTATAATTTACAACTCATAACATAAATATATAAAAGTTAAGTATTGATGTCATTTTGATATTATTGTGTGTATTATATTTTATGATATTTTTATATTTTTTTGGATTTTTTAAAAATTATTTGGAATTAGTTATTATTTTTTACTCGAGTTTGAGTCAATTTTTAATTACGAGAATGCCACCCCCGACAAGCCTCGTTCCTTCACCCTGGTTGCTGTTGTCGCCACCTTGCCCCACCTCCCTTGCGAACCCTGCCCCGCCCCGTCCCCCCTACGCCTCCTGCCCCGCCCCACCACCCGTCGGCCCTGACTATCCCCCGCGCAGGGGTGGCGACAAACTAACGGAGGGAGGGCGGAGGCAAGGGGGACGGCGGAGGGAGGGGAGGCGGCAAACGGCACACGGGAAGGGGCGGTAGTAGATGGCCAGAGGGAAGGGGCGGCGATGGTAGAGGGAGGGTGATGCAATGCGTATTTTTGTCATCTTAAAATTTTAATTCTAATTTTGCCCATACACAAATAATTTATTTAATATCATACTAAGGGCATTTTTATCATTTATCTAAAAAATTGATTCTCACCCGATTCGACTCCAATTTCAAATCGGATAGCTCCCGATTCAATTTAAATCAGTCGATTCCGAGTGGAATCAGCCGATTTCTTCATCAGTGAACTCAACATCTTCAAAGAAATTAGTATCTCCCGTCTTAAAGAATGACCTTGTTGTAGAATCATAAAATTTATACCCTCTAGACTGTTCAGAGTACCTAACAAAATAGTTACTAACTGTTCTTGAGTCCATTTTTCTTTCATTTGGCATATAAGGCCTTGCTTTAGCTAGACAACCCCAAATACGTAAATACTTAATACTGAGTTATTTTCCGGTCCACAATTTATAAGGGGTCTTAACGATTACCTTTGTTGGTACTCTATTAAGAAGATATACTACTATCTTTAGCGCCTCACCCCTGAGTAAATCAGGTAATGTAGTATGAATAATCATATTTCTCACCATATCTTTTAATGTTCAGTTTTGCTTCTCAATAACCCCATTCATGTTAGGAGTACCTGGCATTATGTATTGTGAGATGATTCTGTATTCTTCTAGGAATTTGGTAAATGGTCTTAGATGTTATACACCTGATTCATTATATATACCATAGTATTCCCCACTATGGTCAGATCTAATAGCCTTAATAGTTTTGTCAAGTTGGTTCTCAACTTCAGCCTTATATGTCTTAAGCACGTCTATTGTTTGAAACTTCTCATAAATGAGATAAAGGCAACCATAACAAGAATAATCGTGTATGAAAGTAATAAAATATTATTGACCATCCTAAGAAATCGTAGGAAATAACCCACAAATATCCATATGCATTAGTTCTAAGACACTTGAAGATCTATTGATACCTAGTTTCCTTATATTTGTTTATTTTCCCTTAATGCACCCGGCATAGACTTGAAAATTTAATTAATTAAGAGAATCAAGAATTTTATCTGAGATAAGTCTTTCAATTCTTTGTTTAGAAGTGTGTCCCAAATACTTGTGCCAGAGTAAAGAAAAATTCTCATTAGTTAATTTTCTTTTCATACCACGTAAACCCGCATGTAAAGTTTCATTAAAAGATTCAATAGTATCAAGTAAAAAGGCAAGGAACCCGTACCCACAATATTTGAATTTAGAAAAAGACTAACCTTATTATTTCTAAATAAATAAGAGTAACCAAATTTATCTAACGTAGAAATAGAAACAAAATTCTGTCTAAAGAACAGTATTGTATATTTCTTTTTTAAATCTAAATAATATTTTATCTTTAATAATAATTTAAAAGTATCTATTACTTCAATTACAACGGATTTGTCATTACCCACATAGATGAATCTTTCAGTATCATTTGGCTTTCGACAACTTACACAACTCTGTATTGATGTGAGTAGTAACACTTGAATCTAACCACCAAGTGTGTATTGACACTGAAGCTAAATTAGCCTCAGAACAAACAAAATTAAGAAATTGATTTTTTTGTGTTCTCCAAGTGTGATATTTAGTGCATTCCTTCTTCATATGTTTAGGTTTACCACAAAAAAAATTGCAAAAAGCCTAATTTTCTTTCTTTTGTTGTTGATTGTGAGAACCATTACCAGCTTCCTTAGCCTTCTTTCTTTTCTTATTTTTGTCTACATAGGTACTAGCCAAGTGAGTACTTTCAGTCTGATTTTGCTTCAACCTTTTTTCTTTTTGGACAAAATAAGAAATGAGCTCATTAAGAGTCCATTTGTCCATTTGGCGGTTATAATTGACCTTGAATTAAATAAATTATACCAGAAGAAAAATTAAAACTAAATGCACGAGCAAATTCTCAGATAGCTCTAACTTTAGTGCTTTTAATTTTGAAGTAATATTTGACATCTCTAAGCTATACTCTTATATGTTTTTTACCTTTAAACTTCATTAAAATCAAGTTTGACCAAAAGTGCACTTGTTTCAGCCTTATTGTTTTTTACAAAACACTTTTCAATTTCTTTAAGAAACTCAGTGGTTGTAGTAACCTTATCAGACACGCCGCCCTTGAAGGTCTCTGGAATCCCACATTTCATGACCATAGGACTTATACGATTTGAACGTTCTGACTTTTCAATGTCCCGTTTTTCCTCAATAGAATTTTTGTTCATAAGAAAAGCAGGTTGTTCTGTCCTTAATGCAAGGTTAAGATCCATGCAACCGAGAACAATCATCACGCTCTCTCTCCAATCCTTAAAATTATCTTTACGCATAAGAACTGAATTGATGTTGGCCAAAATCATAAAAAAAGATTGATTAACTGAAAATAAAACAAAATAACATGCACTTAATAAGATTAATAATTCAAATAATGGTTACTTCCATCAATAGATACCTAGCACAACATTAATATTTAGTCTTTAGATAGAAATATTAATTTGTAAGTAGTACTCTTAGTGAAGTAATCAAATATAGACAATAAATCATGTCAAATAATAAATTTTCCTTTGGGCTGATTTATTATTCACATAGAATCTTGATAATTATCCTATATTTATTACCACAAATGAATATATAATTTTTTCAAATATTAACCTTCGTTTGGGTCGATTAATATTCATATGAATTAAATACACACAACTCTCTTACTATTAAAAATAAATTAATTTCCACAAAGATGCTACTTTGGTCACATATTGTAGTCATTAATAAATTCTAAAATATTAATTATAACTGAACCATAATTTAAATTTAATAATCCTAAATATAAATAACATAAAACTGAAAAGGTTAAAGAAATATCTTTATTTGGATATTTCTAAAATTATAAATTTTTATAACTTTATTTTCCTCACTTAATATTTTACCAAAAGAGGACCATTTCTTGTATTTTCTTTTAATCAGATTTGTGAAAATGACAATAAGTAGTACTGAATTTTGGGAAACTCCAAATAAGTTAAAGACCATACCAATTTATTCTCTCTTACAAACTAGTATTATTTTGAAATCCTAAATCATTAGATCTTGATGTGATAAGGAATTAGATAGTTCAAAATAAGAGTTCATTAATTAATCTTTAATGATCTAATATAAAGTTGTTCAGATACCACTTGTTATAACTTTAATTTCAACTAAATTATACAGATGATAAAACCATCACTATAAAACCTTAACCTTTTTCAGATTAAATCATCAAGAAATAAAATTTAATAGCGGAAGTGCACCTGAATCTATAAAATCAAAATGATTCTTTACTTCCTTAAGTTTTAATTTTCCAAATTCAGTATGAGTTCTTTAAGACCAAAGTTTTTAGACTATGAAATGTCAGAACAAAAAATTACTTATATATTTAGAGACCATGACCTCCTTTTTATATCCTTATTTTTTATAATTTTAATTTAATTCATCGTAAAAAAATTACAAAAATAATATCTATTTACACTTATATTAATTGCCAATTAAATTTTAACTTTAATAAATCATTTAAATTTAGACTAACATTAAATAATAACATATATTATATATATATATATATATATATATATATATATCCAAAATCAAACATAAAATCCAGGCCACACCCACGACTGGGGAGCATAATCTTGACACAACTTGTATCCATGGCGACTACGTGACCTAGGCATTGAGTGACAATGTCCATGGGGGCATACACGGGGGGTGGATTGGTGCATTTACCCCCTTGCATAATTCCAACATTCAAGGCCCGGCTTCTCCATTATTCAATCTCCTGCCCAGTGGCCTCAAGAGTCAGATTTGAGCCTGTTACAGATCTGGACATGTCTGAAAAAGAAAGATTTCCTACATCAAACGCCGTAACAACACTGATGATTCACGAGGAAGCTACAGCTCAAGGCTATATTTACCGCTCTCTACCTTCTCACTGGTCACGTTGAGATGATGTTCACATTTTTAACCTCGTTATAGCAACTCCTTTTAAACTTTTTTAAGTTTAAACAGAAGACCAGTATGGCCCTTGAACACGACTCTGAGCCTGCCGCTGTCGCGCAACTCGAACTTCACCAAGAATCGAACCAACAGTGTATACGCAAGAGGACGGGCAGTCACCAGGAGCCTTCATAAAAAGGAGGTGGAGATAGAACCTTGAATTAGACATCCACTGCTACTGTGGCTTTTAACCCCATAAAATGACATCATAATCAGCATATGCCTTTCAAAAAATGTTTTATTAATCAATTAATTCAGCCCACTTCTCTCCTTATTTTAGCTATAGTTGGCCATTCTATCTACAATGTACAAGGAATGAATGATACAACCGCCGCAGGTGTCACCAAATACTGCACCTTGTCGACCCTGTTGTTATATACACGAACTACATATTTATTCTTGGGAAAAAAAATTACTTGGATCGATTGGGATTACTCTTTATATGTATATGTACACAGCTCCGCATCATGCAAATATCTGCTGGATCACAGTCTCCGCATTCCCGTTGTATTGAGCAAGAAGATGGATAGCCTCCGCCCTTGGCAAAGCTAGAAACTCCTGCATGATTCATGTTTCAGAATTCTAAATCAAGTACTCTTAACAATTGTTGCCCACTGAAAAGAAGAAAAGAACTTAAAGATTGATACCAGCCAGAAACTAGATTAGTATTGAGGCATTAATTTTTTTCTTTTAAAAAGAGGAGTCCTTGAATAAGCAAGCTTACGGCTTAAAAATCTTACCATTACTTTGAGTATAGCAGCTTCATCACATGCAAGCTCCTTGGGAGACTCCTGGCTAGGGCTGCTTCCATCTTCCGAAATCCGATTAGTGGAAGATATGGTAATTTGAGAACCCTGACTGCAAGTCTCCATGCTCGTCTTGGATGTAGCATCCAAGCACAAAGGAGCATCAATTTCCTTGAGACAATCAATCTTCAGAAGCCCCTCAAACCTGTCACTACACATTTGAAGCCTGAACCATTCATTATGTGTGTGGACTGTCGCTCTCATTATCTTCATCAGCTGTGGTTCATCAATTCCCAACCTCTTTCCCATTGCCACCTTCAAAATACACAAATCAAAGATCCCATATTAAAAACACCAATAGCAAGAAAGATAGCCATCTGACCACCAGGAAAAAATAATGGCTTCAAATAAGCTAATTTTTAAGCTTGATAAAATATAAATGCAATCAATCAATTACCTGCAAGGATGTGGCTAGAACTGAGAAAGGTACACCTTTTGATGGCACATCTTTGGCAGGTTTAAGCAAAGCCAGTAAAGTCTCCTTCAATGGCTTCATCAAATTCGGATTAGCAGCTGCAAGAGGACCCATATAAGAAGATGCAATCTTCAAAGCACCGCCATTATCACCATTATTGACCAGCTTAAGAAATTCAATCTGCAAACCATCACCAAATTCAGTAACCATTTAAACCAACATGAATCCAAATATAGTGTCCGAAAAACAAATGCAATCATGAAATTTATACATACTATTCCATCAATAATTCCTTCCATGTAAACATTTTTTATAGTCAGGTCATACAGTTGAACTTGATCAAAACTTACCATGCCATTTTCAACTGTAGTTATTTGTTTAAAACACAACACAATATTTTCTATGTTACCATATTTGCTATTGGAAAATCAGAAGATTAATATTGTCAGCACCTTCATTTTCTTCGTGAAAAGCAATTAATGACATGGATCCATGTGGTTACAGATGACTAAAGACCAGATGCCCTTCCCACACCAACCTTCTCCTTTACTTTGGGCTTGGGACTGGCAATGCATGCTTATGGCGGACTTTGTTAAACAACAAAAAACGGAAACAAAACTAATGCCTGGCCCAAGCTGAGATAAAGAGTAGGTGATGGTGGTGATATTGTGCATTATTTTCTAAGTATGCATTTTAACTTTTGCTTAATTTTTCAAGTCATCAATTCTTATTAAAATGTCTACTTCCCACCAAGACAGCTATGTGCTACAAATAATGCACAAAATATTGACACAAAAGTTAGACGCACACAGACAACCCAACAGTTCTCTGTTTAAGTAAATTAAAAGTATTGTGTGCTGACTAAGAAAAGAAGAACAAGCTATACACAAGTTATTTATAAAGAGGAAAAAAAACTGCCATATGGAAGACACATAGATAACCACTTGATTTATCAGAAAATAATAGGAGTTAGGTCAACATAATAGCATCCTACACTGATATGGATTGGAGAGGCTAAAATAATGAGTATATAACAGAGTATAATAAAGAGTAACAGAAAAATTAAGGAATAACAAAGTTATATTTTGGAAATTGGACATATAAATAGAAGGGTAAAAGATATATTGATCATTCCCCATCCCTGCCATAGCCTGAAATGATTCGAGGAAAGACAAAAACAATTAGAGGAAAGTCAGAAAGGAGACAGACCTCTGATAGGCAATGTTAGACAAACATGGCATTCATAATCACATTTTAAATTTTATGGATAATGATGGCAATCACCCTCGTAAAGAAACAATACAGGTGCCATTCAGGAAAACCTGAAACTTGAGATGATAACGGAGACTGGTCTAAGAAAACTGTCCTATGCACCAATTACATAAGTCACAAGCATATAGAACAGTTACTCAATATCTCAGACAATTTGACACTTGTTGAATTTTCTGTAAACAGAAATAAACATTTCATCGTTTCATTACGTAAAAAATGCAATTTTTTACCTGTTTAAGTTGGAAAAGAAGGACAGGATTCTGAACAAAAAAATCAGGATCCATAGCATTTATTTCATCTATTACTTCAGCGGTCATGCCCCTTCGAGCCATCTCCCTCATCTCCAAAACAACTTCATACTTGTCATCCATATTAATAGCTTTCCCCAGATATGGACATATACTAGATGTCTGCAAGACAAAACTGCAAAGTCAGATTACAAGAAGCCACAGTCGCAATTCAATAGGAAAGCAAGTCCCAAACAATTGCAATTAGCACTTTGTTGAAATGGTATGTAAGAAAATTTAATAAGACAAGATAAAGAAAGGGTGAATTCAACATGAATTCCCTATGGCTGCAAAGCTTTCTTTTCTAGACTTACAACTGATCCCTCAAAGATAAGGATTCATTCTAACTACAATTCAAGTTCAAATTGTCACGTTTGAACGAGTCAAACAAACTTGACACCTCTCAGTGTCATGCACGTAATTTCTCAACACTTCCCCTCAAGCTATGACTACTTAAACTAAAAGATACTCAATCATGTGAAAACACAAGTGCATATAGCAACAAACCTTTGCTTCATCTTTTGCCTTATAAACCTCGTTGGTTATAAACAAATGATCTTTCTCGTGGCTTGCATCAGCAGATAGGTCGTGTGACAAGTCAATTCTCTCTAGCCTGCCTCTCCATCTCTTGCGGCTAGATCTATCAGAAGTTACATGATTCCTGTTCTTCAACGACCGTCTGTTGAAAGTTCCAGAAGGATGTGGTTCACTTGTACTACAATCCTCATGATTGTTCAAAACCTGATTTGCATACTTTGATTCAATCTCAGTTCCTAAAGAGCTCACAGTTTCTGTGTTAATGGATGCTTCTCCATCTGAAACATGGCTGGACGTATGCTCTAAGGTCAGCAACGAATTTTCAGTATGTGAATTGCACTCAGCATCTTCTTGGAGTGTCTTTGAACCTGGGAAAGTAGAAGGTGTAGCAACCTTAAAAATTACTGTTTAAATTAATTACAATGACAACACATACAAACTCATCAACAGAATACAAGTGTATTTAGCAATTTTATGAGAAGAAGTGACCATAGGAACTATGCCATACCTGACTGTGTTGAAAGCCCACTCTCCACTAATCCCCTGTAGACACAATATTCATGAACCAGCTCATCAAGCAAGGGAATATCCAGGTGCATCCTACATAACTCATACTGCAAGTAACAATGAAAAAAGACAACAAACACCAAAAGCTGAGAAGGAAACACATAAAACATAGAATCCCCAAAAAAATACAGTCAAGTAGAAAAAATATAAAGCAATAAAAAAGATTCAAAGCACCTGAAATGCTTGAAAGAGGTGCCCCTTAGAAAACTTCAAGCTATCAACAGCACCTTGACGAGTTAGCTCAACAGCTTGTGCCAGGGCTTGGATATCAACCTAAAGAGTAAGTGATCATGGTATCAAAATTGAAAAAAAAATAATTGGTCATTCTATTTCAAAAAACAACATAGAAATAAAAGTAGATCCGGAATTAGGTTCAAGAAATGATACGTATTAAATATATACACAAACCCAAAATTAAAATGAAGATTAAAATACAGGAATAAAGATAGTCACATAAAACTTCATCTGTACCTCATCAAATGGGGGTGCCTCTAACGATGATTCTTGTGGGGTCACAGGAGGGTCGCGGTCCTCAAGAAGTAACCTCTCAGTAAGATCTGAGATAGGAGATGCAACCTCTTGGCGAAAACAAAATGCTTTATGTATGCTGGACAAAAATAGATCAGGAAAGCTCTAAATATGCATGGAACATTAAATTATACTAAACAAAAACAGGAAATGGTTAGCACCTTATCAAGTACTTTAAAGTCATAGAAAAAAGAGGATCATATGCCTTCAACTGGGCTCTCAAAATAGAGGATAGTAATCCTGCCAGCTCAGTCCTTCTCTTTTCCGACCACTAAAAGTAGCAGCAAATGAACATATTAGCAAAAGTAAAAGTGAGCCCTTAGGAAGTTCCATTTGCAGTTCATGGACCATTTTTAAAGATTTTTTTAAAAGAAAAAAAATTATTAACAGGACATTTTAGAGAAATCTCTTAGGCCCATATGGTTTCTTGTCCATGTAAATGTGTAGTCACATCAATAAGAACCCCAAAAAACTACATGAGCCACAAACTGGTTGACTGTAAAATCTATGACTAGAGGCAACCATCTCAAGCAAACAAAAAATAGAACCTACGGAACCAAGATTGCACTATAAGCTTTAACTTCAATAACATCAGTATAAGTCTACATTACTCACGAGCTTTTTTGTTTCTGTGCTTTATTAACCAGCACATCTATATTGATCATTGCATAGGAAGCCGATCAAAGTCATAAATTACAAACTGTGATCTTCACCCTTGGCTGTCATTATTCATCTTCTTGTTTTTTCCCATCTTCCTTGCTGTGTCAATAATTGATTCCACTAGCAAGTTTCCTCTAAGAGATTCCCAATACTCATGAAAAAAATATTCTGTCATATGAACCATTGAGATTAAATTCTTATACCACACAATTGAACTCTTCCTAATTATAAGATCTTCACACATGTGTAATTCTCATAAAAAAATTCTCAATCTGCGACACTTATTCGCACAGCTTTTCAGTTTTTTTTTAAAAAAAATCCAAATATATAATATCAAAAATCCTCTGAATTTGCTCCAAACAGAAAATTGCAAATCAAATTTCTTCCTGTTAACAAAAATGACAACAGAGAAAAGAAAGAAAGAAAAACCTCATTTGCCACTGGGGAGGTTTTATCCTCTTTGTCATATATAAAAGCAAGTAAAGCATGCTTGAACTCCTCATATGCTTCCTGGATTACAAAATAATTGAAGTTAGAGAAGCATAATCTAACATCACTACCAAAAAGGCAACCTTAAGGTAACACAACGGCCATATTGCTCGAAGCCCTTCGCATCAATCTTGAAGACATGTTACATAGATAGTATGACACAATGTTCCAAGATCTTAACAATGCTAAATCTCATGGTCCCAAAATAAAGAGAAATATTTCTAAAAACTGTTTAAAAAAAACAGCCACAACAGACCATAGGTTCTTCCATAGCGTTATTTTATTCTTAAAAAAAGAAGTTTGAGAGCATCCTTCCCCAAAAGTTGGAGAAAGAAAGCTCCAAAATTTTTCTGAATATATAATTCCGAATTAATACAATAAAAAATACGACCTTTGACTACAATGCAACATGTTTAGAAATAACCTGCTTCTATAACTATTTTAATGACTCATTGAATTCTTATTTAAGATAGGTTAACTATAATCAGTTTGGTTGTGGAAACTAATGAATTTGGAGAGATCGACCACATAGATATAAGGTTATATACAATTCGATCCACGGAAGTCAATTTCCTTGAGTTGTTTTCAATCAGCGTAAATTTTTTTTAAATAGAAATTTTAAATTATGAACACTTTAATCTTCTTGGGGGCATAATAAGTACGAAATATCCATAATTATTATTCATTAATCAATAAAACACAAACTCATATAAGAAGTATTTACTAAAACAGCAATTGCAAATTCCAATATGGTTGTTGTATATTTAATAAATTTCATTCTCCCCGCATCAATGTCTGGCATTAATCCCTAACCAAACGTATAACTAACATATTAGACGCATCATAATATGAAAGAAGTCGTTGAATTGCCAAATTACATTTCCAGAACTACTAGTCCAATATGGTTTTTTTTAGAAAATAAAAAGAAAAATAAAAAGAATCAGTTCTTAGAAGTACCGGGTATGCATTTAGGGCACAGGGAGCAAGCGACGTCCTCAGACACTGAATAGCGGACTCGCGATCACCTTCCGTCCCCCTCCTCAACAGCTCAATAAATTTCTTCACCAATCAACAATCACAAAGAATCAATTTTTGTTTTGACAGCGCAGCAAATCTAAACAAAATTGCAGATATAACAAAAAAAAACAAAGAAGAGCCGAGGGGAGAGAAGAAGAACAAGAAGAAGAAAGAAGAGGGAGCGAGGAGAAACCTGCTTGAGAAGGCGAAAGAGGATACGGTGGTCGTCGAGGACGGCGGGGGCGTGGTGGCGGAGGAGGTGGAAGGCGAGGTCGAGGTCGCCGGAGTCGAGGGAGCGGCGAATGCGGCGGATGAGGAGGCGGGAGCGGTAGGCGGCGGAGGCGGGCGGGGAGGGCGAGGGGTCGTCGAGCAGGTTCTCCGATTTGGCGAAGTCGATGAGGAGGGCGTCCAGCGCCTCCCAGTTCACCGCCACCGACTCCATTTTTTCCGGCGAGGTTGAGGTTGAGGATGACGAGATGATGGAAGAAGGAGGAAGAGAACGCGGCGGCGGCGGCGGCGGCGGCGGCGGCGGCGAGAACGGTTGCGGACACCAAAGAAGTCGGGCGATGGGTTGACGACAGAAATGATCCCAACGTTTACGGCTCTCTCAATTCCGATGCAAATGGCAATTCCTAAATATATATTTGAGGAATATAAAAATAATATATTTAAGATAAACAGTTTTCCTTTTGAAAACCACGATTTGTTTGAAATTAAAAGAAAATTAGAAAAAAAATATTCTAATGAGGAAATATGAGAAATTGTCAAAAATAATTTTTTATGTTATTAATGTTTTTGAGAAAAAAAAATCAAGTCACTCTTACGATTTTTTTTTTTTGACTCTACTCTGTCAAGCATGATTTTGCCCAATTATATTTTATTTTTCTATTAATTAAAAAACTGCCTTCGATGTGAATAAAGATAACTATTATTTTATACAAAAAAATATACACACACCCGTTAATCAATCGTTATGAGAGTTAGATTTTTAAAACTTAAGATTGGAATAGGTCTACACTGATATTTATGAGAAGGATATTATATATTAAAAACAACACTAACTATATTTAACCTAAAAATAGAGCAGACAATATAATTAAATTAGGCACGTTAACTTTTACGAGGTTCAAATAAAATGTAAAAACATTCATGGGTATTATTATTTTAATAATGATATTTATTCTTTTATATTTATAAAACTTACGTAAAATAATAAAATTTCTGCTTTAGAAATCTTCTGAATTAAATTTGCATTCGTATCAAGATAGTTGAAGTGATCTCTTTGAAACTCTAGAAATGAAATCCTTTATAACGTTAACAAATGGTAGATTGATATATTTGATAAATCGTCGAAAAATAGTTTAAATTTGGGTTAAATTTGGCACAAGTCATGCATTATAACTTAAGTTGAGCTTAAGCTAAGTGTATAATTTTATGACTAAGGTTCAGGAACTGCTTGTAAAAAAGAAAAATTCCAAGTCAGTGGATTAATGTGATTGTGGAATGTGGACGCAGGTGGGGGACAGGCCCTGTCCATCGGATTAATGGGCCCGTGTTGCCAAATGGCGCACAGATCCGCGCACGGTTGGGCCAGGCCGGTCTTCGGGCCCTACCAAGTTCCAGCCGGGTTGGGCCTGGATTTACAAGGCAGCCCATTTGGCCTATCTAAGCTAGCCCAGTTGCATTCTCTTAGAGATCCTAGATGGGCCTCTAGGTGGGCATAGTTCATGCGTAATACGGTATGTATATTGGCTAAGTGAGTAATTAAGGCCTTGAGACAATTGTTACAGTCCAAAATTCCCAAGACTCTGAATTATTACTTTAGAACTAGAACAAGGCAAAGACATGGTGACAATACTTGGAAAACACTTATATACAAAGTTGATCCAGATCGGATTGACAATTAGTGCTTAAGGGAAAAAAGAGATTTGATTCACAAGCTATGCACGTTAACAAAGTAATTTAGCAAGCCCGACGGACAAGAAACAAGTGATTCTTATTATGCAGAAGAATTACGACATCCCTAAAACCACCATTAGTAGTGCAAGAAAGAGATGAGGAGGGACTCTTGAATCTCTCCTAGCTCCATTATCCATCTACCTCTCAAATCAAAGTCATAAGACTCATCAGTGTTCATCAGATAGTGAATATTTCTGATCATTCTGCTAAGTACTCTATATATGAAGGGAAAGTGACATTGCTTGAAAATGGAAGTTTGTGATCTAGTTACTTTTTAGTTTATTTCACATCGGTCGTAAATAATATTGGTGACTTGTACGTATGCTAATGAGAATGCCTTATTTCTTAAATTGATTTTTAGATTAAAAAAGACTTATAAAACTTATTATAAGTCCGTTTTGGAGGACCATAGGGAACCATATGGCCCAACAATGATATCATGGAACTTCACTTTGGTTTGCCTGGATGGTTTTATGGTATGTCTATAGTTGCAAAAATCAAAATTGGAATCGGAATCGATTTTTGTCACTGAATTAGATCGAATCGATCTAAATCGGTTCAGTTGAATCATGGTTGCATAAATCGGAATCGGAATCGGAATAGATTTTCCAAGGAGTCGGAATCGGAATCGGTCTAAATCAGACAGGAATCGGTCCAATTGAATCAGCCAAATCGGTTATATATAATAATTTGACAACTCATAAATAAATATATAAAAATTAAATATTGATGTCATTTTGATATTATTATTATATATTATATTTTATGATATTTTTTTATATTTTTTAGATTTTTTTAAAATTATTTTGAATTAGTTATTATTTTGTACTCGAGTCGGACATGAGTCAAGTTTTAATTACAAAAATGCCACCACGGTTATTTCTCACCCACGGCCGTTCTCTCCCCCATCCACCCTCCTTCCAAGTCGCCGCCGCCGCGCCCCCCTCCCCCAGACCCGACCCGTCGCGCCCTGTCATGCGCCCGCCGCGCCCCGCCTCCCCTTGCCAGCCCCTCCCTCTCCCTCCCCGCCTCCCCTGCCACCGCGCCCGCCCTCCAGATCGTCCCCCCAGTCGCCCAGTCGCCGCCATCGGGTAAGTTTAGGTTTTTAAATTTTAAATTCCAATTTTACCCTTATTTAAATAATTGAATTAATATTATACCTAGGGCATTTGGTAATTTACCCAAAAAACTGATTTTTCCCGATTCACCCCAATTCCGAATCCGATTTAAATCGGTCGGAATCGGGGTGGCTCGACCGAGTTGGACGCCGATTCGGGGCCAACCAATTCGGCCCCAAAATCGGATCGGCACGCTGCCGATTCGTGCAACAGTGAGTTGAATCAGTCTAAATCGGTCTTACAAAAATTTCAACTTAGACATAATTGGTGGGTTATTAATTATAAAACATGTTATTTCGATGTCATTTTTATATTATGATTTGTATTATATTTTATAATTTTTATCCATATATATTTTTTTGAATTATTTGGAGTTAGTTATTATTTTTGACTCGAATCAGAGTTGAGTCAACTTTTAATTACGAGAATGCTACTGCAATTTCATCCCCTCTTCCTCTCCCCGACGCTGCCCATCATCCTTCCCTCAATCGTCAACCCCCCCCCCCCCCAGTCGCCTGTTGCCGCCATTGCCACCTCCCAGTCGTCGTCCGAAATTGACTGATTTGAGCCAATTCTAGAATCGGTTTGAATCGAACGATTCACGGACCGATTCAATTTGAGACTGATTCATGTGTTTTTTCAACCGGATCGCCACCGATCCAATTTAAATGAGTTGATTCCGAGTGGAATCGGTCGATTTCTGCATCCTTGGGTATGTCAAGCAAAATAAATTGGAGTCTCATAGAACTTTACTATAATATGTGGCCTACTATGTGTGAGGGAGAAATGATTCAAATGGTATGTCAAGTTTTGAATTGGGGTCTCCTGAAACTTCACTATAATATTTGGCTTATTGCGTGTGAGGGAAAGATAATTCAGATGGTATGTCAAGTTCCGAATTAGGGTCTCCTAATTAGAGTCTTCTAAAACTTCACTATAATATGTGACCTAGTATGTTTGCGGGAGAGATGATTCAGATGGTATGTTAGGTTTCGAATTGGGTGGTCTCCTGGAACTTGTAATATCAGAGTCTGGTTGATTTTGGTGTTGGTTTACCTGGTTGGTTTTGATGTTGCCTCAGTTTGCCTCATGGTATGTCGGCCAAACCGAATTTGAGTCTCTTGAAACTTTGCTATAATATGTGGAGAAATATGTGTGAGGGGGAGATAATTCAGATGGTATGTCAGGTTCCAAATTTGGGTCTCCGAAAACTTCACTATAATATATGGACTTAATATGTGTGAAAGAGAAGTGATTTAGATGGTATGATGTGGAGTCTCTTGGAACTTCACCATAATATATAGATTTCGTATATGTGAGGGGGAGATAATTCGGATGGTATGATTTGTGAGAAGGAGAATTATTGGGTTAACCCTACATGAGTTTGAAATGATTTGGATGGTATGATGTGTAAGGGGGAGAATTATTGAATTAATTTCACATCATTCGTTAATAATGTTGGTGACTTATATATAAGCTAACGGAAAAACCTTATTCATTGAGCTGCCTTTTGGAATCTTCTAAAACTTTACTATAACATATTGACCTAACGTGTATGGAGGGAGAGATGATTCAGATGATATAATGTGTGAGGGGAAGAATTGTTGGGTTAATCCTATATCAGCACATATAAGCTAACGAGAAAACTTTATCCTTGAACTAGCTTTTGAATTACGAGAGGCCTATAACACCGGTTACAAATTCCTTTTAGGGGCCCATAAGGCCTAACAAGTATTACATTAAACATCGGTTGCAAGACCATTTTGGAGGCCATGAGGCCAACATTAAACGTTAGATACTATGGCATATTATATATTTTGGCATACTATGGCATACTATGGCCAACCAAAAACTCATCATTAGCAAGAGTGTTGCAAGACGTTGCTTATGATGAGTTTATATTTTGGTATTATGATCACTACTTATAACTAGCTCAAAATATGAGGTTTTCCAATCAATGCACGTCTTTGATCATATTAAATATGCATGCAAGGTTTAAAGCAAAAAACATATGATCTAGGACTAAAACGGAATTATGTCTTCATCCCTGCCAATACATTTCTTCAACCAACTCTTTCTAATATGAAGGCGTTCTTTCCTTATAACGAGAACATTCACATCTTTATGGAGACAGAATCACCATTCTAAGTATTGATGGAGGCATCAGAGGCATCGTCTCCGCTGCCATTCTCAGTTTAGAAAGCCCTCCTATATAAATACAATTAATCGTGTTTAGAACCGGATGCAAATTGCGTTTATTTGTTTCTTTCTTAAAGTGCGTTCATATATGCAAAAGTATAGATGTATTGTAAACTATGCTTATAGTATGGAACAGGAGATAGATGGAGAAGGAGCGAGAATAGCAGACTACTTGGACGTAATAGCGAGAACGAACACCGGGGGTTTAATGGCAACAATGCTAGCTGCACCAGACAAAGAACAAGCGTCCTCTCTTTGCAGCTAAGGACATCAACCCCTTCTACCTCAAGCATGGAGCTGAAATATTTCCTCAATCTACGTACGTATATCGTTGCTTATATTTTCATGATCTTCTATAAATTGTCTTGATTCTGTGTACATACAAATTGATAACAACCATTGCTATATATTAAATTATAGAATTGGAAATGACAGAGGACTGATCAGTTCAACGGCAAGAACTCTGAAAGCCTTGGCCCAAGTACGATGGCAAGAACTCTGTTCTGGGTACCCTACCGAAGGTTAAATTCGGCGGTGGCCAGCTTTGACATCAAACTGCTCCAACCTACCATCGTCTCCTCCTACGAGGTCAGTAGAATTGGAAGAAACATACATGCAATTTAGCTTAATTTGATCAAAGTAGAGAAAGTTATACGTATGAAATTATGAGTATATTGGTGCAGGTCAAGAACGAGCCTTTTAAGAAAGCCTTGCTATCGGACATTTGCCTTGGCACATCTGCTGCTCCATCATACTTAACCAGCTCTTTATTTCACAACCAAGGACCCCTCAAGGGAGCAATACAAGAGAGAATTCAATCTGGTTGATGGCGCAGTTGCTGCCAGCAATCCAATAAGCCATTCTAGCTATATCCATCCCCAACACATGATACATGATGAAATAATTGTAAGGTTAACGAACCGAATATATGTAGACATCAGTCGCCGGAAGGTTGATTCTGGGTGAAGCATTGAAAGCACAACCAGACTACTTGCCATCGAATACAGTCAATTATGGAATATTGTTCATATCATCGCTGGGAACTGGGAGTTCGAAAAATGAGATGAAGTGCGACGACCGGGGAGTTTTGGATTGGATTTATGCTGGTGGAAGCTCTCCTCTCATTGATTCTTTCACACAGACAGCGCAGGACATGGCCGACATTCATGTAAACACAACCTTTGAAGACATCCATTGACAGCAAAACTATCTCCGAATCCAGGTACATAGATTAATCTATCACATTAATCCCATGATCTCATCACACATAAACAAGTTTTTTCTATACGTTGAATAATTTTCCTCTATAGCTTGAAATATTTCAAGGGTATATATATACTTGTGTGGGTACAAACATGCATGCAGGAAGAAAATCTGACCGGTGATGCGTCCTCATCGGAGGACTTCTGTAGAAGCCAGCGTCAAAGAATATCGACACTGGTATTTGCGAGCCCATCCAAGGAGGAGGCACCAATGAAGAAGCTCTCATGAGGTGAGTATCACATATATAAATACATAGTTGCTTAATTTGTTGTATATAAAATGCTTTTACTTGAATGATCATCTTCCTTTATTTTTTATCTGCAAAATAAATGCAGGTGAATTGTTATAACTTAATCTCTACCTATTTGGCAGGTTTGCTCAGATGTTATCATAAGAAAAGAGGTTAAGAACAGAACGGTAGAGGCAAAAGGCTGCCTCTTCCGAGTGAACGATGACATATATGTATTTGATTGACCATTAAATTTCTTCAAGATTTACAAGCAAGACTTCAAACTGATTATTATTGTATATATGTTGATTCATGATCGATTTTGTATGGTAGACAGTGCAGAAAGCAAGCTTATAAATTGCTCTGTGTAATATTTGTCAAAATGTATTGCAGTAACTGGGATTTGGGATTAATATCTCGTAAATTAGTGGTTCGGGATGCCGGAGTGGAGTATTTTTTAGGTCATCCACTTCTAGAGACGCCATATTTACCGCCCAATTAAAGTGGTGTTCTAATAATAACCCAGAATATGACTTCTGCTTCGAGCAAGCCCATTAGTTATCTAATAACAAATTATTCCGGTATTTAATTAAAATTTTTTTCCAATTTTTCTTTTCTTAGATACGCCATAATAACTCACTCAGCCTGTTTATCTTTAAATTTAATTTTTTAAATGAGCTTATATTTTATTAATCTTTTCACTTGTTTTACATTATATACACAAAATCATTACTTTAAAACTGAAAACAAATATTAAAATTTTATTTTTCATATTATACTTATTCCATTTAATTATAAGTGTCAAAATCCAAACATAGACCCAAATCAAGCTCAATCGAACTAACCATCGTTTGAAAAAAACACACACAATTAATTATATAAACTTTAAGAGTTTACATTAGTCCAGTTGATAGTGGTTTAACACTTTTAACCTCCTACGCTGTTTAGCCGGGCGTAGCAAAGGTTGGAGAACACAAAAAATTTCAAAGTCGCGCACCCGTCAATCATGCCCATGCCAAGTTCCTGTCCACCGCCGTCGCCGCCGCCGCCGCCTATTTTTCTCCGGCCGAGGACGCAAGGGTGGAGGCGGCGGGTTCAAACAGCTCCCTCTTTTACGGGGAAGAAGGTACCCTCATTCGTGCTTGGTCGATCGTGAAACGGCCAGCCATGGCATGATCTGGGCGGCCGCCCGCCGATGAGGAAGGCGAGGTAGATATGGCGAGCCAGGGCGGCAGCAAGGGCATCTCGTTGAAGAAGGCCACCTTCATCGTCTGCTCCATTAACCTCGTCGTCGCGATCTACGTCCTCCACTCCCTCTCCGCCTTCTTCTACGTCTTCTCCGGCTCCGGCGGCGCCGCTTCCATGCCGTTTGGCGGTGAGTGGAGTCGGAAAAGTCTGAGCTTTCCGCGGCTTTCTTGATCTTCGTGATGGGTTTTTCCTTTTTGTGACATATGAAGAACGGTTTCTCCCTTGCAGTTGTCGGTTTGCTTCGTAATTTTATCAGGATGGTTATTTGTTCTGCGATTCATATGATAGTGGTGTTATTTGTTATCAAATTCGCGTTTTGTTAAGCATTTGTTTTGATTATTCAGTTTTGTGGTTTTTTTTGGTTGGTAGATCTTTGTGCAGTTTTGGTTTTTTCTGGCTTCCATTGTGTTGTTCGTTATCTAGATGGCGCACCATTGGTTTTTTCTCTTTGTCCTCTACTACTTTAGCTGGGGTTATAGTGGATTACTGATGCTGGGCATGAGATGTTGTTGGTGAGGATAGCTATGGGGATGAATAGAAGCACTTCTTGTTGCATTTCGTTCTATTTGCGTTTGAATTAGATCGATTTTTGTTCATGCTGGCAGAAATGCTTACTTTTTTATTTTATTTTATTTTTCATTTTACAGCTGGTAAGTACACTGATGAGCAAATACGGAAAATGAACGAGTCAATGCAAATTCGACAGGCTGCAGAACCAGTTGAGCTTGTTAAGCTGGTATGGTTTGATCTATTCATGTGGAGTTATCTGATGAACCAGTTCGTGATTTACGTGCATTTAGTCCTCATGATTCATACATGTAATCCTATTTCAATAGGTAAAGGAAATGGAGAATGAATTTTCAGCAGGAAAGCGAGTGCTGGAACTGTCTTCAGCAATTAAGCGGAGTATAACCGATGAAGTTCTAGAGCAATTGAAACAGCTGCAACCCAATGCTAACGTGAGTGCTCAAAGAGGTTTGTATGCTAATCCTTTGCTATGTTAAGCACATTTCCATTTGTAATTGTGACTTTTTTTGTTTAATCTGATTTGGTAGATTTAAGGCTATGGTCAAGATATTATTTTAGTTGAAATTGTATCATTAATACATGAGGAGTTGTCAATTGTCTGTAGGGTGTCAATTTTTTTAGTTCAGAGAGAACCGGAGGTCTACAATATCCTTTCTCTATCCTCCTCTCATTCTCTTCCATTGAAATGACAAAAAAATTTAATTCAACTTTTTTATTGAGTTTAAGGGCCAGATATACACCAGCAAGAACATCTTCTTGTTCATTATGGTTCTTATTTTGAAATGTCAGTTAGATCATAGATTGACTACAATGGAAAAGTAAATTGTCTCAATAATTCCTGAATTTCCTTTGCCCTCGTCTCTACAAAATAGTTAGCATTCTTGTTTTTAATTTTGTTCACCTGGCCATTTGTAAAAATGGAGTGTTCTTAAGATAATGCGATGATAGTTTTTTTATAAAGTAAGTGTTCTAAAATAAAATATGTGCGAGACGGTAAATAAGTAAAGAAAAGTTGTATGTAATAAAACTGCATTAAACCAACATTCTTTTTTCCACTTAATCTACTGTTTACTTTTTTTTCTTGTTACATGTTTGCTCTGTTATGTTGATCAGCATGTTTAGATATATGGCGTAAGCATAAACTACAAGAGCTAAGAAGGTGGACACATGAGAATCTGACATCAAACTCATCTATGACAGCCAAAGAAGCGAGTATGTTGCCTTTTTTACGGCAGATATTTTTTCATGATATTGTTTTTATATACTGACAATAGATAATGGTGTTGGTTTGGTTTCTCAGATGCATCTGGTATTCATTTCTTAGATTTTTGCGTCAAAGCTTAAGCTCATTCATGTATCACGTAATTCTTTCTTTTCAGATATGTTGGCAGGAATTTTGGAGTCTGATTGGATTCTTCTAATGGAGCATATTGGCCTTTGGCTTCCACCAGAAATAATTCACAAAGAAAGTGATGACAAGCCAGCAAATAAAGTCATTGGTAATTCGTGTTTTTATCTTGTTCCCCTTGTGATTTTTTCTTTTAAAAGGGCTTCTAGAAAACCTCAACTGATCATTGATGCATGGTCGTTGGATCACTTGTCCTTGTTCAATAAAAAAAGGTAATATCTTTAATTTTGTCACTTGGATTATTAATTTTGTCAAAAAATTTGTGGGATGATTGTTTGCACCTTTGTGGAAATTATGTTTGTTTATAGGTAAGAAACACTTTTTCAAATATATTTAAGCAAAGTTCATTTGTACACTTTATTGTTGAAAGGGCTGATCAGATCCCAAAGCCAAAGGAGGATAATTGATGTTATAAAAGGCTTCGAACTTTAAAATCTATGTAATATTTACTCTCATGTATGACATATTACCATTATCATTTGTTTAGACGTGACTGGTTATGTTGAATTTTGTTGTCATAAGAAATGAGGTAGGGTAGTCAGGGTTCTTGATGGTTGCCTTCCTATTTAAGTATGGCTGTATTTTTCTTCTTTAAGTTTTAGACTTGGGTGTGTTCTTGTTGCTAGTTTGACTGAATTAAGAAAAGCGGGGGCGGGGGCGGGTTTGTGTTAATGTTTATTTAACTCGTTCACAGCTTATTTCCATTTAAACCTCATGTTGCCAGAGGAAGAGGAAATTATTCCAGGTCCACCAATTCCTGCAGAATGCCGTGCGGAGATCCATACTGATTACGATGGAGCTGCCGTTAGATGGGGTCTGACCCATAACAAAGATAGTGCTGCAGACTGTTGCCAAGCTTGCTTAGATCAGGCCAAGCGTGTGAAACCTGGTGAAATGAAATGTAACATATGGGTTTATTGTCCGTCTGAAAGTGGATGCTATTCACCAGATAAGTACGAACACAAGAATGGAGAATGCTGGCTAAAACAGGTATATAATTTATTTGAAGTATTGCTCTATTTTACTCACCTTGTCTTGCTCTAACTTTGAGCAAATGATTGGCATGTACTTTTGCAGGCTGCCAAACCACAGTTGAATTTTAAAGATAAGTATTCTGACTCGTACAGAAGTTCACACCCTACAGCCCCTCTAGTTGTGCCCTGGATATCTGGTGTGGTCCTTGTATGAAATTTCTCGGGGATGAATGGAGATAGAAGCCGGAATTTTGCTTACTTGTATCTTGAAAGTATAAGCCGGAATTTTGCTTGTATCTTGAAAGTGCAAGTCGATGTCAACGGCAGAAATCACAATCGTTTTGCCCTTGCGACGATGAATGAACAGCTTCAAGTTTAATTTTGATGTTGTCGTAAATAGGTGTTGGATTCATATGGAAAGAGTTAAATTAAAAGATTAGCGATCAAAACATTCAGAGAGTCGATATTTAGATGCCTCGAATGTTTTCTCATAACAACGAGAGATGAAACCGAAGTCTATGAATGTCGATTCTTTCGGATCTCAATGCCTATCAAGGGATGCTTGCTTTCCTTGCCTACTTTTCTACGAAAGATCTATGTTCGCGCGTTCTTCTAATTGATAACGACGTGTCATCAGCTTTTTGTTTGTAATCGGATTCATATATGTTGGAGCAATCTGCAAATTGATCCCTGCCACTATTGAATGGTTTAATCGAAGCGTTTGATGAAGCTCACTTGAGTTCATTCCGACACCAAGGCGCCTAGGCAAGAAAATTGAGGGAAAGAACAAAAGAGAGGACAGTTAAAGCAACATTTTTGTAGAAGGCAAGCAACCAGCTTTACTAGTAAGCAAACATAACACAGGTGCCGAAGTACACTAAAAGACCCAGTTTGCAAGATGAAAGCCACAACAATGGTATATAACTTTCAAGAAAGCTATATGTTTTGATAAAAAACCTCTACAAAAGAAGGTTGCATAACATAGATAATCAGCTGCCTATGCCTGCTATGACAAGTTTACACTCGGTCAAATAATGCTCAGCGAGTACCTGCAATAAAAAGTCAATGGATAATTGAATAGATACATTTTTTTCTTTTCCCCTACATATTGTTGGCAGAGTATATATTTCAAAATAAAAGGATTCAATTGCAATGAATTACGACTCTCAACTGAAACACTTCTATCAGGTATGTTGACATTCAGTGCGGAACATTGAAGTAACTTCTTGTTTATTTTGGGATTTTTTTTTTGCTTATTTATGGATATAAATAAATATAAGCCTCGAGCCTTAACAAGGTCACTAATAACACATATAATACATTTAGAAAGGAAGGAACTTGCGGTTATTATAAACCCACATAGCAAGAGGCATTGGCTGTGCTCAAGCTTATCAGGAGATAAAAGGGGAGAACTCTCTATAGTCCTATAGACAGCATCCATTAGCACAATAAGATGATCAAATTAGATTTGACAAATAAATTAGTTGCCTTAGAAGCCAGCTTTAGGATTTACCAGATCCAGCAGCAACAACTCCCATTCCATTTCCATTTTCTGATGATAATTCTGTCGTTTCTTGTTGAGCTGTGGTGTAATTACAAAATCTTTTTCAACATTTGCCACAAGCTCATCAATCTTCCGGAACTGACATGGCCATCTTTTATTATACAAGAAATGGCGAAGATCAAACCTGTTATCCTCTCGCAAAAGGAACATGCAAGTGATGTTTCCCTGAGCAAAAGGAAGTTCCAAAAGAGTGGACAAATATTTCTCTTCATTTGTTAATGATGGAGAAAAATACCGTCATCTTATGTCGGTTGATTGAATAAAACTTAAACAAAGTGTTTCACTTTAGCAGCCACCTCTCTAGGAGTTAAACTTCCACACCATTTATGGCAAAGATACTGCAAAATGACAATAAACTGAATTCAACCTTTTAATCAGAAACTGATCACTACACTGCGGAAAAATAAATTAAAAGGGTAAGTATAAAACTAACCTGAAACATTCACACAGGCTCACATCGAAATATCTTGAGAGCAATCTTCCATAAACTAATAACTCGTCATATGTCATGCCCATGTCCACTTCATCCAGCTATATAAAATGAAAGGAATCTTTTTATGACGGAGTGAGTACAGTGATGCTACAGGTCATACCAACATGTATGAGACAGATAACTGTATTACCTGGATATATTTAGAGCGTATGGGTTCTAGTTCAGGAGTTGGAGGGCTTCTACAACATCAACCAAAGAGGAATAATTTAAATGGGAGGCAGCCCAATAGAGAAATGACCGAAGATCCTGCTTGCTTATACTTCCAATTGGGTTGATGTCCGCAGATCTGCAATCATACCGTTAAAAAAGAACCCCGACACTATAAGCTTAATGCAGCACGGCGTGAGCTCACTGTTTTCATATCATATAACTGATTTCTACAGTCCTACCACAAACATTTGGAAGAAGAATAACTATATAGATTAATTGAATATAATCATCATACCAACTATAATATACACGTTCGAATGAAGGCTCATAATTTTCAAAGTTATGAACGTCAGAATCCTGCTATATACTACAATTTTTGCAGAAAAAGATTACATATATTAATTGAAAACAAAGATCAGAAAACTATGAGAAGGGCACTCAACCACACAATTAGAGTTCATTTATTTCAGTTTTTGTAGCTATAGTTTGATGACTTGCTTAGGTTGATATCAATATCAATATGCCGCAGCTTGATTTAGGTTTTGTAATCACCTAAAATAGTGGTTTTCTCCTCCGTTTCAAGGGGACCAATCTAATAACATGCTTCAAATAATAAACTTTTGAGTTGCCTCATTATGAGCTTTGCATGCTTACCTCTTCATATGTTTTTAAGCAAAACAATATGAAACTAAAAGTTGAAATTCCTGTTGCAACTCTAAATGATGTTTCAACAAAAATTGAAATTTACCGTTGTCATGTAACCACGCAACCCTTCATCAACATTAGAGCTACCCAATACAAGATAAAATCCAGATTTATAAGGCAATAGAGACGCCAACATGAATGCCAAGATCATCCTAATTCGAGCTTGAATGTTTTGTAATCCAAGGTTTTCAGCGTTTGAACCACCATCAACCTTTAAAAGGCATTTTATAAGTTAGTTAAACAAACCTTTGACCAAGAACTTATATTATTGCCCTAGGAAAACTGCTTTATACCGTGGACGCTTCCCAGTTAATTTCTGAACGACAGAAAGCAAAACAGATATCACTCCATCTATACAAACATAAAGATGCCAAGATCCAATCTCATCTGACAACACTTTTGCTCTTCTTGTCGTGGTCTCTGAACTGTGAGACATCAAAAAATTAAGACACGACATGTTGAAACATCCAGAATTAAGTAAAGAGAACATGTTATTGCAAGAACAACAAAAAAGGGATAGGCGGTCAAAGAGTAAATATACATGTCATGAAACTGTAAAGAAACAAAGCAATCTAATTGTTTCAATTTGATGAGAAAAAGAAGGTCAAAGTGACATGAATCTTTAGATTTAAGCATAGAGTCGGTGCATTATCAAACAGATTGGGAAATAAAATCTGTGTCCCTGAGCCCAATTATTTGAGAGATGTGGATGATGAGGAAATAAATTATAATAGTGATAAGAAGCAGCTAAATTGATTTAAGAAGAAAATATGACGGGAATAGCAGGTAATAAGATAAAAAAACACCTAATCCAACTAGATAGAAAACAATCATATATTTTTTTATTGCAGAATTCAATATGTAATCACCTAAGAAATGACCATTCTTAGGTGATTAACCTCGCCCCTCAACATCCTCAACATTTATTTTCTGAGCACATATAGGCGGCGTAAAATATACGATTGGCAAACTCCATATTGTCAATGGGAAATTCCCCGTTATTGTAACATTCAATGCGCACGGCATCATCTTTGAATTGTTCATCACCACTCTTAATCTCTGAACATAGATCAGCTAAAAAACAGTAAAGAAGCATGAATATTCAGACTAGATACCTTACCGTTCAAAGGCATTTCATAAGTAAAATACTGTTTTAATGCATAGATATTGCCCCACATTAATAGTTACTCATGTCTCATACCAGTTTGACCATTTATTTGTTTAGCCATATTTGTATCTATAAGAAGATGTTATTAAATTTATCTTACGACAAAAAGGGCAAAATATGGGCTTGTGCAATCAACTTCACCTTCTACAACAAGCTGGCACATGCAAATAACAATAGCTGCTAATGCTGAACTGTCTGCTCCACCAGACAACAGAAGCAGAAATCCAGAAGCTGCGCAAATAATCCCAAAGCCAACAACTAGGCCCATAAGCTATCTCTTCTTCAGGTGAATGATACCTGACCTTTTTTTCGTTATGAATAAAAAAATATTTACCAACAAAAAAAATATAAAAATTATATCCTATAGCCATTAGCCAATCGAAAATTGCAACCATGACAAAGTTTTCAACGCAAAATATGCACTTAAATAAATGTTGGTAGATGATCTCAATAAATATGCCCAACTAAAAATAAAAAGAGCAAGTAATCAGACTAATGAACAGCGCTATCTTCATATTTAAGGCCTTTTGCCAGCACGCTTACTTTGGAAATTTGTTTGAACCACAGTTACGTTCGTAGGCTGACCTTCTTAATTGGACTGGAGGGTATAGGCTGAAGAATGAAAGATTGACAAAGCTTAAAAGACACTGTCATTGATGAGATATTTGGATTTGAACTTGTTTGCTCACCAAAACTACTGACAGATTCTCTATAACTTGTGACCTGCATTAAGTTTCACTCAACAAGAACTTCAAGACAAGCAATTTAAAACTCCTGCTCAACAGAAGTTAGTTAAGAAACAGCTAAATCCTTAAAATGAGTTAAAATAAGATTACAGCATCAAGGTCTACTTTTGCTGTCAAAACCTCAACATCTTTTAAGGAGAATTGAGATCCTTGCGCAAGTTAGTGCTTGAAATGAAGCAGTGTAAGTTTAGTGCTTGAACTAAATTTGCCAGAAACAACGGTCAACATCGATCGACAGCAGAAAAAATGAACTGGATACCATCAATACAGATCGGCCTCCATCACGATCCCTGATCAGTTACTGTACATATAAATACCACCAAATACACGAGTGGCACTTTTGATAACACCAACACGAAGATCAAGCTTCCTCAATTGGTGATGGCTCCCACTCGCATTCAAAGAAAACTTCAACCCCATTCAACGCAAGCTCAGTGTGGGGTGCGCTAGGAGTGAATAATTTTTCACAAATTTCTGCTGCTACAGAACTGTAAGATTTGCCTAAAAAAGATAATGTAATCAGAGACAAAAACAATCAAACGAAAGAGTTTTTTTTTTTAAAGGAAGAATAATAATACTAACGTGTCCAGAAATTGAAGATAGCCATAACCGAAAGGCACCACAATCTGCAAAAGAGCATCAGAAATGTCAGTAGGTAGAAGGAAATCCGCGAGCTGATCTTTATGCTTCCAAGCAGAGAACCAACGTAGTTCTCTATAATTTCCATCATTTGCCAGGTTCGTCTTTGGCCTTATCATAAGTATCTTCCTGTTCAGGCAGAAAACCTGGCAGTTGTAGCGAACACTTCTCAGAATGATTGGCATACCTATGCTACTTAGCATGTCATCTGTCCAATCACCCGACAACAGGTCCTTCAAGCATTCCCATATGCAAATTCAAGCAAACCCACTTTTGTTAAATAAAAATTACTATTGAAGATTTCGAGGTCCGTGGACCATGAGATAGAAACTACCAATTCAAAATCAACCAATTTCAACTAATAATGAAATTACACAATGCAACATCAGCCAGAGTCCAATGCAATCTAGAAGCAGTAGTTAACAATGTACAATTTAAGAACCTTAGGCTGGTTTTAGATTAAAAAAATACGAGTGTACCGCTAATATTTGCGAATCATGAGACAGTTATTGATAAGAATTCCGAAAACTAACCAGTTTCAACACAGCATAGACATTCACATTATTATTGAGCTAAATAAACAAGATAGTTCCCGAATAAAAGAAGCAAAGATACCAAACCATGGTCGATAGAAAATAAAGCACCAACGACAACTGGTCCAATGCCATATACAGGAACACAAATTGAACTACCAACATAAAATTAGCAGAGAAAAAAGTTGAGATAATAACTTACGCATGGTGTCAAGCTCCAAAAAGTGGTCTTCACATCCATAAAACGGAAGCCCCAGCTTGGTTGGCAGAGAATATGGAGGACTTGATGTTCCTCAAATTAGTATCAAAATCCATTGCTCATTGATTCAAATTACAGGTAGCAACACTAATCAGCCTCATGCCTGCTTCACTTTGACACTCTCGTTTCTCAATTACAAATCACCACCTACCACATTCTCAATTATATATCACCACTACACAGTACCAACAATTGATAACATTAATATTGACTCCCCAGGAAAACAACTAGCACATATGGAGATTGATTGACGGATCATCTTTCTTCCATCAGACACGAATAATTACGTCCACCAAAGCTAGCTTACCATTGTTTTCTCATCATATAGGAACAAAAACAGCAGTGGGTACCTGCATTTATGTGGTTCAATCAATCGTGGCACATAAATCATAGGCGGTTGGGAACCCAGGGATTGAGGGCGGAGAGAAGTCGGTCGACGGCGGTGCTTGATCGGCGGCTGCGTGTCTGGGGGAGAAGAAGGATATCACACACCGCCTGCTGACGGGAAGACACATCCTCCTGACGGGGAAGACACGTCCCCTACTACGTGGCAAAAATAAATACATAAATAAATAAAAGTGAAGCCTATTAAGCATGTATAATTCGGGGAACATTAATAATTTGGTGAAAATATATACGTACAGGAGTTTTTTTTCTCTTTTTGCTCTGGTCTGGATTTCAGCCAGATAATAATTTTGTGGCCCTCTGAATACTTACTTAATTTAAATTAAAATTACTATTAGGAAAACGTTGGACTATAATTCTACTTAAATAAGAATTAAAAATATTAATATATTTATAATTATACTATCAAATTAAATTTTGTTACTTAACTATATATACTTAATTTTGATTTTTATCATTCTTAAATATTTATTTACATATTTTTATTTATTTTTAAAAAACTTGAGTATGATTCTAATCAAATTAAAAATCGTTAAAAACAAATTCTATTTAGTTATTAAAATTTATTTTTTTAATATTTGTGTATAATTATATATTTTTATTAAATATAAATAATATTTATTATTTATTGTTAAAAATAATATCACAATAACTTTGAAATTAATTTTGTATATATTATTAATAATATATTAAATATAACTCTTGTTTCACGCGAGTCTTTGACTAGTTACCATAAAAGGAGAAACTATTTTTTAGATGACTCAGGGGGAGGGGGGGGACTAGCTTTAACAACCAAAAAAATAAAGCACTTTTTTATAATATTAACAATAGCCTCTATTTTAAAAAATTCAAGTGGCACACGATGTACATGGTTTAAGTGGCTTGAACCAAATCTAGGACATTCTACTGAATTTAATATTTACCTAGACAAGATGTCATTTCGTGCACGATTTATACTACAGACAAAAACCTTAATTTTATAGATAAACTCTTCTTAAATATTAGGATACTATAATAATCTAATATCATAAATATAGATTCTGATTAATGTTAAAAATAAATCTTAATTGAAGAAAAAAATAAACTATAATAATTTGATTTTTTATTTTTATTGCATTTTAATTGGTTAAAGCTTCTCATTTTAATTAGAGGCCAGAATTGTGTTCTCATCTTATTAATAAGAGTATATTATATTTTTCCTATCTTAAAAAATTGCAAGAACTTCCCCAAATTTCTCAAGTAATATTTTGGTACCCTATATATAAACAAAAGCATACAAATTTTATAAGGCATAACAATAATTTTAAATCATAATAGCACTAATATTATTGAGAAATACACGTGTGAGACCCAGGTCCGTCAAGTAAGAAGTTAAAAATATATATATATATAAAATGATCGTTTTATACTAGAGTTATTCCCTTAATAATTAATAAATGTAATATAATTATATATATAATATTAAGATAAACATGAGTTATAGAATTAGTTGGTGGATAATTTTTTTTAAAAAAATATTGAGAGAATAGGCTGTTTGTTTTTGGTTGAGACTTGGGGACGTTGAGTTAGAGATTGTTTGGGATTCAGTTTTATACCAACTCGTCATCCCCTAGGGTTTATACTAACGTTGGCTTGGAAGAGGAGGGTCGCCTATATCCAGCAGTCGGCAAATTACTCCCCTTTCGTTCTTCTTCTTCTCTCTTTTGGTCTCCCTCTTTTTGGTACCTTTCTCTTCTCTTCCTTTCTTTTACTTCGTAAGCATGGCATGAATGCTGATTTTGGGTTCATAAAGGTTGTTTGGTAGTAACCGTGAGATGGGGACGAGACAGGATAGATTTGAGTATGTCTTGGGGGTGTTGGACGTGGAAGTGGCCTTTGGGGAGGAATTGGTTAGACTTCCGTACTTATTTATTTGCCGGGTAGGAAGTCCTTCGTGACCTTTGGGTATTCATCCTTCTCTCGTATCATTCACCAGTTTATTTAAACAGTTCATGCCTTCATGCATGCATGCATATATTCATATTCTTTGTTCTTTTTACTTATATAAGATTAATTGATCAATTGATCACATGTAGAATTCCTTTCCAAGTGTGTTAATAAGTTAATTGAGAATTTTTTCATAGTAAGATATTTTTAGACGTTAAATATTGTGTTTTAATGTTAAAAAAATTCAATCTTTGTTATCAGGTAGTGTTTTTTTAAAAAAAGTTTATATTTTTATGTTGGGTTGTTTTGGTTTATTTCGTGATCATGAAGCAGATTAATTATCCGTCGGAATGTGTCTTGCTTAATATACATGTAACTGCCATTCCAGTTTTTGTTAATAGTTCAAAGGGTAGGAATGCAATGGGTTGATCTGATCTCTATGAAGTTGTGCTAACGAAGAGGTAGATTTCATTCTTGCATGAGTTGGATCGACACTTAAACCATGCCCTGCTTATGGTTGATAATTGGTTAATTATTGTGTAATTGTCATTAAATAATTCAATCACGATAAGATCAATTATGTTAATTAAAATTATGATATTGGGTATATGTTATTGATTGAATATATATTGATTATTATAACTTGATTTTGGTATAAATGCATTTAAGTGATTACCTATGAAATAATTATTATTGTTTATATTTAACACTTAGTATATTGTGGTGATTATAAATAGATAAAACTAAGGTATTTTTGTGTTATAATTAAATATATGTAGATTACTGCTTTTAATTAAGTACATAGTTAATTTTATTATACATACAATCAGTGTTGATTAATTAACCGAAGTATTTGTATTTTGTAAGAATTGGCTTGATTAATTAAAGGGGTTGCATTACTCAATTAATTATTTATTAAGTATCTTCATGTATTTATTTATTTATTTTCAGGTAGTCATTCATTGAGTATCTCATTTAATTGTTTTCATTTATCTGGTTGTTTTGATTATTCGGTGTGACTCAAATACAAGTGATAGTTATTATTCTTATATTAATTCGTTAAGTATAACGTTCATTACTAATTGGGATTGATTTATAGTTAATCTATGTGTTGTTCTCTAAATAGAGAAGATCGTGGGAAGGGGTTAGGACGCTAGGTAGGCCATCGTAAGCATTGTTCCTCTCCCTACTTGCTTCTTTTCAATACTCTTTTCATTTCCCTTCTTCATGCATGACATGTAAGGTTCCTTAGGGTTGTTGTCTATGGTAGAGTTGGTGTTATGTTTTCTTGGATGTGATTTGTTGGTTGTGAAAGGGTTAGATCATGATTTCTTGGTTGTGATTTGTTTAATTGTTATGCTTGGGTAAAGAGGGGCAGTATAGTGTGATTGAGGATTTAGGTGATCTGGTTAGTATATATCTAGATCTACATATGGATATTGGCCTAAATAAAATAATGGTTTATTAAGTTTTGACCTAAATTAAATTAATTTATTGAAGTTAAGATTAATGAGTCATTAATATTTAAGTATGGATAAATATGTGTAGATACTATTTTCATAGTTTTTAATTTTTGATGGAATTATAAAAAATAAGGATAAATACTGTTATGGTCCCCAAATTCACCAGTAGTTTTTCTTTCTGTATGATGGGATATCCCATCATCCAGAAACTCTAGTTTTAGAGAATTAGTGTATTTGGAAGATGAAAACCTAAAGAAGTTATGAATCACTTTGTTTTTATTGATTCAGGTATGCTTTTGTTATCAAGTTCTATTTTCTTATGATTTAATATGAAGAAGTGGTTGTTAGATTTACGCAGTCTTGTTCATCTTTATTGGGCATTGAACGAGTTCCTAAATTATTATCAAGTGACCCATGGTTATAATTATTTTATATTGTTCATGATATATAAACTAAATTATTTATGAGATCTCTCAACTTAAGCACATATTTAATACCTATTGGGATCATGTTTATAAGTGAGAATAAATTATAGATCTTTTAACTTAGTTAACCACTTTTGAAGAAATGACTTAATCATTATGTTGTATTTTGGGCTGGGTCATTTATAAATAATATCAGAGTATCCTGGTTCCGTATTAAATAGTGGGCTAAACCATGGACGTTGGCTAGGTTACCAGTCACAGGCCAAAAAGGTCGTGGGCTGGGGTTAGCAACGGGCCAAATGTAAGAATTTTGAGGATAAAATTCCTAAGGTAGGTGGATAGTGAGATCCTTCAATTTAGTCTCACATCTAATACCTACTAACATAAGATCCTTAGAATGGATTATAGATTTTTAACTTAGTTAACCACTTTTAAAGAAATGACTCATGGGGCTTAGTCATTGCATTATTAAATTATGAGTTGTGATATGAGTAATATAATTCAATTATGGGATTAATTATCATTGGTTAATGGTATATTATCTAATAATTAATTGTTAAGTAAAAAATTAAGTATTTATTAATAGATTAATAATTTAAATGAGTTATTATAATATAATAGTGAACCCTTTAACACACTTAAAATAAATAAAGTTTGAACCTTTAACGAGTTAAGTTAAATAATCTCACGAGTGATATCCTTTAAATTTTAATATAAGTTATATTAAATAATTAGATATGACGATCTAATTAGGATGGTTAATTAGAGTTAGTGAAAAGTTAATAAATTGTTGTTAATATATAATCAAACTATTATTGAGTCATTTCTTAATTGGAATTAAAGAGTAATATTAATTAATAGTGTCAATGATAACCTACATTTCTATGACTAATAAGATTTCTTTAGTTAAATAATTAACAAGTCAAGAAAAATACAGTAATTTTAGTAATTAAATATATGTTAGTAAGTCAATAATTATTTTATCGTAGACTAGTAAATCTTGATTTGAATAATTAATTAATTTAAAAAGTGTAAGGCATTAATGCGTTATCATGCTAATAAAGTATTTATGTCATTGGTAAAATTTTAATTAAGTGGATGGAAATAAAATATTGCTAAAAAATAGTAAATATTTGGTAATAGTTATTTGAGGGTGGGATACAATTTGAATTAATTGATATTAACTTTTGGGTGGTTTAAGCTTTAATATGGTTATAAATCTATTGATTAATAAATCAATTATTAATTAACTTTTATTAATTTATTGTTTTTTCTTGTGTGATATTATTTCATGTCATATTCATGGTATTCATCTAGATCTTGTTGTGTAGGATTTAATCTAGTTCTTTTCTATAGACTAAAGTTTGCTTTTGCTACTCACGTATAACTACTTGAAATATTGTATATTCTTTTTGGCAGCCCTGGTAGGCCTTAGCGCAAATTCAACCACTAGGCAATGAGTGTAACCGGGGTTAAGGAATTTACTCAATCCCATACAAGGCTATACCTTTAAAATTATTTTAAAGATAAAATACTTGCCCCTATGCCAAAAGTGGTGACAAGGCACATCAGCGCAAGACGAGTCATTATGCACTTGTGATACTAAGAGGGTGAGTAAATGACAAATACCAACTACAATTTGTGGGCCACGTAACGTGTATGTGCATACATGGGATTGTAGTTGGATGGGGCAACCACCCCTCTCAACATAATTGGAGCTCAACATAGGCTCATAATTACTAAAAAATTTGATAAATAATGATATAAAATATATTGACTTGTTTAATATAATTATACAACTTAGTGGCTTTATCACTAATGCATTTTTGTGACCACAAGTGAGTAGCTTTAAACTAATGGTTGAGGGTGTGATTGGTGGTCTCCTTACCAACCCAAGGTAGAAGAATTAATGAATAAATTTAGACTTCTTCTTTATATTATTTGTGTTATAATTGTGACTATGAGAAACGATTTGGTGGTTGTGGAACTTGATTTTGCTTAGTTAGTTTATCTTATATTATTGTGCATGTTATATTTAATATAGCATGATTTATTTTATGATTAATAAATTCTTATAGATATTTGAATTTCATGTTTAATCATTTTTGTCACATTACACATCAAGCATAGTTATTTGTCATGTTATAATGCTTGTGCTTGCATTTTTATTTTTATATCCTTTGTATTTTTGGGTAACCCCCAGCCGGATAAAGCGAGTCGTTAAAGGTGGTATGAGAGCCAAGTTTTCCACTAGCTCACAATTTATAACTCAAGTACCTTGTTGGAAAGTCGAGTATTCATTTTTTCTCAATGTTTTGTGTTGTAAATCAATGATTTTTAGATTGTGTTGTAAATCAATGATTTTTTGCTAATAAGCCCAAGTCAAAACTGAAAAACATATTAATGAACCATAACAGAAAAAATTTTGACATTTCAGATGGCAGGCAATCAAGTTTGAACACGAAAAATGTATTGGCCAAGATCCTGGAGGCCATACAAAGACAGGTGTTGTTCAAAATATTGTCGAGCAGTTAGCGGGAGTGGTAGTTGGAAATGGAGCCTTGAACTCAACAACATATCCCAGCATAACCCTAGACAATGGTCAGGGGAGTTCCCAAGGGCGGGCTAGTTTAGTGGACTCAGGCGAGTGAAGGAACTTCCAAACCCAGCGCCACCAGTAGTCTGACAAGGGTTGCCGCTAGTTGTTGATGATAGTGATCGTTATACTGTGGAAAAGTTTAGGAAGAATGGAGTTGAAATATTTGTTGGATGGACTGATCCGATGAAGGCTTAGAACTGGATAGACATTAGAGAAAAAGCTTAGGGCTTTGTCCGTGCCCCACAACCATCAAGTGAGATTGGCAACGTGCATGCTTCGAGAGGAAGCATCTTACTAATAAAAGTTCATCTTACTAATAAAAGTTCATGGAGAAAACCACATTTTATTGACGTGAGATCTCTTCCATCATGTGGGCAGAATTTTTAGCAGCCTTCAATGGATAGTACTTTTCAGAGCCCGCTATCCAGAAGAAAGCGTTGGAGTTCGCCAACCTAGTCCAAGCGGAGGACTCAGTCTGGGGAGTATGCTAAGAAGTTTTTAGAGTTGGAGCATTTTTCATCTAGGATTCTGGAAACCGAAAAGGCCAGAGTTGACAAATTCTTTTAGGGATTGAAGCCAAAATTGAGAAGTAAAATTACTATGGTGCCAAGAAGTACGATAACAGAGGTGATTGACTCAGTCACTACTTTGGAGTTTGTTCGAGTATGATTGCACCTAGAAGCAGGGGAAGGTTACTTCATAGCACAAGAATTCTACTACTCAAGAGTTGGAGTCATGCTTCTTCTGAGTCCTAGAGAGTTCTGCGATAAAATCACAAGTGACACACTCCCATTTCCAAGTAGGTATTTCTAAAGGCTACAATAGTCCACCGGGTAGTTGATATTGGGCTTTGATCAGTTAGCAAGTCTAAAACTTGGAGACAAAATCCACAACATCCTTCTTCATTCCAATCCACTAGTAGTGTTGACATTCTTGTGCTGCAAAGTAGCCTTCCCCTGCTTCTATGCACACTCGTACTTGAACACCAAATCTTGAGTAGTGGCTGAGTTGATTACCTCTGTTATCGTACTCTTTGGTGCCATAGCAATCTTACTCCTCAATTCCCGCTTCAATCCCCAAAAGGATTTGTCACCTCTGGCCTTTTCAATTGCCAGAATCCCAAGTGCAAAACACTTCAATGGTAAAAACTTCTTAGCATACTTCTGGACTGAGTCCTCCCCTTGGACTAGGTTGGTGAGCTCCAACGCTTTCTTTTGGACAACGGGCTTTGAAAAATACTGTCCATTGAAGGCTGACACAAATTCCGCCAAAATGATGGAAAAGATCTTATATCGATGAAATGTAGTTTTTAACATGGACTTCCAATAGCAAGATGCTTCCTCTTGAAGCATGCAAGTTGCCAATCTCACTTAATGGTGGTGGGGCACGGACAAAGCCCTAAAACCTTTTTTGGTGATGTCTATCCAACTCTATCATCAACAACTGGCGATAACACTTGTCGAACTACTGGCGGTGCTTGGTTCGGAAGCTCCCCTCGTTTGCCCGAGTCCATTAAACTAGCCCACCTTTTGGCACTCCCTGACCACCGTATGGGGTTATGTCGGGACCCGCTACTGAGTTGAAGGCTCCATTTCCAACTACCACTCCCGGTAACCGCTCGACAATATTCTAAACATCAAAGTTAGTATTTGTTAAAGCATGCACCAATCCTTGTATGGCTGCCAGAATCTGGGCCAAGACATTTTTTGTGTTTGAACTTGACTGAGTAAATCGGCTTAACTGTCTACGCGTGCCTGCCATCTGAAATGCCGAATTTTTTTCTCATTATGGCTCATTAATATGTTTTGCAGTTATGATTTGGGTTATTAGCAGGAAAATTGTTGATTAACAACACAAAATATTCTTTTCAACAAGGTACTTGAGTTATAAATTGTGAGTTAGTGGAAAACTTAGCTCTGATATCACTTATAATGACCCATATTAACAGGCCGGGGGTTACCTAAAAGTACAAAAGATATAAAAAAATGCAAGCACATGTATCATAATATGGTAAATAATTATGTTTGAGGTATAATGTAACAAAAATGATTAAACATGAAATTCAAATATCTCAAAGAATTTATTAATCATAAAATAAATCATATTATATTAAATTTAACATGTAACAATAACATAAGATAAACTAACTACGAAAAAGCAAGTTCCACATCCTCTAAATCGTTTCTCATAGTCACAATTATAACTCAAATAATATTAAAAAAGTCCAAATTTATTCATAAATTCTTCTAACCCAAATTGGTAAGAAAACTACCAGCCACACCCTTAACCATCGGTCTAAAGTTGCTCACCTGCGGTCACAAAACCACATTAGTGATAAAACAACTAAATTCTATAATTACATAAAATAAGTCTTTTAGTGATTATGAGCCTATGTCGAGCTCCAATTATGCTAGGAGAGATGGCCACCCATGAGGCCGCAATCTCATGTATGTGCATATACACTACGTGACCTACAGCCTATAGTTACCGATATTTGTCATTTACTCACCCTCCCGGTATCACAAGTGCATAATAAGTCACCTTACATCATTACGCCTTGTCACCCCTTTCTCCATGGGGCAAGTATTTTATCTTTAAAATAATTTTGAAAGTGCAACCTCGTGTCGGAATAAGTCAATTCCTTAACCCTAGTTGTGCTCAGCCATGATGGTCTAATCTGGGCTCAGGTCGATCAGGGCTGCTAAAAGGAATATACAATATCTGAAGTAGTTATCAGACCTCAAATCGCAACATAGCTGAACCGATGCATGAACAACAAAAAATGGACTCTAGTCTAAGGAAGAAAACTAGATTAGATCCTAAACAATAAGATCTAGATGAATATCATGAACGCGACATGGAACAATATAACACACAAAAGAAAAATAATAAATTGATAAAAGTTAATTAATAATTGATTTATCAATCAATAGATTTATAATTATATTAAAACTTAAACCACCTAAAAGTTAATAACAATTAATTCAAATTGTAAGCTGCTGTTGAATAACTACAACAAAATATTTTTTTTCTTAAAACCCAATAATTTATTTCCATCCACTTAACTAAAATTTTACTGATAACATGAATACTTTATTAGCGTGATATCACATTAATGCCTTGCCCTTTTTAAATTAATAAATTATTCAAATCAAGATTCACCCTTAGCAACGATAAAATAATTATTGGAAATCTTATTAGTCATATAAATGTAGGTTATCATTTACACTATTAATTAATATCACACTTTGATTCCAATTAAGAAATGACTGTAACTTGTTCTGACAATAATAGTTTGATTATATATTAACAATAATTTATTAAATTTTCACTAACTCTAATTGATCATTATAAGATCAGTTAGATCATTGTATCTAATTATTTAATATAGTTTATATTAAAATTTAAAGGGTATTACTTGTAATATTATTTAAATTACTTAACTTGTTAAATGCTCCAACGTTATTTATTTTAAGTGTTTTATTAGGGTCCAATAATTGTGATGATCTCACTATTATATTTTAATAACTCATTTAAATTATTAATCTATTAATAAATATTTAATTTTATATTTAACATTCAATTAGATAATATGTCATTAACCAATGATAATTCTTCCTATAATTGAATTATATTACTCATATCAAAACTCATAATTTAATAATTTAGTTTATGTATCATGAACAATATAAAATAGTTAGAATTATTGATCACTAGATAATAATTTATGAACTCATTCAACAGTAAATATAACCATCGCCCAATAAAGATGAACAGGACTGCGTAGATTCAAAATCTAAACAACCAGATCAAAGGACTGCATAGATTCAAAATCTAAATAGCAAGATCAAACCCCAAAGCCTCCTTCCAACCACCTTACCTAACAACCATTTCAACAATTATCTTATATAGCCCAATATACATAAGTACATCTAAATATATATTAACCAGATCGCCAAAATCCTCAATCACAATATACTACCCCTCTTTTCCTAAGCATAACAATTAACACCAACTCTACCACAGGTACACAACAACCCTAAGGAGCCTTGCAATTGCCTAATAATGTGTAAGATAAAAACTACATGTCATGCATGAAATCACATAAGGAAGAAGAAGGAAATGAAAAGAGTACTGATGAGGAGGAAAAGAAGCAAGTGGGGAGAGGAACGACGCCGATGATGGCCTACCTAGCGTCCAAACCCCTTCCCATGATCCTCTTTATTTAGAGATTGAGGGTGATCTAGGATAACCATCACATCCATAAAAATCTCTCATACAACATCCCATAATGTTCAAAATTTGATCCCTAAATGATCTCACTAGAACGACCCCCTAATTCTCTTCCATTGTAACTGAAATATCCACTAAATTTTAAAAATTAATTCTAGTCATACAACTTCCCTTGTCAAAGAGAAAATTATTATTATTATTATTATTATTATTATTATTATTATTATTATTATTATTATTTCGTGGTTTTTACAACCACCATGCGTCAGCGCAACCCGGGTTATGGAATTGTCTTAGTCCAACACGGGGCCGTACCTTTAAAATTATTTGAAAGATAAAATACCTACCCTTATGCTTAAAGGGGTGAGAGGGCATAATGGCGCAAGACGGCTCATTATGCACTTGTGATACTAAGAAGGTGAGCCAATCAGTAATTATAGGCTATGGGTCACGTAGCGTGTGTGCACATATATCGGATTGTAGCTGGATGGGGCGGCCATCCCTCCTGACATAATTAGAGCTTGACATGGGATCATAATCAATAAAACTTGATAAATAATGATATGAAATATATTAACTTATTTCATGTAATTATACAATTTAGTGGTTTTATCACTAATGCGTTTTTGTGACCACTAGTGAGTAGCTTTTAGACTGATGGTTAAGGGTGTGGTTGGTGGTTTCCTTACCAACCCAAGTTAAAAGAATTGATGAATAAATTTGAACTTATTTTTTATATTATTTGAATTATAAGTATGACTATGGAAAATGATTTGGAGGCTGTGGAACTTGTTTTTGCATAGTTAGTTTATCCTATGTTATTGTTGATTAATAAATTCTTAGAGATATTTGAATTTCATGTTTAATTATTTTTGTTACATTATACCTCAAGCATAATTATTTGTCATGATATAATGCATGTACTTGCATTTTTATTTTTATGTCCTTCATATTTTTGGGTAACACCACCTGGCTAAGATGGGTCGTTACCGGCATGCATCATATCACTGCATGCATTAAATCTAGTTACAAGCATGCATCATATCATTGCATGCATTAAATCTAGAAATTATACTTACTATATAATTTATTTGTTTTATCCAAATTAGGATTATTGTTGTTGTTTTATGCAGATTATAAATCTAGAAATTATACTTAGTATATAATTTATTTGTTTTATCCAGATTAGGATTATAGTTGTTGTTTTATCCAGATTAGGATTATAGTTGTGTTTGGTCTTACTATATAATTTATTTGTTTTATCCAAATTAGGATTATTGTTGTTGTTTTATCCAGATTAGGATTATAGTTGTGTTTGGTCTTTTCGTCAACTTTCGAAGTCCATATAATTACTTGAAATGTTATACATTCACAAGATTAGGATTATTGTTGTGTTCGGTCTTCGGTTTTTTCGTCAACTTTCGAAGTCGTATAATTACTTGAAATATTATATATTCATATTTGGTAGCCCTGATCCTATTTGATAGCCCTAGTCGGTTTGAGCTTGTAATGACCCAGCTCAAAGTAATAGGCCTAAGTCATTTCTTTAAAAGTGGTTAACCAAGTTAAAGATCTATAGTTCATTTCTACTTATAAAGAGGATCTTAGCCTAGTAGGTATTAGATATGGGACTAAGTTGTTAGCCTAGTAGGTATTAGATTTCTACTTATAAAGAGGATTTTAGCCTAATTGGCATTAGATATGAGATTAAATTGATGGATCTCACAATCCACCCACCTTAGGAAATTTCATCTCCGAAATTCCTACACTTGGCATGTTGCTAGCTCGAGCCCACGACCTTCTTTGGTACATAACTGGCAACTTAGCCAACGTCCCTTGTCTAACCCACAATCTAATATGGAACCAGAATGCTCTGATACTATTTGTAATGACCCGACCCAAAGTGGTTAACCAAGTTAAAGATCTATAGTACATTCCCACTTATAAACAGGATCTTAACCCAGTAGGTATTAGATGTAGGATTAAGTTGAGGGATCTCATAGAGCTAAGATTCGACCATCATGTGCTGAGTGGAATTGAGATTAAAGAATTGGCTTAGTTTGATATAGAGTTGTACCTTTAAAATTATTTCAAAGATGAAATAGTCGCCCTTGTGTCGAAAGGGGTGAGAAGGCATAATGACGCAAGACGACTTATTATGCAATTGTGATACTACGAAGGTGAGCCATTGACAAATATCGGTAATTATAGGTTATGAGATACGTGCCATTGACAAATATCGGTAATTATAGGTTATGAGATACGTATCGTGTGTGCATATAGATGAGATTATAGCTGGATGGGATGATCACTCTTTCTAATATAATTGAAGTTCGACATAGGCTCATACTTATTAAAAGATTTGATTAATTATTTTATAAAATATATTGACTTATTTCTTATAATTATATAGCTTAATATTTTTATCACTAAAGAGAAACGGCCTCAGGAGGTGCAAGCATGAGCACGGATCGATGGATTAGAATTGAGGACAACTGAAAGACTTTGTTTCTAGACTCTTGATTTTTTCTTATTTTAGTTATTATTTCTAGTTTGTTTGCTTGACGATGAGATTTTAGTTCATTTATGGGTCTTAGTTGATTCCGAGCATTAGTTATATTATATTTCATGACACGATTTAGAATTTGAACCTTAACTAATTCTTTATATATGGATTTAATTTATATATTTTTTAACAAGTCATGGATTTATTTATGATGTTGATAAATTTAATAAAAAAGTTATTTATGAGACGTTTAATTTTATATTGTAATAATTGGCTCATAGCTTAGAACGAGTGGGTCGTTACAACACAATTTTACAATGTAAGTAAAAAATAACCGTCCACATACACCATAGTTTTTAAATTAAAAATGAAACATCAACCTCAAGTCATAGTCCAATAACTTTTTTTATGTAAGTCAAAAAAGGCAATAAACTTGTAGTATAAATGAAAACAAATGACATTTTATCTACAATATAAGGGAAACAATACAAGCACTCCTTGGGCTATAATAGGGTACAACTAGACTTGGTCACCCTAGACCAAATATGGGGAGGCTAGATTTGACCGTCCTAAAGCCATATCATCTTGTCACCCCCAAAGTTGGCCATGAAGCACTTGGATCTGGTCATCCCAAAGTTGGCCATGGGGCTGTTGGTTTGGCTACCTTCACTAAAGTCTGGCCATCGCTAGCAAGTGATAATTATATATATTTTTAGAAAAAATAAGCTATAAGGGTATTAAAGATAATTCATAATATTTTTTAGATAATTATACTAGATTTTCTTCAGTATGGTAATATTGGAAAAAAAATTTCTGGCACAAAACTCTTTATTTTTTTAATTATAAAATAAAGAATAGTTAATAGGTTTTGAACTCTAAATCCCTACAAATTCCTATCTCTAGATCTATAAATGAGATATTAAAATTTTCCAATGGACATGCAGAAGCCAAACGTTGAACTTGTTGGAATTAATTTTCATTTATAAAAATAAATTATTTATATTGAGCCAAGTTTTTTGTTTGATAGTCAAATTGAAGTTTAAAAAACGTTTTCTATAAAAAATCCTAAAACTTATCCTGTATGTGAATTAGAACCATGCTTTAACCTTTTTGGAACAAAAAACTAAACCACTCTAAATATTCAGAACATGAATGCTCAAATGAAACCCCTCAAATATCATTTTATATAAAAAAACCATAACTGTAAGCGAAAACAACTACATATCATTGTTCTGTTGAACATCATACACAAAATATTAAAAACTACATCATCAAGTAATTAATTATTTTAATCTTGCCCACAAGTTACGGGAGAAGCTTAAACTTAACAAGGTGTTTGGAAGGAGGAAGGTGAGGGGAAGAAGTGACCGAGAAGAGGCTGACAGCAACGAAGTGGAAGAGGCGAGGGGGCTGGCGACGAAGTTGGGGAGGGAGGGCGGAGCAGTCATGGCCTGAAAACCGACTCGATTTAACAAATCCAAATTTTTGTTTGGGAGCGTCATTTTCCTAACGAGTCATATCCAACAAATACTCATGCATGACACAAGCATGAGCAGAGCACTTGTGTTCTCCGTGCATGCGCGCAGCTCTTCTGAATCTGGCCTAGATGCTCCCTTCCCTACCGGCGTCAACGAGTCCCCTCAACGGCAGCCGGAATTTTGATAAACGTACAGCATGGGACATTAGCGTTGGTCATCTGCAACCTGAATTCCCTATTACAAAGGGTAATCTCCCTTTTGTCGTCACACAGACGTCAAACATGATCATATATATATGATGGACGCCATAATAAGTCGATAATAAGTTGCCCCAGTCACAGTCATTTCTAGTACTATTTCTGTTCCTAAGCGAACATGACGCCCTTGTAGGAGCTAACATTATTTTTGTTTGGGAGCGTCATCTTCCTAACAAGTCATATCCAACAAATATTCATGCATGATACAAGCACGAGCAGAGCACTTGTGTTCTCCATGCATGCGCGCAGCTCTTCTGAATCTGGCCCCTACCGGCGTTAATGAGTCCCCCCAACAGCATCCGGAATTTCAATAAACGTTGCAGCATGGGACATTAGCGTTGATCATCTGCAACCTGCATTCTCCATTACAAAGGGTAATCTCCTTCTGTCGTCACACAGACGTCAAACATGATCATATATATATATATATATATATATATATATATATATATATGATGGACGCCCTAATACGTAGATAATGAGTGGCCCCAATTTACTGCTTCTGATCATAAGCGAACATGAAGCTCTTGTAAGTGTTGTGAAAATCAGGTAATTATCACCAAAGATGACTAATTTACTTTGAGAATTATTACCTAACATGAAAATTATTGTACTAAAAATTGCCCTAAGATCCCAGAAAAGTGTGGTGGGATATACAGTCAGTTTAAAAACCAACTCCTAGACAGAATTTTATAAGTAATTTAAATAACACAATAATTAATAACTATACATATAATAGCTATTAAATAGACATAAAAAGAACAAAAAGAACACCGGAATTTAACGAGGCTTACGTCTTCGGATATTACAAAATAATATTTCAATAATCAAAGAAATATTACAAAAGAGAGAAAAAATAATTTACCAAAGAAAAAAGGATGAGAATTTTAGGATGTCAAGAACTAAAGGGGAGGAGCCTTATTTATAAGGAGATGACTCTTTCCAAACCCATAAAACTTTGAATGTGGGACTTGATTTTGGCGTACAACAGTAAGAGCCAACATTATTTTGATATTTGATGTCCTGTACAGTAGAAGGTTCATCTTCGTTTTATATATCGTTTTATATATATATATATATATATATATATATATATATATGTACTGGCATTGACAAAAGTATTGCGAGTGTTCTGTTCTTCATCTCCTGCCCATCCAATTCTAGTAAATCAATGATCAATGGTTACTAAATTATTTCATTCTAATAATAATTAGAACCCAAGAATCCTAGTTAAAATTCATCTTATAATTTTCTCTTCTGCATCCATTGTTTTTACCTGGAATATATGACATGATAACGTTGAGTACAGCGTCTTGAATTATATATTGCATTTGCAGTGTATGAATACATATGGCCTAACTTCACACCAACTAATTAAATAATCATCATGTGCAAAATTCATGGTGCAAACTACCATTATTGATCCACTATTATTAGCAAAATAATGCAAATACCTTCAAACACAACATAATGTACTCAGATCAAAAGGAAAAGACAGTTCAACGACGGGATATTCGAGTAATTTTAAAAGGTAAGACATACATTCATGAAATCATCTCAAACCACAAAATTATATCTCAAAAGTGAAAGCCGAACACATTGAAGATAGGCAAACAACAAATGGTCGATATCGGCCTTGTCATTGAACATAGCCACAGAAAAAAGTTGAAATTGATGCATATCATCTTTTCTTGGTAGCTCAGGGTTGCAACCGCTGACAACTAATGACTTTTGTGGGTAATTGGTTACTCCTTCATTCAACAAGCTCAATCATGCATACCCACCTTCCTCAATATGTCATCAACACTAATTCTTGTAAAAATGAAGCATTAGAATTAGCTACCTTTGCCAGCTCCCAGCCGAAATAATTAATCAGCTGATTCAAGAAATTGCATTGATTTCAGTTAGCAGTATACAAGGATGAGCAAGCCACATATAGATATGTGTTGAGCAAGTGATAGGTACCCATCTAGACTGTTATACAGGATAAATACAGTGGGCGTGGTCCATGATGAACATAGGGAGTGGCTACATACAAAGTGGTCCACGTGCCTGCTTTTTTGGTGGGAAAGGGAACAAACATTTCATGGATCAACCAAGTTGAAAAGAAAAATACACTGGTTTACATATATATAAATAGCTAACATTCAATTCAATGTTTGGACATGCCTAGCGCGAATGGTAATAAATAATGCGTTGCATGTGGTTTGTGAAACGAGTTGGCATGCAAGCCTCAACGGCTTGTTCCCTAGTTGAATGCCATGAATCTTATTTACTTCTACCTTCTCGTTTGGATATGTGAGTAGTTAATTTGCAAGTTACCAACCTTGTCTGCCAGACACTTGGACAGCAACACGATGGTGTGTTCTACAGTGCAGCACGATGAACAGCAATATAATATAGCTCATGGAAACAGGAATGCGGCTCTTGATAAGGACTGGGGATCACCAACCCAGCTAGTTGTCCATGATGATGTTGGAATGACCTCACATTCAGATATATGGAATGTGCATCGCTAATGGTGCCATATTGCAGATCATACCCCTTGCTATTCAATGTCGCATCCTGCTCAGAGCCTCATTCATTCAAAGTATATATATAAGCTTAACCGGCCTGTAGTTGTTTCCAAGAGAGTGGTGCAATTTGTGCAACGAATTCGATTTAACTTACTCTGGCTGATTTTCCTACAAGAATAACACTATTTTGTTGAATCATTCAGGGGTTGAATCAGAGATTTAGTGAAAATGAAAAGCGTCATTTTTTCTGACAGGAACTGGGTTGCTCACACTCACAGTGGGGATCAGCCGGTAACTTTGTGGGACAAGTACCCAAGTTGTCATATTGACGAAGAAGGATCATCTTGGGGAGAAGAGACGAGCGATCCCGGAGGCTGGGATCCAAGCTCAGAGCTCATAGGAGTTTGGATGGGCGAGCATATCGAGGATACAGAGGAGTTGAAGCTTGAAGCTTGAAGTTGGTGGGATTAAAAATTAAAATAGTATAATAGCCTTGGTGTTCAAGCAACATTCTTTGTGCCCAGTAAACTACACGAGGGAAGTGAGCTCCATTTTGGAGGAGGGAGGTGGTGTGGCCTGATTTCATAACATGGGCTGGCACCAGATCCACGGGTTCTTGCAGTTTCTTGAGAGATGTTAACGTGAGCTAGAACACTGAGTAATCGCAGAGGGCCCTGCAACTCTCCAAAGTCTCCAACAGCAAAAGACGAATGGCAGCCTCCTAGCTGCTTACCATTTCAAAAGAACTTTGCCCCACCAAATATTGTAATTGAAGGCGCTGATCCCACTTGAACAGAGGCACCAGCTTTTACTTTCTCTTGTCTTTCCATTTCCACGTAGCCACATATTCTCTGCGGTGCATTGCTTGGACAAATTGGGCATGTGAGCAGCAATAGCAAATGCTATCAAATCGAGCTCTATGCAGCGAAATCAATTTTCCAAGGCACCCATGCATGGAGCCGAAATTGAAGTATTAGTTCTGTCCCGTTCAGAGACAAAAACAAATCGCTTTTATAATGCTCATGATCAAGACCACACCACCCATTCCATACGACCGATCGATCGATCATACAGCCTATGTTCGCATCCCTTTTCATCTTACATAAATAATTAACAAACACTGAACTTAATAGTGAATTGGTAAAATGGTACTCGTTTAATGAAATAATAATAGCAAAATTAGAGCCAACTGTAATTCTAAATAAGCTTACAGTGACTTGATCTATACGCAACAATTTCTCAAGCTCAAGATTAGTGGTCTATAAATTATATCATGATTATCACTCCATTAAGAACAAATTAGCTGTAAATTTCGAAGTAGTTGACAGAAGCATGCAGGTTCACAGAATGAAATCTTTGCCATCCATATTCTGATCAATACTGTGGAAAAAGTTCAAGAGGCAGTCACAAGAACAAGAAAAAGGATGCAACCAAGCGTACAAAAAACCAACAAATTATTGAACAAGCAGTGACCATTACTGCATTGTCACGAAGAAGAGGAAGAAGAAGAAGAAGAAAATAGCCATAAAAACTTAGACTCAAGAAGTATACACGGTAGAGAATATATTAAAAAAAAAACAGGAAATAAGAAGTTGAAACAATCGTATTCTACTAATCCTACTCGTATCTTGAATCTCTTCCCAAGCTCGATCGTCCTCTGTTTCTGTTTCCAGGGATCGTTACTTCTTCACTTCAATCGAACCCATTCGTACCGGCCGCCCTCTACCGGAGCGTCTTTCTTCACGTCGAAGTTATACCTGCAAACAAATCGCGGTTGGGAAGGAGAGAGTGGGAGAGGTGCAGACCAAATTATGCCGCGAGCCGGAAAACGAAGCAGTGGTTTTTTGCACTTACTTGTCCGCGAACCGCGCCCGCTCCCGCTCCTCCGCTGCGGCGAAAAAGGCGTTGATCTCGCCGGCCGGCGACATCTCCGCCGCCACAGCTTCCGGCGACTTGCTCGCCTCCGGTGGCTTGGTCGTCGCCCGACATTCCATTTCGTCCTCCGCCATCGCACTCGCCTCTCTCCTACAAAATCGGAATTCCAAATTAAACAAAACGAAAGCCGAAGTAGTTTGCCGGAGAAGGAAACGCAGAGCCAAAACCTGTGACAGGAGCGATTTCCGGCGGCTGCGGCGAGACCTCCGGCGACCTGAGAAAAAGTGACGAAACGAACTATAACGGGCAGAATATCTACAAGTTAGATGCAACGGAAAAGAAACAACCCCCAGAACCGCTAAATTCGAAATGATTGCCGATGCTACGAACCACAACCTCAAGATCCGCCGCGGATCTCAACCGCCCCTTCCCCTCCACTTCGCACGACCCACCATCATTACCGCTCGAGCACCGGGGCGCCACCCTCCTCACGTCCGAACTTAGCGCAACCGCCGGCCTCTTTTTCCGGGGGCGGAATTCGGGTCCGAATACCTCCCGGCGTTTGCCGGGGGCGGCGGGGCTGGCGGGGGCTGTGGTCTCTTCCAAGGGGGCCATCTTCCTCGCTCGGGTGAGAGGTCCCATGTCCATGGCGGGCAGCTCCGGCGTTGCCTTGAGCTTCCTCATATACTTCTTCGCCATGGCCCTGTTTGGGGCGCATTTTTAGCGGCCCGCATCTCATGATTCCGGGTACACGTACGTATGAATTATTATCATCCTGCATTAAATGGATGATAATGTTGAAAAAAAATCAATTGGTGGATAAATAATTTATGCTCTGTTAAGATGAAATTTTTTAATTATAATTTATCAAAAAGTTAGTTATATGATGAAAAAAAATGTAAAATGTCTTTAGGGTCTGAATTCGTAGGAAAGAAATATAAAATTTAGAAAAAAAATTCTTTGTGTTTGGTTGTCCAAAAAATTAGCTAAAAGGAAATTTTATTTTCACATAAGAGCAAGTCTATATGAAAATTTAGAAATTAAAAAAATTTTAGTACGCGCATATAAGAAAAAAAAATCTTATTTTCTTATTATCAAATAAAATCGTTAAAACTTTCGTATCATTTCACTTTATTGTATTTATATTTTTTATAATTTTTTAATTTACACTAATTTAATACTAACCAAACAAACCCTTACAAAAGATTTTTTTTACTTGTTTTTATGAGGAAATTTTTTTTAACCTAAAAATGTGACAAATCTGAGGGGGTTTTTATAAGAAATTGATAAAAATGAAAATTTCAAGACTTACGTACACTTTACCATAAAATATTTTAAATATAAATAACTTTTTAGCAAAGAATTAGTGTTCTTGGTATGAATTATTATACAGAAATTTCATACATTTTTCATTGTTTTATGTTAACCAAGTAAAGCCTTAATTTTAAATAAAATTAGAAATAATTTTCTCTTATTTTTGAAATATAAAATATATGAAATTTTTTTATTTACATTTGAAAAAAAGTCATGATATAAATTTGAGTTAATTACGAAAACTTAACCTTTTTATTGCATTTTTGTAACAATTAAAATAAAAAAAATAAATACATTACAAGAAATTATATACGCTTTTTTTCATCTGATGACATCTTTTTTCAGTTTTTTAAAAAAGAAAAAATTAAGAGAGTAAATTTAACTTCTTGGCAAAAATACACTGATAATGAGCAAGTGGCTAAAAAATACATTGATAATGATGTTTTTTTAGTGATGAAACGAATAATCCTCGTAATTTGGAGGGAGTTATTAAAAGTAACCCTTAATTTTATAGTGTAAGGGGTATAAATAATGAAATAAAACCTAATAATATCGGGGCATATTCACGGTTGAGAAACGATTTTACTTTAATATCCTCGGAAAGTGACTAAAACTACGAAAATGGCAAGAGAAGGAATCTAATACAAAGTCCCGTAAAGTCGTTACAACTTCCAGATTGATTCCCTGCTCGTGTACTTTTGTCTGCGCCCGAGTCTTATCTTTGTGGAGCGAGTCGTAAATGAAATGATGCGGTTGCATCTCGGGCCCACATTTTTCATCTTTAGGAGATACATGATCCTGGCCGTTGATTTCTTTGATCAACCAACCAATTTTTGACTTAAGAACTTTTCTTTTACAAAGCGTTAAAAAGTAACAAAGCTTTAGAAGACTTGAAAAAAAAACTTTAGTAGATTTTTAAAAAAATTGATTGTAAAAAAGAATTTTTCGTTGGGAAAGACGTTAGTTACTTGGTTTAGTAAATAAAATATCTAAAAGAGAGATCAAAATTAATTGATTCCAATTGGAGGTATGTATTAATTAAATTGGTGATTTTTGCACTTAATCCAACTTGTGGGTGTTACATGTAACTGGGTTGCTCTAAGGTAATGTATTATTATTATTATTATTATTATTTTGAGCCGGTTGAATCAAAGACAGTAGAATTATCATGCTTGTCAATCTTCCCCTTTGATGATAGGCTCTATGTTGCAAACTTGCAACAATTGGGAACAAAGCCATCCAAAGAGTAAAAAGGTAAAACTATTGATTGCATCTTCTTGTCATTAATTAATTAGTTTCGAGTGACACTTACTTAAAAAATCATAAGCCCACCTAATTTTGAGATACAGATAGATACATAATCAATATGTATTTAAATAAGTGGAAAGTGGAAATCAAACGACAAAATATGGCGAACCAATGTACATACGTGTATACAACATTATCAATTGGCCATTTGGTTGTACATTTGCTAAATGGCCATCGTCTAACGAAAACCAATTGGCCCCTCCATTGAAGAAAGATGGTACAAATTGGCATTTTAAGTTTGCGGTGAGATGTCACTAACAAGTTGACCACATACCTCTCATTTTCTAGAAGAGGAATGGAGGAGTGAGAGACGATAGGTAGGGCTCCTAATTGAGCGAGTCAGTTCATATGTATTTGGTGTTCGGATCAGTTTGACTTAACTTAAAACTCGATATTTAAATGCCTAAGCTTGAACTTGAATCTTTCAAGCTAAGTTTGAGCAAAGAATTCTTCGACTCGACTTGACTTAGTTATAACTCGAATTCGATTTGAACTCGACTTGATAAAATAATATAATAATATAGTCTTTATATTATATATATATATACACTAATAAGCTTAATTATAATTAATTATATTTATTTATATACAATATAATATTAAAGTAGTGAAATAGCTTAAATAGTAGGTATTCAAATTGAAGACCCAGAGGTTATCGGTTCAATCATCCACTTTACAATCAAGTTAATTTTGAGCTCGAGTTGAGCTCAAACAACATGAAAAATATTTGAATAAAACTCAAGCATGCATGTTTAAACTCCAGAACTTTAATCTATTCAAGCTGACTTTGAACACAAGTCAAGCTCTCGCTCTTTCGTTTAGCAGCCTTAATGATAGGGAGGAATCTATCTATGATAGTAGGCCAACACAGAGTACTTTAGCACAATTAGGACAAGCACTTGACATTTAGCCAACACCTTAGCGCCGGCCTAGACGACTGATTTCATACTCTATCAATATTCACTCTAGTCTACATATACAGACCAACATTTATCGTCAATCTAGAGTGATCTCTATTTTGGAAAAGGAGAAAGGTTGCTGAATCAGAGGTGAAGGATGTCGGGGCAGAAGTGATTGGGTGAAGAAATTATATTATAAAAATCGGCCACTCTTGGATTCCCTTCCGACCAAGTTCAGCCACCTTTAGAAATATATGTGCATAAAAAGTCATCATGGTTCATGTGTGTGTTTTTTAAGTGATCGGATGTCTCCAAATTAAAAGCGGGTTTGCGTTCCTTTTAAGCAAAATTGAATTAGCTGAGGTCGACAGATATAATATATTAAATTACACTGATTCAATCAGATGTGGTTAATTCAAATAATTACAGCTTACTAGCTCACTCTTTTAAACTGTCTCGAATTATGATTTACCATGAAGCATTAATTTAACATAGCATAATTTATTTGTCTCGTTCAAGTGAATAATTTCAATAAGCACATAATTTGATTTTTGTGATAATCAAATTTAAGAGACAGATTCACAGTAGATAAGGTTTAAGGATAAGTATATACTTATATCCTAATACTTTTCAAGGTTTGTTTGGTAGGTATGAAAATAATAATGTAAATGCATACAAATTTTAAATAGCCAGCCTTCTATACATAGTTATAATTAATATATTTTATGTAAAAAATACCTTCATATTTATTATTTTATGCACAAATAAAATATGATTGTATTTAAATAAATGGACAAAATGATCATGATTAATGTACTCTCCTATGTACAATTAATTTTTCATTTTTTCTTATCTTTTAAGATAAAAAAAAGAATTTTTTTATTCGTGGGAGAAACAATTAAGTATATTTGTGGTTATTTTTAGCATAATACACATTAGATATGTACTTATTTTTATGAATGCATAACATATATAATACTTTTAGTATGGTTGACTCGTTTAAAATTTTTTAAAATTTTTATGCCCTTTAAAAATATTTATACAAGGCTCAAACTTAAATACCATAAATATTATTATTATGCTTCTCGCTTCGAATTACAAAGGGCCAAATCTAAATTCAATCCACTGAGAATGAAAGGTGTACCTTGCAAGGCCTCGCTAGTCAGCGGTTATTGCTTTCCCATTCACAAACGACATCATTTACATGTGAATGGAATCGTAAATCCTATTGTTCTCGCTAACAACTTAAAATTCCATGGGAATCTACTTTCCTCTATTTTCTTAGGTTCAATGTTTCCCAACTTGGAAATGATAATAATCGGGTTCAACCGCGCGCCCGCCACCCTCTCTGCCCAACCTCATCTTCCCGCCGCCGCTGCCGCCGCCCTCCATCTCCTCGCCGCCGAAGCCGTCCTCTTCCTCTTGTCTTCTCTTCCTGATACTGCCCAAGGTAACTCTCCCATACGTTTCGTCCGACGGAAAAGCTTGCATTTTTGTGCCCGCGGTGCTCGCTCTTCACTTGCTCTGCTGTTGTTTGGCTTTGTGAATCATGCGTGTTACATCTCTTGTTTTGCCTTTATATTCTGGTGAAAAAAGTGGTTTTTCTGTTTCGTTGTTTTGCATTTGCATTTTGGTTGGATGAGTTGCGTTTGGGAGAGGTTGTGTGGGTGATTTATTACAGTATTTCTTTCCGTATTGAATTTTGTCGACCGCCGCCGTAGGGTAGTACCTTTAATTTCCTCTTCCCTTTTCCTCTCACTGTTTTTCTGATACATTCTTTCTTTCGCATTGTTGTCCCATCTTTATGTTGATTTTTTGTTGTTCACTGATTGTTTTGTAATTACTGAGCTATTAGTTACGTAAGATCATTTGTTGGCAGTCTCCTTAATTTGACTGTGTTTGATCTTTACGTTTACGTAGTTAAAGATATTCTCTGAAGTAACGAATGCATTATCCCTATCATCAAAGAGCATGTTTTCGTTCAGCCATATTCTGTATTAACTCAGTCAATTGCTTGCCGATGTTCTGTTGTGATAGATATGGACGAAGGGGAAGGCGATGATGAGGAGTTTGGCTTCTCCCGGAATTATTTTCTTGCCAAGGAGTTGGTTGGGTCAGGAAAGAAGTCAAGTCGAAAGCTAGCCGATATCAACGCTGTTGATGAACAGGTGAGAAATAACCGCCCGTGATTTGTTCTAGATTAACATTTTCTTGTTGATGCGTATATTTCTTTTAAACTTTCTTTGTTCCAGTAATTTTTGTTGGGGAAATTAAGTCTCTATTCACCTCTTTCTTTCTTTACTCGTTCATGGAATTTTATAATCCTACCTGTTGGGAAACAAATATTTTCATATATCTAGAATCGAGCTCTTTAACAAATTAAACTGAAGAACCTGATGCTTTATACATATTTAGGAGTTGAGAGATGCAGCTTCAAGTATTGTACCAAAGCATGAGAAAGAAGTGGAGTTTCAGCAGGAAAGCTATCGAAAGCTATACAAGGAGTGGGTTTTTGTGCTCAGGTACAGGGATCCAGTTTGCAAAGTTTGGTCGTAAATTTTTGCTTGTCGACATGATTTTATATGCACACATCTTATCTACTATTTTTTCCTGTTGGTCATCTTACAGGGCCGGCTTTGGCATTTTAATGTATGGATTTGGTTCCAAGAAGGCGTTGCTTGAAGATTTTGCTTCAGTGGCCTTGACCGACTTTAGTGTTATTGTTATCAATGGGTATCTACAGTCAATAAATTTGCACCAAGTAATGGACCCATTTTTTGCATCAGTGCTCCTATTTTTCTTAATCGAGTTATGTTAAAAATTTTTAAGTGATGGAATTTTGAGGATGCCATATTGGTGTAAGGATTGTTGTTTAAAGGCCATGTTTTTCTTACAAACCTCAAAACGCATTTCTCGCTGATTAGAAATTAGTGATTATGTCAATAGCAAGAATTTAATTTTACATCTTGGGAACACCTATATGGCTTCAAGAAATGAGATCAAATTCTCTCGAGATCTTTGTTCGATTTAGAAAAAAAGGAAGAATTTAAAAGGAATGGAAGAACAACTTCCTTTCTTGTGCTTTTCTTCTTGCTGTCCTGTGAAAGTAATGATAACATGGAAGGCTGGCATTTGTGCCCTTACCATTAGCTTCTTGACTATGGCATGGCATGGGGAATACTGTGGAGGTTACAAGGATGAACTTGAATTTCGCATTTGCATGATGGTAGACCACAACATCAAAATTTGTGTTTTTTTATGGATTCCTCATTGCCAATTTAAATGATAATGCATGGTTTAGTTCTTGGATGGTGGATGCTTCAGGGGTTTCTGATGCCATTTGTTTTGGATTGTTTGGAATGGAATTGATTACCTGAAATACTGTAATGTAATCTACAAGGTTAGTTGCTAAGTCCTTGGTCTTACACACCTTAAACAGCAACAGTTGAATTGAAAACACATCATTAGAGGATATGGCCTATTGCAAATGTTGTTTTTACTATGTTGATCGAGTCAGAAAATTTTCGAGGTTTCAGATGTGCTATATTGTCTGTATGATACGAAATGGCTTAATTAGGGTGCACTGTTCTGTGAGCTTCCTTTGATCTGTCATTTATATTTGCTGAATATTCTCTTATACAACAATTTTCTGGCTTTGTCTTGTGGAAGTTGCTAAGGTCATTAGATATTTGTTTATTCCTCTTTGTTTGATATGATGAGCTGATAGTCAGTGGCTTGCTGGAATGATCTTGATGCATAGTTTCTTTGTGCTAAATTATATTCTTTTCTGACTTGGGACCTAACTTATAAATACAGGTTTTAGTAACTATGGCTGAGGTGCTATGGGGTGATATGAAGGCCAGGCGACGGATTGTGACTAAGCCAAAGATGTCTTTTGCTTCACAATCTAGGGATGATTTACTTGATTTCTTAAACAGGTCTCATACAAAGGAAAATGATTGTCTCATTTGCCTTCTTGTTCACAATATTGATGGCCCTGGATTGAGAGATGCTGAATCTCAACATTTTCTCGCTAAAATGGCTAGTTATTCCCTCGTTCGAGTAATTGCTTCTGTCGATCATGTAAATGCACCCCTCTGTAAGTATTTTCATAGATGTGGATGGACCTTAAATGATTAGTATATTAATTTTTTCACAGTTTCCCTCTATATAGCAGAGATTTATACTTTATGATTTAAGGGAATGACCAATAGTTTGATGTAGCTTTTGTGTGATTTATGGCTCATAAGTACAAGTAATATTCCTAATGGTTTTGTGGTGCCTGTCAGATGTCAAATTCTGGCTTCTGTTGCTTTTGTGGGTTTTTTTAATTTATTTAAAACCATTGTTTCAATTGCAGTATGGGATAAGAAGATGGTTCACGCCCAATTCAACTGGTGCTGGTATCACGTTCCAACCTTTGCACCTTATAAAGTAGAAGGAGTTTTGTTTCCGCTGATACTTGCCAATAGTGGGAACAGTCAAAGTGCAAAAACTGCTTCCATAGTCCTGCAGAGTTTAACTCCAAATGCACAAAGTGTTTTTCGAATTTTGGCAGAGTATCAATTAGCTCATCTTGATAAAGAAGGTGCATTGCAGTTGTTTAGTTAAATATTGACGTTCATTTTGTTTTGAACATCAAAGAGATGAACCTTTTCTAGTTTTTATATCCTCTAACGTGTCAGGATTACCTTTTAATAATTTGTACAAGATGTGCCGCGAGCGCTTTCTCGTCAGCAGCCAAGTGACCTTAAACTCGCACTTGACAGAGTTCAAAAGACCATGAATTGGTTAAGACTAGGAGAAATGAAGATGGGCAAGATTGCCTATACATTCCTTTGGCCTCTGACGGGCTAGAGAAGGTGCTACAGGAAATCGGTTAAATGCTATTCACGGTAACTTCTGATAACTTGACGTTATCTTTGTTTAAATGTTGCCGATAAGTTGCAGCAGTCTGATATCGCTGAATCATTTGTTTTTGTTCTGTTAGTTCAATGGTTTCGTTACTATGTTTTCTGCTGCGATGGCTTGGAGCCTTGTACCGTAAGAGGCAAGTTATAGTGGCTACAATCAACGTGGAGTACAGAACTATGTTCTTATTCTAACAAACTGTTTGACTGTGATAAATGATCATGGCAGTATTACACCCACTTTTAAGGCGTTATATGCAGCAAACGTACAAGTTTGCTTTATCAACGCTGGCGTTGATAAGATTGCCTTCTTTTCATTGACATAATGGCGATGTCTCGTCCAATAATCCATTCAGATTAATTTCTTGACCCAGCTGGCTAAGATAATGATCTAGAAACTTTTTTTCAAGCAATGACGTGGAAACTTAATCTCTTTATTCATGTTGCTTGAATAGATTATCAAGACTTTTTTTTCGCGCTGCTTATATCAACATATCTTTGACTGGTTATCGATGTGTATGTATTATATTTACCATTAGAGGAACCGTCAATATACTAATTGGCCGTGAATATACTTCATTTCTGTGTGAAAGATAGAAATTTAGAGTACGACAAAATTTTTAGTCATATGTTCATCTCTGGTGGGCCGTAGTCTTGAAGTCGACGTTGCATGTGTCCCGAAATTTCTCACAAATTGCTTGGTTTCTTGATTCTTTTAAGCAAAGATGATTTGAAAGTGTAGCTAATTTTCTTAATTTTTGCATTTTTTATAGCATGGGAATTATTTAATCTTGAGCATGTGAGGTGTTTGATGTCCGGAAAAATCTGCTTGTAAAATCCGTATAAAAGAAATTATAATCAGTGTTTGGTGAAGAAACGACGAAGGCATGATAATGGAAGATGCAACTAATAATTAGTTTTAAAAGTTGCACTTATTCTAGATATTGATGCGCAGTGTTTTGTGGCTATAATAATTTCAGCCGTTATAATTATATATATATATATATATATATATATATATATATATATATATATATATATCCATTAAGAAGAGCATCGGTAGAAAAGATAAATAAAAAAATATATATATATATATAATGAATAATCGGATCGAAATAACCTAGCCCCATGGCAGCACCCTTTAAAGGTTGACTCAACATCGGGTATGGCCAAACCCAAATGCTTTAAAAACCTTTTATCATCTTTTTCTAAATTTGAAAAATACTGGCCAGTGACCGAGATATATTTAAAATTTATTAGTAATATATATTAGGGATATGAAAAATTAATTTTAAAAAATTACTAGAATATTTTTAAATAAAAATAATTAATATTTATTTGATTTTAACAAAAAATATAATTATATATAAATATTAAAATAATTTTAATTTTAATAAGTAAAGAATAATAATTAAATGGATTTTTTAAAAGATTTTTAACTCAGATAACTTTAAGTTTTTTTAATAATAAATACTAATAAATAAATAAAAATATATAAAAATCTATAGAAATATAAATTAATTATATATGATAAAGAACAAACGTTAATTTAGCATAATTATAAATATATCAAAATTTATTAATACTTTTTGAACTTCAGCAGACTTGAAAAGAGTTCTAAAAAATCTAAAGTAGTTTTTGGCAGGAAAAGATGTTGGTCACTTAGTTTATTATTTATATTGATTTGATGTGATTTGGTTTTATCATTATTATTATTATTATTATTATTTGATAATTAGCTTAATTTTTTCTAAATAATATAAAAAAATCTTTCTTTTTTAATAAAAAATATTGTATTTAAAAATTCCCATCTAAATCCGGGAAAAGTCAGTCCAATTCTTATTCCTTGCACCAAAGTATCACAAATAGAAAAGTAAAATAATCCTTTCAAAGTCAATAGAGGGCAAAAAAAGAAAAAAAAAGAAGCACAAAAAAGGGTTACCCTTATCCAGAGCACTGTGTCATTCTTTTATTTATTATTATTTTATAATTATTATTGTTAAAAAATAGATTCTATAATATAACAAAAAATAAGGCCATCCACAAACTAAAAAATCAACCTGAAGGTGTAATAAATAATTTTTTAAGGGCTAAAAAATAAATATTTTATATGAATTAAAAAAAAAAGCAAAATAATAATTGCAGCTCCTACTCCCGAGTAGCAAATCCAGTCCCCTCCGATTTCTCCGATCGAGCTTCGCTCCGGCCATGGCGGCCTCGTTGTCTTCGCCGTCTCGGATTCGGCTCGGGTAGGATTGGCCGTCCACCGATTGCTGGGTTTTGAGGTTGCCGGCGGCGGGGGCCGGAGTGTTGCGGGGTTGCAGATGTGGGGGAGCGGGGGGAGGATCTATTGGGGGAGGAAGGACGGCGGCGGCGACGGCGGCGGCGGTGGTGAGGGGAGAGGTATCGTCGTCGTCTTCGCGTGGATGTCTAGTGAGGATAAGCACTTGCTCCGATATGTGGACCTCTATGCTTCTGGTGGTTGGAGTTCCCTCGTTTGCCGTCCCGATTTTCTCAACCAGTATGCTGCTTTTGTTCTTTAGATGCATATGAACTTTGTTCCGTTTTTTGATGTTGTTGATGGCGAATAGTTACATTTCTTCTCATCTGTGTTTATAAGCTGCGTTTTTTTGGGGTGTTGTTGTGGACAAACTCGATCGTCGACGTTGCTACGATGTTGTGATTGGCGAAGTTATTGAAACATTTTTTTTCCATAATGGTATTTGTTTACTTGGCAGAGAAAAAATTTCCATGTTCAATTTTCTGCAAGTTGTAGCCTTTTGAGAAAAAACGAGGCAACACCCAAATCCGAATTCTTTCTTCAAACGTAGGGCTAATTTTGTCTTGGCATGACTGTTCCAAATTTTCTAAAATTAAGTAATTGAGCAATCAGAGATTTGTTTTGTAGAAGGATTTTAGTATCGGTGGTGAAGAGCTTATCTAACTGATTCCCTTTTATGCTGAAACTTCTTGTCTCATTTTTAATGATCTCTATCAGATATATGTATTGCCAATCAAATGTAATGTATTCTTTTGATTTCAAAGGATGATTTGAGCTGAAATGACTGGACCAATTTTAATAGCAAATATGACAAGTCATATAATTACTTTGTATTGTTTCTTTGATTTGGAAACATAATTTATGTGGTATGCAAAGTTCATCGTGTTGCTTCATGGATCTCGTAAAGATTCTAAAACCTAAAATGTGATGAATTAAAAAGTGATTTTGGTTCCATGGCCTTCGCCTGTTTGGATTTTATTCAGTATGCTAATGTTTAACAGATGTTGATCGGTTGAACCAACTTTTCCATTAGATTTCTGGGTTTTTTTAACTTGTTTAGCTGCATGAATTTGATTATATCATTGACCTTACATTCTTGCCCATTTGTTGTTTATGTGGAGCTTTTTAAAATTGTTAGTATAGAATGGTTTTTTTTTCTCTAATAAGCATGTTTCAGTGGGTGTGCTGAGTATGTTTTTGAACATTTATATAAGTAATGTATCCGAAGACACAAAACAACATTCTATATGGTCTATTGCCCACCTCTTGTTCTTTGTTTCATTTCTAATTTCTTTCGCAGGTTTTTCCCTGACAAAGCTGCATTGCTAGCATCTGAACTTCTTCACGAGGTTATTAAGGTATTTTACTATGGCTCTACAATTAGAAAGATCTCTTAATGTCATATAAAATAGTGAACTGGGTCCTCCTGTACCTCTTCTATCTGCAATTTTAGCATTTTATACACATTTGCATCTACGCTATTTCCAGGAATTGAAGATAAATCCTTTACCTATTGTTTTTGCGGCTTTCTCTGGTGGGCCGAAGGCCTGCATGTGTAAGGTTCTTCAGGTAAGCCAATGACTGAAATTGAGCTATACTGGAGGCCATAATGATCTCTTATGTTGACTCAATATTGTGCTTCCTGCTTTTGTATGTAGATTATTGACGGAACCCATGGAGGACCATTTGATCTGGTATATCCTTTTGCTTTATAATCTTAAATATTCTAAAGTTGTAAACATCATCTTCATAAAAACTTCAGCAACTTATGCCTGAGAATTATTTAATTTTTGGTGAAGGATGACTGCAGGCTAGTTAAAGATTCCATCAGTGGTTACATATACGATTCCAGTCCTGTTGATTTTACCAGTGATGTGGGAACTCGATTTGTTCTTCATCCAAGCATACTAAAAATATCAGAACCTCCAAGACTGGTTTCATGGATGGCAAAATCCTTAGCCTCTGGGTTAGATGCTTTGTTCCTCAACAAATTTGAAGCTCAGAGGGCGGAGTATTGGCAGACACTCTATGCATCTGTGGTGAGCCCTCTTGCTAATATCTAGATTTTGAATGTGCTTGCTGACTTTTATGTCCAATTTAATGGTTTTTTATTATGTTTCAGAAGATGGGTCCATTTCTTATATTGTGTTCTGAAGATGATGAACTTGCTCCCTATCATGTAGTCTGCAATTTTGCTCAGCGTCTCCAAGAGCTTGGTGGCAATGTCAAACTGGTAAAGTGGGCCAAGTCGCCTCATGTAGGTGCGTCTTTGGCCACTTATTTTTATAGTCACATATTAAATTTACTAGCGACACCTGGTCGATTATTATCAAGAGAAGGCTAGAGCAATTAGTTTTCTGTAAAGAAATTTTAAGTCTATATTATGAATTCTCTCATCAGAAAAGGAAAATGTTGTCAGAAATTGAAATGCTTGCATTTTGTTGTGGGAGTTTTAAAAAGAAAATTTAAATATACTGAGTTGTCGGCTTGTAGCTACAATTGATATTCAATTTCAGGCTTGTAGCTACAATTGATATTCAAATTTCAGGGGTAACTGGACCTAGGCTCTTTACCATGTCAGTTTAAATGTGACATTGGCAATAAATTCCTCTTCAGGTTATTTCAAGAAATATCCAGTTGACTACAAAGTTCTTGTCACTGAATTGCTTGAGAAAGCTTCTACAACTTACGCTCGGAAAATTCACCAACAAAAAATAGAAGAAGCTGGACTTGGAACCTCGTCTGCGCAAATATCGAAGGTTTGCAAGCTTCATAAAGCTGCCATGACCTCCAATGAAAGTTTTCGAAGAGTGGCCGTTGATCCAAGTGATCACTTTTTCTTACCTAGTTCTATGGATTTTCACGATGATAAAGAGATGGGCACTCAACATGATAAGCAGAAGGAGAGACCAATTTATATGCACAATAGCCCACCAAACATTAGTGCACACAGCGTTTTGGGGCAGATACTATTTGACGCGTGCGTACCAAAAACCATTGAAGACTGGGACCTGAAAAATGGTGGCTCATTTGGTAAAAGACCAACCTTTGGTTCTTCATCCAAGAATTATAACCGATTTAATGCCATAAAATGCATAAGGCGATCAAAGCTCTGATGGTGTTTAGAGTTTGGAGCATGTTCCTTGAGCGTTTATTTAAAATGAAAATGGAGAGTTAGCTTAAAGACCCGGATATTTCTGTAATATATATATTTTTGTTTTTGCGGCAGAGATGTGGGTATCTTTTTCTGCCAAAATGTACATAAATGAGCGTGATGTTGTATTTATTATTTAACTCGAGGTAAAGTTCAATAAAGAAAAGTGAAGTTATTGTACAATCAAAGATGTACATTGTTCTATTGATCTATATTCATTGATAGAATCAGAACTGTGGTTATGAGCAGACAACAGGGAAGAGTTTACTCTACTGTCTGGATGTATGCCTAGCGATGTGTGATGCAGAAATCACGTTGTTCATGAGGTTTTCTTTGATGTGCCTCACAAATTTCTCCTGCTCGCGCTTGTTGGTGGTTTGTATGTTTTTCATAGGAGCGATTACTGTTTAATGGTTAGTTCTGAGTTGCTGTTGTATTATAAAAAATCGTCTTGAACATAAAAGCATTCAACAATCTACATATGTACATGTTAAATAACATTTGCTCAATTTCCCCGTGAAGTTGAATTGAGTTGATATAATACTGTCGCAGCACAGTGGTATAACTTGGGTTGAACTTCTCAGTCAAGGTGAAGGCATTTTGTTTGCAGTTCGCAGGAAATTTGATCACAAATATGCAAGTCTCATTTTTCAATATTTGCACCCAAATGAAACCAGACTATGAAAATTTACTTTTATTATCTACACAACTTCAAGAGAAACAACATATTTAGTGGAATAAGATGCTGCGGAACTTTCCTTCTCTGGGCAGTATACAACAGGGTGCTTCACTACTTGTCTAAAACGTCTCCTCTAAGTTGGAAACTTGGACATGCTCTTCATCGCGCCTGATCGAAGAAATTAAATATATATGATAAAATATAAATAAGATAAAAATTTTACCTTGTAACCGAATAGAATGAAGGATAAAAGTCAACCACGCTGGCAAGTCAAGACTTGATCACTAAAGAAAAGTTTGATTTCCACAACATATCATCTTTTTCAAAACATTGTAATTCTTATTCTATTTTTTATTGACGTTGGGAAAAAGGTAATATTTATAAGTTTTTCCATCATTATCTCAAACTAGTTGATAGAAAAAGAATCAGGAGATAATATTTGATTAATTTAAGACCAAGTCAAAATAATTTCTTTATTTATTTGGTGAGTTCACCCCTTATGCGTGCCTACACCAAAAAATACACACACATCTCTCACTCACACATAATAAGGTAAATGTGCGTTACTAATTCATGGGCATCACAAAATTAAATCTTATTCATATGAGAAGTAGGTTGTGAAACCTATGAGTACAATTGAATATCGAAGCTCAAATTATACACCCGTTAGGCATACATAATATTTTATATGTAATCATTGTACTCGAGACTACACGTGATGATAATAGATATCTCAAATTATTTTACTTCACTACTTGTATTTACATTATTCAGTTAGAAAGACTTTATAATGATCTAGACTTAAATATAGCCTATAATACTCTTCGTTTTACACCCATATTACTTTTGATATATAAAATAATAATTTTCCTAAACATGTCCCTTATTAAGGTATAAAGAAAGAAACATCGTTTTGTTATCTCAAATATAGTTAAAAGTTACTAAAAAACTGATAAGCAGTTTTGCTTCGAGGATCTTACACAGTGGAGAAGCATAAATCATTCTCCCACTATCAACTTCATCGAAACACACGTGCTATAAATCACATGTTATGGCGAATAAATATTTACATAGAAAATAACTTATATAGATAATATGTCTTTTATCAACACCATATAGATTAAGTCCATTTACCACTAAGGTAATTAATCTGAGTCAACGAGCATAATTACAATGGATGCAATTGTTAAATCTCATGTCTCATTATATGGGATTATAACTGTGGAAACCACATCGACAATTTTCAAAAAAGGCTCATCTCAATCTTTTATTGAGGTGACATACGTGACTTGAAGTACTAATGTCTCATCTTCCAATTCTACTCAAGCAGTAGAAGTGAATGCTAGGTGAAAAAGTAATTCATCACATTTGACATATTATTCTTTGTGTTAATAAATATACATTATGTAAAATTATTGTAAGTTTTGACGAACACATCATTAATTATGTATGTTAACATCAATATCTCAAATACTATCACAAAATATTATTTTTCAAAATTTATATATCTCAACAAATGAGACATTTTATACGATAGCATAAAATTTCATCAAAATAATGCCCTCAAAGGCAATATTGTTCAATATATTATTTATTTAGTATAACAGAATAAAATTTATTATTTTAAAGGAGTCACAAGATTGTCTTCTCTCAAAATGGAAAAAAATTTATTAGTAAATAAAATTATTTTAACTAAATTATTTCATATTGCACTATGTTGTAGAACATTATATATAAAATGCAAAACACTAAGTTAGATGTTTATTATGAATAATATAACTCAATATATAAGTTATATTTGCAACCATAAAATGATTTGTATTATTAAAATTGTGTCTAATTAATTTTCAACGAACAATTCATTTGCAAATCAACATATTTTCAATTTTATACATATGAGGCCATAAAGGATCAAAAAATAACTTTGTAAAGTTCATGCCTATATATTAATGGTATTTTTTCCTTTATCCTCAATAAACAATTAAGAAAAGTTATTTTATCTATGCATGTCATCACATGACAAAAAATATGCATAAATATTCAATTTATGGGATACTCAGAATTAATGATTAATATTATTACATTAATTCACCTTAATTTCAAAATTAAAATTGTTGATATGAAGTTATTTGATTAAGTATCTTTGTTCTCACTTAATAAGATATTATTAATTTAATTAAGTATCTTTGTTCTCACTTAATAAGATATTATTAAAAATATAATCAAAATCACATCGTGTAATAATGAACTTAACCATCAAATAAAGATTTTGTTCTTAATTTCGATAACTATAATTTGTCACGAAATTTATAAAACATTTTAATTGACAAACAATTATCTTTATTTTCAGATTATTTCTCTAGACTACTTAGAGAAAAAATAGTCTTGCACCATATATAAAAAAATATTCGGTGTTTATTATATTTTCAGTTGTATGCCAAAAATAAAAGGTGCAACAAAATACTTCATAATGATACAAAATCATTTAACACCAAAGTAAATGAATAAATTAACTAATAAATATGATCATTTTAATGCCTTACCTTTGAAAAAAATAAGGTATGGATGTCAAATTATTTAATCTAATGGAAGCTTAGTTCTAGTTATAAACTCATAAAAAAATTTAAAATAGAGAGAATAATTGGAGCAATTAAACATACAATAAAATGTATGCTTATTAAAGATTTTGTAAAACCTTTATTAGCCAATTATTTTATGATGATCATGACTATATAGTGTAATAAATATAATAAAATATAAATAAGATAAAAAACTTATCTTGCACTGAATCGATGGACAAAACTCTAGTTAAAATTTGATCACTAAGAAAAAGTCTGAATTCTACAACTTATCGTCCATTTCCTCAAAAATATTGTAACTCCTTATTTTACCGCTTATTGACGTTGGTGAGAAGATGTAATATTTATAGGTTTTTTCATCATCATCTCAAATTAATTAATAAGAAAAATATAAGAAGATAATATTTGATTAACTTACTAAATTAAAATTAATTCTCTATTGATTTGGTGAGTCCACCTATTATGAGCGTCTCTATCATAATAATCTGATGAAAAAAGGCCATCCTTTGCCGCTGTAGAACATAATGAAAGTAGATATCGCAATGATATTTTGCTAGTCTAGTTTTAAACGGCAGGATTCAAAATCTTATTCCTGGAACTGGCAAGAAGAGGATCCAAACCTTCTACTGATAGCTTGAATCGGAACAAGCTTCATTGCATCTTGAGGCATCTCCGAACCATTGTCCCAAGATTCCATACGTTGTGAAGAAGCATCACTAAAAAGAACAAGCTTGGCTAAGAACTTCAACTCCCCTTCAGAGAGTCTGACGGCTTTGATTTGCTCCTTTATAACCAAGAATGGTTGAAAGAACCTTTCTACCAGGCGTTCCTGTGGCGAGTGATCTGTGGTGACTTGAACATCATCTGAAAGCACTAATCCCCGACAGCCAGACTTGATTGAGTTCACCAACCATACAAAAGGAATTCCAAGGCCAATAACACTTTCTTGGCTTTGAGCCATTCACTCAAGTCCGTGATTGTGATCACTTTAGCATCTATAAGCTCCTTCCCTCTCATATCACATGACTTCATGATGTCCTCCCATATCTGCCATATCAAAAACTATTGATACGTACAAGATTTCATGTGTCAATAATGAAACGAACTTGCCCATGAATGTGAGAAACTCCCATTACCCAAAAACAACTTTGTAGCCTTTGGGAGAATGAATATGAAACGACTGACCTGCACCATTTTCACTTCTTGTATAGTTTCTCTAACTGATCTTGAAGGAGCCAACCTGGGCACAAGCATAGCCGGCGCCTCAGATCTCTTACTTCTTCCCACTGAGCCGCCCTTAACTGAAAGCTCTGATGAATATGCAGCTTTCTTTTTTCGATACCGAGGCCTGGCTGCGAGCAATTACATATTAAGCAACTATTGCTTGAATTAAAAAAATACAAGACTCAAAAGGGAATTGGAAATTATTACTTTGGAAGAATGGATCCTTCCCTCAAGTAAAACCAATCATTTGTGTACTCGTCGAACTCCGAAACCATGGCAATTATGTATGCCATTCCTCGACAAAATGATCTCTCCTGAAATCAAAAGTTAAATACCATTAGCATAAGCAGAAAAAATTACCTGAATCAAAAGGAGAAGTGAGCAAATCTGTACTGTTGGGAATATAGAATAACCTGATATACAATGACTGAAGCATATATGCCCACAAAGAAACTTGTTAATATGGCAAATAAGATGCTTCCGACGACCACCAGTGGCCAAAATATGATGACCAATCCAGCTACTGGCACACATGCAGTTTCAAGGAAAGGACCTTCTCGGCTTATTAAGTCATGCAATAACCTCTGCCATCCCTTGAACAACATATATGGACTTTCCAGCACAGAAATTATAGTATAGAAGGCGAGCAATACAACTAAACCCATCAAACCAGCGATGATTATTTTAGGAACGTGGATCAATCACATAACAATTTGTTAGCAGTTGCTGACGAGCAAAGACATGGGATTCGCTAAAAAACTGATTTTCATGATCAAAATAAAATGTAACATTCAACAATATATATTGCCCCAATGAAGTTAGCCATTTGTTAGGGCAAACTTTATTGTATGTCTTTCCTCCGAGTCAGAGCCTTCGTTTAGTTCCTTCAACAGCTGTGGACATGAGAAGTAACAAAAATCTGTAAAATCTCAGACCACTGTACAGCTTCCTTTGGTTGTTTGCCATGTTCCATCCTGGGCATCAGATAGCAAGTCACAATTCATTCTTCTCCCTTATCCCATGTATTAAATAGAAAAAATCAGATCTAAATCTGACTGAAATACAACCATATGTACCACAATGCAATGTTGGAACTTCTTGGATTCGCTATCCTCTCTAAAAGCTTCAAAGGTCGAGACCAATGGAGTGGAGAACCCGTAGCCCACTCCAACCAGTACACTGCCCGCAATGCTAAGTCCCAACCCAAGGGCAAATAATGGAGGGAGTGCAAATAACAGAACCACTTTTAGAGCAGCATCAAACCAAGGAGTCCAGCAAATAATAAGATGAAGATGATGTACCAATATATTCTATGCCCCATAAATCGTACAAACACCATCTCACCAGAGTTGACCATTCAATTATAATTAGAACCCAAACAAGGAATGATAATAAAATGAAAAATCGACGACAAAAACAACAGCTTGCAATGGAAAATCAACAATCTTATTATATAATTCAATAGAGAACACAACAAAAAGAAGAATACGAATCATGAACATGCCTTTGATAGCTCCGAGTGAGAAAGCAGAACAAAAGGCAAACACTACATAGACAAGCCTCAAGCCTTTGGCCACCAAACCCCACATCGTATATCCAACTATAACTATATGGCGCCAAATCTAGCCAAACAACCACCACCCACAAAACCAGATGACCTTGAGTGTATCCAAAAACAGAGGCAGCACCAAATACCAATCAATATGACATGATTCGCAGACGAACTCCAAGAATTTATACGAGTCAGATCGATGAATGGGAAGGAGGAATGAAATGAACACAGCCGGGGAAGCCCAACAAGAAGGAAAGGCCGGCCAAGTGAAACTGTGAATTAGACGTCGGCAGAGTATACATATGAGTCGTAGCCACAACAAATATAATGAAAATGACACTATATATATGAATCAGCATACATTTGTTTCTGCAAAAATATATACGGCCAGCATGATTTACGAACTTGTGAATTAGATTGCTCGCCTTGGAACGTAAACTAAATCTAATATATGGCCAGGCCGACATATTATCTGATATAATAAATTTGTTCAATGAATATAGTCACAAATTCCAATAGAGACGACCATATGTATTCTCATTCTTACATGTCGTTCTTGTGCTCTTTTACTTCTTTCTCTTCGCATTAAATCCTCGTTTGTAACCTTGCACTCACGAAGCCACCTGCCACATGGTCGTCTTGCCTTATCGTTGTATACGCCAACCATTCTTTCTTGCCAAGAGTTCTTCAATTTTGCTTTGGAAACTAGCCAGCCATCAATGAAGGTGCCATGTCCAACGGCGTGTAAAGTGAAATGGGTGCCTAAAGAGTATTATATAATCTTTTATATACGTTGAGTTGCTAATTGAGCGAGCTAACTCATAAGCATTTAGCGTTCGGCTCGGCTTGATTCGACTCGAAACTCGACATTTAAATGTTCGACTTAAACTCGACTCGAACTCGAATCTTATGAGCTGAGCTTTAGCAAGGTTGTGTTCGACTCGACTCGGTTGTAACTCGAACTCGACTCTGTAGCTTAAATCGAACTCGATTCGATAAAATAATATAATAATATAGTCTTTATATTATATTATATATATATATATATATATATATATATATACAATATAATAACAAAGAAGCAAGATAGTTAAGATAGTAAGTATTCACCCACAGTTGGTTTCAAACTAACGAGCACACGCTCCTGTGTCGCACTGGTATATTACAACTTAGCGTGCCCAGAACTAGAAGTGATCATTGTGTATTAATCTTTTTAGTAGTAATTTACTACTTTTTGTTTCAAGATGAAATGCGACTAATAATCTGCCTGCTTCTCGCTTGTCAGTGCACACTGCGTGTAAACAAATCAGTTGTTAGGGTCCAAATTAAGTTTGTGTTTATACCTGTAAAGCAAAGCCTTTGCATGAAATAGGCATAAGTGAAGAGGTTGAGAATCAAAGACGGGAATATTTTGAGGTGACGATTAATTGTGAGGAAGAAATCACATTTAGCAGCTTGCACGAATGCAATAGCCTTGGACTTCGTATTGAGTACCAGGATCATGATCCCATCGATACAATACTGAGTTGGGTCATTCCGGTAATTGCTAATTGCTAATAATTTTTTTAAAAGAAGTTGCAGACAAGATAAATCTTTGATAGTGCCAACAAAAGAGAGAATCAAATCGAATGGGGACTGCCTTCATAACCTGTCTAATTCTTTATTGATTAAACCACAATATTGTATCTGGAAGTTGTATATTTATGTCCATATAAAAAATGGAACAACATAATAATTATTAAGTGTTGTACATCACATTTAGCTTGCATGTATTGCTTCTATCATTTTGACTCGGTGGCATCCCACAATTTACAATTTGTATTAGCTGCTGACCCAAATCCAAATGCCATCGCCTAGCCAATATTATTTATTTTTATTACTAATTAAGAGCAACATAAGTTGCATTGAACCGTAAGAAATTGGGCCGGATGGATGAGGAAAAGGAAAGACAAATGCGCCGAGATTTCAGGGCAAGTCGTTTGCCTCCAAATGGATGATGGACACTTGACTAACCAAGCAAATGCTTCCAATTAGAGATTGGCCCAGTCCTGTACCTGCTCTTTTATTTTTCCAAGCACCTTCACCTGCTCTTAACTTTCCTAAGTTCCCAATGTTCAAATAGAATAGAAAATTAAAGAAAAACTATTTGTTTATGTGCTACATAGCAATCAACCTTCAGACTATAGTACATTAGACTACTAAGTTTTTTTTATTGAGTAGTCCAATAGACTGTGATATTGACTTGCGTAACTTCTAAATGTGACAATTACATGAGTAATCTTTTGGCTTGTATTAGTTGGAAGATGATATATACGCCATTGTCATATTTTGTTTTGTAACACAAGCAGATATGCCATTGTCATCACATGCAAATGTTGAACACCTTTGCACGTCTGAATTATCTTTTAAAAATGTCGGTTAAGGTTGATTGCAGGTATTATCTTTCATCTTGAGCATGTTTTCCCCCTTCACTGCTCGCGACTTTTATGAATATGAGTATATATATTATATATATATGAAGTGTTCATCAACGGCGATGAGATTGAACACTCGTGTAGGGCCACCTCATCGACGGTTCAGATGGGTTGCTGGGAAAACTAGGGGTGACATGAAAGACGGTTGGATTGACTTGTCGACCCCGTCGTTTCCCGCCAGCCTACATGATATCGAGTCGCACACTTGTGGGCTCCACCACGTGCGAACACCGAGCCGGATCCCCACTAATTACTCCCACTCCCGACGTACGTATACGAACGACGATAATAATAATAATAATAATATTATTATTATTATTATTATTATTATTGACATTATTATTATTTTATTGACATTTATTATTTTCTTAACAACTATCCAACGTCTGAATTTGAGTTGATCAGTTAAATTTAATTTCATTATTAACATTAGAAGTATACAAACATTAACAATAATTTGTTGATTTAAATGTCAATACAAATGTTCAACCTGACATGATATAATAATAATACTAATATAATAAAAATATTAATGACGTTTTAAATTCATTAATGTTGAATGACTTTATAGCAGTATGGTCATAATTTGATTGAATTTATAGAAAAATAATAATTTTAATTGATAAATACAAAAATATTTATCTAACTAGTGTCAATGTATCATGTGATTTGGTACGATGTTTTATACTTTTAGAGACCTACAACTCACAAAGATCACGAGACATTCAAAAAAATAAAAATTTCTTAAAAGGAATCAAATCAAACAATTTACAAATAAATATTATATAAACTAGCCGATGTGTCATATAGATTATGTTAAAAATAAAATTTGATTTTGGAGATACATTTTAATATATTATTTTGTTTATTTTTGCTGTTTTTAGATTTACTGAATATCCTACTTTTATAATTATTATATAATAATATTAAAAATAAAAAATCCTTTGCGCCTTTTATTCTTTTGTATAAAGTATAACCTACATATAAACTTACTTAATTACAATAACACGAACGACTTAACTATTTAATAATGACATATAAAATTTATCAATTATTCTATCACAAACACAAAGCCCGAATATAATTATACGACACATGTTGAGCAATTTTTCACAAACACGCAGCCGAATTCCTCGTCCGAGAACGTTTCTTTCGGCCTGGTTTGTCCAAGAGACCGCCCACTCCCTAATTATTATTTTTTTGGATAATAATAAATAATATCTTTCATAAAATAAAATAAAAACCAAGACGTGCCGATATCAGCGTGGGGTCCACACGGAAACCGGGTGCTCGCGCGCCAACTCGCACGCGCTCGACCTCCCCCACGACGCACGTTAGCGCGGGAAAACCGGGCCCCACCTGCGGGTCCCGGAATTGACAGGTAAGCACACGTTAGAAAGAAAAGGCGGAAAAAAGAGGAGGCCAGTTTCTCTCTCCTCCCTTCCTTATTTCTCGCTCTTTCAACGCCTCCGCCCCTTCTCTTCCTCTCTCCGTTCCGACGAAGGGGAGCGGCCATGGCTGTTTCCCGACTTTTTCGGACCCGCATTTCCCGATCCCATCGCCGGCCGGCGTCGCCGATTCCGCCTCCCCGAGTGTGAGCTCCGGCGAAGCTGCCGTCTGCCGGGCTTGTTCGTCGTTTCTCCGTGGTGAGGATTTTTTTCCGTGGTGGTGGTGGTGGTTTTTTTCTTTGCGGAATTTGGTGGTGGTGTTGTTTTTGTTCGTGGTTGTTTGGTTGTTTTTTGAGTGGTGTTGGCTCGACAATTTGATGGTGTAGCCGGTGTGGTCGGTGGTGATAGGATTCGGTGTTGGTAGATATGGAAATTTGCTAGGCATCGGGTGGTCAATTTCGGCTGGACTGATTGGGTTGAGGTTTTTGTTTTTGTTTTTCTTCGTTTTGATGGTTGCCTTGTTTAGTACCTGAGGTTTTTGTTGTTGTTGTTGTTGTTGTTTAGCTGAATTTGTTTATGATCATGCAGCTTATGCGACCAATTGTATGCAGGATCGTCATTGTTTTCATATCTGCCTTGATCCGTAAGACGCGAATCCTCTGTTTTATGTAGGCATTTTTCGGAGTTGACGAGCTTGAGGACGTACGCGAATTTCACGAGAAGGGAACCGTTTCAGATGGGTTCGAAGAATGGCACGGTTCCTCTAGGTGTTCTTCTCAAACGAGAGTTGAAAAATGAGAAGATCGATAAGCCCGACATTTTGTATGGTCAGGCCAGCCAGAGCAAGAAGGGTGAAGACTTTACATTACTGAAGACTGACTGCCAGAGAGTAGCCGGGGATAGAAATGCTACCTTTTCTGTTTTTGGGGTATGGTTTTGTTGTTTTTGCTGCTATGTATGATCATTTACTGCTACCGGAAATCAGTATCTTTGGTTTTTTTGTCTTTGGTGCATATGACCTTTCTGATTGATTGTTATGAGCTTGAAGTAAGAAAGACATGAAAATCAGAGCCTTGGTGTTTTGTTTTGGTTCTTTCTTTTTTAAAAAAAAATTATGCAAGAGATGTGATCTTTTAATCAGTAAAGAGAAACACCGTGCAATTATTTTTAGTATAAAATAGAAAAGCCATGCAACTTTTTTTTTTAAATGTAAAAGTGAAATACCATGGCTTTTAATCTAGCATGATGTCTATTGCTAGCAGACAGTTTCTTAGAGAGTTGAAGATGAAGGGGATAATGATCAGAGATTTCTGATAAAACCTACATTGTCTAACTGCTAAAAGTTATAAAGGTCTGATAATTAGCTTAATGGAGTCATTGTGCTATTATACTGACTGATTAGAAAGATCAAGTTTCGTGTTTATCATTGCAGCTATTTGATGGACACAACGGATCTGCTGCTGCTATATACGCCAAGGAGAATCTTTTGACCAATGTTTTGGCTGCTATCCCTACTGAACTTTGCAGGGATGAGTGGCTTGCTGCTCTACCAAGGGCTCTTGTTGCAGGATTTATAAAAACAGATAAAGATTTTGAAAACCATGGTAATACTTACACATTTGTGCAACACCAAAGCTACTACAAGTTTTTTCTTTATATTTGGGTTTTTTTTCACTGGTGAATTGTTTCTTCATGATCAATATTTGTAGTCTATACTCCACATTACCAAAAAGAAGAAGGAGAAGAAAACTTATTGATATGACCATGTGCTTGCAGTTTCTTTTTCTTTTTTTGTTTTGGCCTCATTTTGTTCTTTGGCAAATGTATATTTGAAATTGAAGTCAAAATTTTCTGTTCTTTTCATGTCAGTTGTTTGATGACTTTCATACTATTGTTTTCTATTTCAAGGGATCCGATTTCATAATCTTATGATTGCAAATCATTATTTAATGAAGGATAAAAATAATTCGTCGTTTTTTACTATGTATTTTCTGTAAGATTCTTGCGGGGAAATTCAATAATTTGTGTATGAGAATTTTGTTTTGTGCTTCCAAAGGTCAACAAACTTAATTATTCTTTTGAGAAAAAGTTTTATGTTATTTATTCCCTTCGATCTAGATTTGCTTGAGCACAAGTTTCTTTGAATCTGTATGCATAATTAGTTTGATGGTGCTGCTATTTCTGAGTTCTCATTTCTTCTTCAGCCTACATGAATATTTTTTTTACCCTACAGCTTATATATTTATCTCAATACCTTTTTTCAGCTCACTCTTCAGGAACAACAGTTACCTTTGTGGTCATAGATGAATGGGTTGTAACAGTCGCATCGGTTGGTGATTCACGATGTGTACTTGAATCTGCTGAAGGTGCAATCTACTCCTTATCTGCAGATCATAGACTTGAAGAAAATGAGGAAGAGTGAGTCCTTTTTCGTTTATAATAAGAATTTTTTCTTCATAGCTATAAATTTAAGAGATTTTCTCATATTACATATTCACTGTGGTTTATAAATATATTATGGCAGGGTGGAAAGAGTGACTTCCAGTGGAGCAGAAGTTGGTAGACTGAATACCGGTGGTGGCACGGAGGTATACTGTTTATTTTTGCTATCTTCTATTTACTTGATTCTAGCTTTTTGTCCATTTAGAATTTTTCAGTTAATTGTTCCGTAGCCTGCTTCTCACATAAAAAGTTGTCCAAAATTTTATTATTTTTCGTGCTTAATATAACATAGGCTTGTGTGCATTTTATTTTGACCAAACCTTTTTTATATGTCAATTATATGGCTGTGCTGCTTTGTTTCAGGTTGGTCCTTTAAGATGTTGGCCTGGCGGCCTGTGTCTTTCAAGATCCATTGGTGACATGGATGTTGGAGAGTTCATTGTGCCTATCCCGTTTGTTAAACAAGTAAAGGTTAGTTGATTTTTTACTGACATATCAAGAGCTTTCTAGTTTATATTATTATTTATTTTTTAAAATTAAGTTTGTGAATTTGATATATTCTAAAGTAAGTTTGTATAATTGTTGACTGGAAGTAAATTTGTGCGAGAATTATGATTTTTAGTTGCTTCTAGGTTATACTTGATATGAGTCCTAACTTGAATCATGTTTAATTTAAACTTTAATTTCAAGAAAAACCTTGTCTAGATATTTGATGTTTGTTATATTGTAGAAATGTTGTACCATAATAACTAAAATTTTATGATTTTTGGGATCATATCTTTATTTTTTTGTCTAAATCCATTTTTTGCCTAAACTAATTTAGTTCCATTTTGTTGTTGACATAGTTATCTTCTGCTGGAGGTCGCCTTGTTATATCTAGTGATGGTGTGTGGGATGCTCTATCTTTTGAGGTGGCTCTCAATTGTTCTCGAGGTTTACCAGCAGATGCTGCTGCAGCACAAATTGTGAAGGTTAGAACGTTATATGCTCAAAGCTTTATAGCAATTGCTTTTTAAAATGGCAAATGCAGACTGTTATTCTTGCCGTTATACCATTGCAGGAATCTGTTCAGGTAGAAGGGCTTCGTGATGATACGACGTGCATTGTAGTAGATATATTACCCCCAGAGAAGCTAACTCTGCCACTACCTCCTTCAAAGAAATCAGGAAAGGGGGTTTTTAAGTTCTTTCGGAAGAAGTCACATGAGTCCACATCTGCTGATAGAGATTTTTGTGAGCCAGATTTGGTTGAAGAGATATATGAAGAAGGATCAGCAATACTTGCTCAAAGGTTGACATTTTGTTGTTCAAGCTATGGAATTCTTTAAATTTCTGTTTCTTATGGCAGGTTAAATTTTGAGTATTCCTTTCTTGACAAACGAGGCAGTATATTTTTGTTGTTTGATTGGTCAGGTTGGATATGGAATATCCATTGTGCAACATATTCAAGTTGTTCATATGCGCTGTTTGTCAAGTTGAGATGAAACCTGGTGAGGGGATTTCGGTTCATGCGGGTTCATCATTACCGAGAAAGATGCACCCATGGGATGGTCCGTTTCTTTGCAGAAGTTGCCAAAAGAAAAAGGAAGCCATGGAAGGAAGGATGGGGCTTACAGGTATAGTTTTATTCTATCCTGTTTGTCAGATCTGCGTCATATGGTGTGCATTTAGTACACTCGTTTTACTAGGCAATCCACCATACTCATCCACCCGCCCTCATACACCACAAAACAAACCTCTCCAAACCACTCTGGCAATCGAAACTACCTGAGCTCTCAACCAAACCACAACCCTGGCCCCATTTCCTTAACTAACGCATGAAGCAAGGCTACACAATGAAACATATATTGTTCTTGTACCTTGTAAATCATCTTTGTGTCCGGAAAGTGGGGCCATGTATTATAGAAACGAGAATTAGCATTCAGCTAGTTAGTAGTAGGAAACGTTGATTTGTTAAGTAGAGAAGTGCGAGAATTGCTTAGACGTGGACTAAAATGAGATCTCAGCATCATTTGTTGCAGTAATGTGTAGTCTGAAGCCTCGAGTCTGATTCTACTTCTTTTTTCTGTAAAGCTTAGATGGGATCGTCCAGAGATCGCAATAGAAATGGCTAGCATTTTCTTTCAATGTGCAACAGTTCGTGATTTGCCTGAGAACCACGTCGTGATGTGATATACACTTCTCCCCTTGCCACCGTTGACGATAATTGTTCAACCCTACAATTTTCCGGGGTTATGAAGCCAATCGAAGTCTTGGTCAATCGAGCCGAACATTGTTTCCAGTCACTTGAAAGACTGGTCAGAGCTACCCTTTGCCAAAGAGATTGAGGGTAAATAGTGAAATCAATTTTAAAAATTGTGAGATAAGAAATGTAAGCCGGAAGAGAACTCTTGGCCGACTAATTTGGTTTTGGCCGACGGCTCAAGATAATTCAGTCCTCTATGAAAATCACAATCTAGCAAGCCTTCATGTTTTTCTGCTTTTACTGCTTTATTGCTAGTCGCCCCATGTACAAAATTCATTCTATTGAGGTTAGTTGAAAAGAACTGACCATTTATTGTGTAATATTACGGGCGGTTTGTTTGAAATAATTCAGTTATAAACCAAACAATTTCAGATTTTCTCCAATAAAAACGGAGATCACAACTTTAGGATAAATTCATCCGCGAGCATAAAATTGATACATTAAACAAGAAATAATCCCCAGTTTTTATCAAAGTAGCAACTCACACGAGAAGAGGCTTTGTATTTCTATTTGTAAAAAGCTACAAAAATTTAAGTTACAGCCTATCATCGACTTCATTGGCTTTTTTCTACCTCGGAATTGAAAGACTTACAACTAGGTTTGGATGGGGGCCGCGCGAACGCGTATCCCCCTCTACCACAAATTATGACGTCGACTCTCCCACTGTGGGGAGATCGTAGAACAACTCTCTTCCGTCAAGTGCAATGGAAGCAGTTGCCCTAGGCCATCCGCCTTCATGATCACAGATAGACCCCGCCCAGGTAAGTATGTTGGCCAATCGGTCGGCTGCTTCTTTTATAGAGGCGCTCCCTCCTTGACCAACACTCTCCTCTTCGATGTGGGACTAATCCCATACCTTGTGTGGGCTGTGGGTTTGCTAGCTTTTTAACCCCGGATTTGCTTTCAAATGCCCATGATATCTTATCTTTATCTTCTCACCGAATGCCCCCGTGAGATTATTTTATATGTATATGATCATGAGATTAATTTTTTATCTCTTGCTTTTTATTTGTTATGCTGATGAGATTGTCCCCAACAAGGCGAGGGCTAAAACGTAACCGCAACACGTCGGGCCAGATCAGAAACTGGGCCTGTTATATCTCTGTCCAATCGAAAGTGGGCCTTCCCTCGCCTTAAAAATCTTGATCCAAGCAATTGCTGATCATGGGCCTATTAAATTTGCATTGCTTGGACTGAGTTAGTTCTAACAATTGGGACAAGTACGAATTTCTAACGTGGTTTTCTCTAATCACGAATCGGATTTGAGAGTTGGAGATAGAAATTGGACAGTACGAGTGAGGTCAAAAAATCCTTCCCAAAAATTGAGATCGATGGCTACAGTTAAACCACAGAGGAGGAGGAGGAGGATTAATTAACAGTCAAATATACATGTATGATATATTTTTTAGCACAACTACGCCGGCCCAATCATCCACATTTATCAATCAACAAATGATGGTGTCTCTCTTTGCAAAACAAAACGATGCTGTCTCGTGGAAATAATAAAATATTTGATCAATCAACACGCATGCGTAATTTTGGTTGGCGTAGTACAGATCTCTTCTTAATTAGCTCACGTCTTCGCGCAGGGCTTTATTGTTAGATAGGAGTTTAAGTGAGACATCAGATCAGGGATTAAGACTCCAAATATGAAACCAAACATTAATCAATCGTACGTGTATCAATGTCCAAAGGGCAATCTCCCCCGTCTGCTTTTGGGCTTTATCTAATTGGTTAATTTATAGAAAAATTTTAATTAGTCAAAAGTTGCTAGCTTGCTTACTCATCCGGAAGAGCTTTTAATTTAAACTATCATCCCAAATTCTACAGTAAAGGCTGAAAAAAATGATCTCTGGCCTCTAATTCAATCTCTTTCACAGATGAAAAGTGCCGATGAAAGTTAAGTGGGACAAGAACGAAGCTCTGTAGTATCTTCTGTAGCCTTGCGCTTGGTTCTACCACTGACTGCTCCTCCAAAGGAATAACCAGTAAAGATGATGGAGATGTCGACCCAATCCCCCATGCGGTGGGTGGGCCGGGGCTCTCTCTTTCCATACAGTTTTAGCGCATTGGATTGTATTGGTGTGTGCATGCATATGAGCAAAAGTTTGAGATATGTACAAGCTGGATCATGGGTGTCAAGGTGTTCAAGTTCTGTCGTAGAGAGAGTCCCTTGTTTGCAAAGAGATTACTAGCAAAGTGACGGCATGTATATAGATATGTTGGTCTCCAATTCCATGGTCGCCTGTCGAAAGTTTGTTCTTCTTCAACCACTCTTTTCTGCTGTCTTCTGCGTAAGTACTAAACCTGCCCTCCTCCACTTTTTCATTTATGCATGCATATATGTATTACCTCATGAACTAATGTGAAATTAGAGTACCTTATTCTTTTGAGCTATGAATTCATACGATTTTTCATTGAATGGCTCAATATATAACAATAATTAAATTAATGGTTCCGTATAATGGCCACTGACCAGGGAAGAAAAAAATTACTAATGAGAAATATATGTATTATTTAATCAATAGAAAAATCCTAATCGTTTTTTAATTTAAATTTGAACGATATATTTTTGTAGTTTACCATAATCTTTATACGTATACTCGTCAATCAAGAGAACTATTTCTTCCGGATTAATTTGGGCCAGCCGTACAGGTAGGTAGAATAAGCTTAAAATATCAACCCCAATTTACATATTAATATTAGGCAGATTATTATGCCATGTACCGCTTATATCGCAGGTGGAGTTTAATTTTATAGATAAATCTTTATTAAAGATATATTATACTTATCTCATATTTTAAATGTATGTGACAATTTAAAAAATAAATTTTAATTAAATGATAAGATAGATAATAATATTTTTTTAAAAAAATTATTATTATATTTTGATTGACTAAACCTTTTACTTTTCTAAGAGAACCAGCTAGCCGAATTTGGGTCCTGATTTTTCTACTTATATATATATATATATAATTTATTCCAGAATTAAACAAGATCTTCAATTCTGAAAATTTTATAATTATCTTGTATACATGAAATAACTCATTACTCATACCATGAGCCCTTGACGGTCTGAGTCCCAGTTATGGCCAATCAGCAGGTGTGGGAGGCTCCATTAGCAATTAGCCACCAAGCATACACAAATAAACTAAGCTTTGGGGGAACTCACAACATAAGACAAGCGTACAAAACTACAAGCCACTCTTAATTCATCATCTCCTCTCCTCACCCTCCCACCCTTATCTTTTCTCCTCCCTCCTCCTACCACTTCTCACCTCCCTCTTCCATTGATCTCTTCCCCACTTCCAAGCTGCAAAAACTCTGCTTATTTCAGATTATAAGAAGACCTTCCTATCGTCTTGAGAAAAGCCCATGAGTACCATGGACATCCACGGATCAAGCTCCGGAGATGAATTCATATTGGAGAAGCATGAGCTACAACAGCAATGTTATGAAGGTAAGAAGAGGGAGGAGAAGATGAGGCAGTACTCATCTACTAGAACCTCTCCACCACCTTCGTCCTCCTCCTCCACTTCATCTCCTTCCCATGAATTCTCCTTCACCATCTCCCTCCACCGTCCTGCTCCCTCCTTCGCCATCGATCTATCTCCGGCCGACGACATCTTTTTTCACGGCCACCTTCTCCCTCTCCACTTCATCTCCCACTGCCCCTCCATCTCCCCGAGGTCCTCCACCACCTCCTCCGACATCGTCGGCCTCTCCACACGCGAGCTCTTGGATGTCGACGTCAAGAAGAAGCTGCCGAGCGGTACTAGAAATATTGCACCTAGTACTAGAGGAAGTGGAAGCCCTGTCTGCGTTGCGAGAGTGAGGAGCAAGCCCAAGAACTCCTTCTCCTTGTTTCGAAAATGGAGGAGGCCGTCGGAGAGCTGCCCCGGCGATCACCATAAAGAGGAAGAGGAGAGGAAGAAGAAGAAGAAGGCCCGGTTCGACGTCGGCCGCGCTCTGAGGTGGTATGTGAGGGTGGTTCGTCCCTTGTTCTTGTTCAGAGGGGAGAAGGAGGATAAGAGCGTCAACCTGCAATGGCGCCCGCACTCTTTCCCCGGGAACTACTCCATTTCGCGGTTGAAGGAGTGGAGAGAAAGGAGGAGGAGATCATCAGGTGGTGGTGGGCAGTTCTCTGCTCCGGTTTCCATGAGAACCTCGCCCACCAACAGCGGCCTTCTTGTTGCCACTGCCACAATCTCCTCCTCCAACGACAGCACCATGGATGAGTTGCAGAGTGCAATTCAAGCCGCCATTGCCCACTGCAAGAACTCCATCAATGCTGCCAAGGAAGATAACGTCTGCAAGCTCTGAGCACTAAGATTTTCTCTTTTGTTTATTTAACGCTTATCTATCAATTTCCCAGATAATCAATATCTCTCCTTCTCTCTACCTTTGATCTTCGTAAAGTCAAGAGTTGTATATGGATTAATGTAATAATATCTAGTCTTTGGGAATATAAAATCATGAAAAGACAGTTCTGCATCGTTCTTGTCACTTTTGTTTACTGTTTGGTGGAAGACAGTGCATTGGTTTCAAATGAGTTTCAAACTCAATCACCAGGTTTGAACTACGAATTACACGAAAAAACATGGATTCTTCAATGCGAATGCAAGGGCAGCCATGGTTGCTTCATATGCCACTACATATGTCATTGCCGTTGATTTAAACTACCCGATATTGGCATGAATTCTCTTTTCGTGTTTTTCGTACCAGACAACTTCGATATTTTTCATGACCATAATTATTTGATTGATAATTAGCACTGGAAAAGATCTAAGTCGAGGAGATAAATGATTGAACTCCGGATCATTTACTAATCATTGGACTAACTATGTAGGATGTGTTAAATATTGAGATTGAGATGAATGATGAGGGAATAATGGAGGCTGGGCCTTTGGCGTTTCAATCTGCTGGCTGGGTACAACATGACGTAGCAAAGCAAATAATGCAATTTATCCTTATTCATGCTCATCATGCCCCTTTGGGGCCCTTGAGCTGGTGTCACTCTCGCAACCTCACTTTATCATGTGCACCTCGCACATCTCAAATCCCATCCAAAACAGAAAGTGAAGTGAATTTATAGTATCACGGGCTCTTCACTTGATCGGGGGATGCATATACAGGGTCCTCTATGCGGCCGATCCGTGTACTTGGAGAAAGAGCTTGGCCATCCATGAATGATCGAGAATTAGTCTAGCTTGGTATATTTATATACATATATGGTACGTGCAACATGATACTGAGATACCATGAGTTTTTCTGATCCAGTTAACATGGATCGGTCGTCTTGCAGGTCAGTGACAGTGCCTGACCAGTACTGAACTCGTTGCATGATCCATCTTGTCTTGAGGCTGAAATTAATGGCATCTACCATGTCCGGCCTTTGTCTCTTTATTTTATGGAGTTAGAGGAACACCATAAATTAAAAAGAAAAAAGAAAAAGAAAGAAACTTGGTTCAAATTTGAGTTATTAAAGGACATATTAAATTTCATTTATCACTGTAAATCCAAATGATTTTTGCCCTAATTTTAAAGTATGATATGCTTTTAATTATATTTTCGGTCACAGTTCAACAATTCAAATCTTGCCCTCTTTATTTGACTGAGCGTAAATTTTAATTAAGATATTTCAAAACATGGTAAAAACTCACGACTTTGATTATTTTGATAGCAACGTTCCATTTTTGCTTGAGATGTTCGGAAGGAACGTCAAAGCATAAAGTGGTGGGCTTAACAGAATTGGCCCATCTCAGCTAAAATGGGCTTGTGCATTCTATACGTCTCGCATTCAATTTGATTCGATACTCGGCCCATCTGTTTGATCAAGAGACAAGAGAAAAAGGTGGATCATAATTACCCTACTAGTTTTTTTGTTTTTTTTGGCTGCAGATGAGGACAGAAATGCACATCTGAATAGATACAGGAATCTGGAAATGTTTCTTTCCTCTTCAATATGATAATAAGATCCCTCTCCACAGGCCTGTTTGTCGGCTGGAAAGAAATGATAAGGAAAGTCTGTCTTCAATCCATCGAAGAACTTGTACATAGTACAGGATTCTCCTATTTTTCAGGAATACATACTTGGAAATAGGTTTATCAACAGACTAGAGAAAAAGGTGGATCATAATTACCCTACTAGTATTATTTTTTTCTTATGGCGGCAGATGAGGACAGAAATGCACATCTGAATAGATACAGGAATCTGGAGATGTTTCTTTCCTCTTCAATATGACAATAAGATCCCTCTACACAGGCCTGTTTGTCGGCTGGAAAGAAATGATTAGGAAATTCTGCCTTCAATCCATCGAAGAACTGGTACATAGTACAGGATTCTCCTATTTTTCAGGAATACATACTTGGAAATAGGTTTATACATAATTTCTTTCATTTATTTGTTATTACAACTGGAGTTGGATCTAAATGGGAACAAGTTGTTTTCTAATCTCACATAGTATTCGCCCTACTAATTACATGCACCCGGTTAGCGGTTAATTGGTGTTTGGTATAGCTAAGTACTGATTTTGTCGAAGTATTTGCAATCCAATTAGAGCAGACCTTCCAATGAACCATGTCTAGGAATTAAGTCGACAAAACGGGCGATTTCAAACTGAACAGAAACGTCAAGAAAATGAATGGTACGTACCAGATTTATTACTTACAGAATTAGTCTTACAGCTTTTAGTCATTAAAAGAAGAGATCAGAGATCTAGGAGGTGATCAACAACAAGAAAAGGTTTACACCCATTTTACAATATTGATCTAACACAAAGCAGATACGATCTTCCACACCCAATCCACAACCCAATACAAAAATAGTCCCTCAAATGATGCAATTCCAACTTAATTTACATCATCATTTAGACAGGAATGTGATCTTGCTCTTCCCTTCTTTTATCTTGATAATCAGGCCTCAGTCCTCACATCTTCCATCTCCATTTTCTGCAAACATGCTGTGGGTACATCTTGCATCAGTAAAATCTCAAAAAAATTCCAGCTCAAACTAATATGAGTACAAATTCTATCCTTAGAATTGAAAATGGAAGACATGTGATCTGATCAAGGCGCACGTGGTTTGCTAAATTACCTGAGACGAGGCCTTGTTAATAGAAGCAGTAACATTGGAGGTGATGAAGCTAGATCTTCTTCCTAGAGGAGACCCCTCAACCTCTTGCTTCTTGGTCATCCCATGGCTGCTCTTTCTGAGCCCAAGTAGCTCCTTCCACCGCACCGGCCCCCTCACCGGTCTCTCATGAGAAACCTCCTTCTCATCATCGTCGTCGTCGACGCAGAGCTTGTCACTTAGTGTCATGCGCTGGAGCTGTGTGGTGCAGTTCTTCTTGAGGGGCATTAGCTTGCCCTTGAAGAAAATCTCGTCGGCGGCGATCATGTTGTAGCCGGAGACGGAGAACTCGAAGTCGGAGGCGTCGGGAGGCGGGGCGGGCGACCTCTCGAACTTGATCATTGTTTGGTTGGGATCGATGACGTCGTTGGAGAAGGAGATCCTTGGGCTCATGAAGCTCTGGTGCTCCAAGCATGCCATGATCTCTAACTCGATCTCTTCTCTTCAACCTTTTCTATCTCATTAGCACCCCTCGGGTAGTGTAACAATGTCTTACTAGATGGCCTCTATTTATATTACCTGCTATGTATGTGTATATATGGATCCAGTTAACATACACATCCATCCCATCTCTTTCGTTTTTTTGTTTTTCTTGCCGACATTTAGACGTCCTATCTGTTCACTATTTAGTATATATATACAATATAATTATTGCAGCTCCTACGAGTTAGTATGACAGACATGCATTATCACTTGTATGTATGAAAGCACACCTCGTAATACTAAATAAGATATGCCTATCCAATATATTTAAACATAAAGTTTTGATATATGTGCAATTAACGACATGTATATGCCCACATGCTAATGTGAAGTTACACCCCATATTTGTGTCTTCACAGATTTGGTACATGTCATGGAATAAAGGATCAAGCGTGGGAGCTGCAAGATGAGGCCATCTGATGCTGCGTATATCTAGTAAAATACAAGAAATGGCACTTATATATATAACATGAACGAGGAAGCATTCTGAGGAGGAACAAAAGGGTGAGGGGCTAGCTGTAAATGGTTGATAGATTGCTGGTAATTGAAGGCTAGCTAGCAATGGAACTGGACCAATTAGTTGACCAGACCATTAACATATACCACGCATATTATAAAAAATTGGTATAGATATATCCTCAATATAACCTTCCTCTAAAGGCTAAAGCTGGCGATTCCGTTCCATCGGCGCCGGAGCACGTGGTCACATGAGATCCGACCACCGGTGCAGCAGACCTCTGATTACAAAACTGCCATTGCATGCTGTCTTCTTTCTGTCAATGACTATAAGCTAGCCACAGGGGCTGGGACGGGACTCATGCAGAGTTGGTTGATCTGATCTTACTATGTAAGCAAGTAACTTGGCCATGAAGTGGATGTGAGTAGTATCGCATACATCATATATCATATATATATTACTGTTGTGATTAAATGTCACAGTCAAGCCTCACTTCGTCACCATACAATGATCTTTGATCCTCAAAGCTAAAGCATCTTATTAGAGTACACCGATGAAAAAAGGACTGGGCCATGGAAATCTGATACATACAAGACCTTTGTGGGACTCTATCATGCTCTCAATTTTGACCAAAAGCTGGAAGGCCCCACGAGGACAAGTTGTACCTTAGTACATGCAGTGTATATATATATATATATATATATATATATATATATGCATTCATGGTATTCGCCATCCATTGTTGATCGGAGCCTCAAGAACTACACATGCAGGGACCCGGTAGTGAATCTCACGAAGCGGATGGCTACAATATCACATATATTCTTCATTCATTAAAATTTTGGTGGTCGGTTTTGTTTGATATATAAGCGATGTGTTGGATGATCATAGATCAAACGAGGTGTCGAAGAAGAACATTGACTAATAGGGAAATGGGTGGCTTTAGTAATATATATGTATGTGTATATCAGCTGATCCAAATGCAGAGAGTTGGCAATCACATGGTGGAGCAAACAAAACTAAAAGGATGGATACCTTCTCCCGTGATGGAGCTCCAGCGAGCGACAATGGAGGGTTTACGCGTACGTACTTTGAGCAGCTTGCGTCGGCGAATTTCATTGGAGACTGGATGATTAGATCAGGATTGTCTTAGAATGAGAGGGAGGTTTGAATGGCAGAGGAAGCCGCCACCCCTTCGGTCTGCCATACCCTAGGCAAAGACTCCGTCTTCCCCAGTATTTTGTCCTTAGCTACCACGTTTTATTCTTAGGCAAGGCGAAGGAGTCGGCCTTAGAAGAGCCACACACCTTTAGAGCACAATGCATGTGACTCATTTCCCAATGTTGGATCCTCTAGCCAAAAAACAAAAAATATATAAGAAAATGATATTTGTATTATTTTCAAATATAATGTTGTCATTTCGTGAACATTAAATAGCATAACTTTTAATATTTAAAAATTCATCAACGTGGCTACGAAGTTTTAAAAGCCTTTATAGCACAACTCAAAATATAATATGGAAGATAAACTTAACAAAGGTTGAAAAAAGTGTAAGGTAAGATTTGTAAAAGATTAGTGCAGCCATATAACCATCAATGATACTTTTGAAATATTTGATCTGCTTACTAAGTACTAAATGCTAATTGCTGGCAAGTAGTTTAACAAAGGTTGAAAAACGGTGTAAGGTAAGATTTGTAAAAGATTCGTGCAGCCATCTAACCATCAATGATAATTCTGAAATATTTGATCCACTTACTAAGTGCCATATGCTAATTGCTGGCAAGTAGTTTTGGGTGTTGCAGACTGATTGCAAGGCCTTCCAGCAATATTGCACTCATTTGCGAAAGGACGAACTACTTACTCGTATATATTAGTGTGACATGTATACGGTCTCCCTATTTGTAATTACCAAGGCACACACTTAACTTTCACATAAATATGTTTTACAACGCATGATGCAGGGATCATCATACTCGCGTAAGCTTATTCCCGATATCTGACAACAGGCGTAAAAGAAACAGAAAAAAGCACCAGATGAGAAGGGGTACGAAGCATTTAGCTTTTAAGAGTTAGCTAGTAAGCGATAATTTTAATCCCCCAATTAGTTTTAGCGTAGTTGATGAGATTATCAATTTCATCAGGCTCAATGTAGCCGTTTCCATTGTTATCTGAATGGCGAAGTCCACGCCCAGCCTTCCAAGTGCAGAACCACTTGCCTATTTTTTTGAGTGCCGCCCGCAGCTCCTCCTTGCTAATCTTCCCGTCCCCATCTATGTCGATCTGTTGAATCCATGTCTTGAACTCCCCTCCGTCATCTCCTTGCCTTGATTTCTGTTAGGTTATACCTCTTTAGTAAATACATGAAATAATAACTTTATTTTAAGTAAAAATTAAGATTTTATAGGTTTGGTTAGTTGTGAGAGAGATAAAAAGTAAGGATGGACGTTTTTCTTCTTTGAGTTTTGGTTTTAAAGAAAACGGGTGATGAAGTTAGAAAGGAAATTGTGTGAATTGAAAAAACATGAATGTTTTGTTGATATTCGCTTGTAATCGTCAACGGTAATTTTGTCAAGTTCTTAATTTGTAACCTATTATTTTTTATTTTTTCTTGGTTAATACTAATTTTGTAAAAAATATAGTAAATTAGTATTAGGGAGTTTGTTCTCTTCTGGATTTATTTTGTATTAAGTTGTAATATAGTGAATTTGATCTTAGCTGTTTGCCCAGTAGTTTTTCCCCCAATTGAGAAGGGGTACGAAGCATTTAGCTTTTAAGAGTTAGCTAGTAAGCGATAATTTTAATCCCCCAATTAGTTTTAGCGTAGTTGATGAGATTATCAATTTCATCAGGCTCAATGTAGCCGTTTCCATTGTTATCTGAATGGCGAAGTCCACGCCCAGCCTTCCAAGTGCAGAACCACTTGCCTATTTTTTGAGTGCCGCTCGCAGCTCCTCCTTGCTAATCTTCCCGTCCCCATCTATGTCGATCTGTTGAATCCATGTCTTGAACTCCCCCTCCGTCATCTCCTTGCCTTGATTTCTGTTAGGTTATCCCTCTTTAGTAAATACATGAAATAATAACTTTATTTTAGGTAAAAATTAAGATTTTATAGGTTTGGTTAGTTGTGAGAGAGATAAAAAGTAAGGATGGACGTTTTTCTTCTTTGGGTTTTGGTTTTAAAGAAAACAGGTGATGAAGTTAGAAAGGAAATTGTGTGAATTGAAAAACATGAATGTTTTGTTGATATTCGCTTGTAATCGTCAATGGTAATTTCGTCAAGTTCTTAATTTGTAACCTATTATTTTTTATTTTTTCTTGGTTAATACTAATTTTGTAAAAAATATAGTAAATTAGTATTAGGGAGTTTGTTCTCTTCTGGATTTATTTTGTATTAAGTTGTAATATAGTGAATTTGATCTTAGCTGTTTGCCCAGTAGTTTTTCCCCCAATTTAGAGTTTCCACGTATAATTAATTTTGTCTATTTTAGAAGGTATTTCTTTTTGGGTTTGTGGTGTGCCTATATTTTGATTGGTATTTCTCATCCTTTTTTGGTGAAATGAGGATTTTGTTTGGTTAATCCCAACAAGTTGTATCAAAACCAAGTTGTTTGGTTTGGATGTTGCAAGTTTTTGTTGTTGATATTTGATACCCATTAGGTATTCGACGAAATTTCTAAGATCCTAGTTGGTGTGTGCGTGTAAGTGTGTGATTGTATTTCAGTAAAATGGCCGATTGGAAGCATGTTAAGATAACATTTTTGAAAGGGCCAAATAATTAGCACTATTGGAAAGAAAATATGATTGATCATCTATATTCCAATGATTTTTATGAACCTATCACTGGTCAGAAATCGACAGAGGTGACTTATAAAGACGGGAATAAGTTGGATAGGAAAGTTATGACTTACTTGAGACAATGAGTAGATGAAGTTGTGTATCATCATGTTTTTGAATTGACATCCTCAAAAGGTATATGGTATAAACTCTAAGAAGTTTATGAGAGGAATATTGCTGGTAACAAAACCCTTTTAATAAGGAAATTAATGAACTTGAGGTATATGATGGAAGTGACATAAGTGAGTATATTAATGAGATGAAGGGTATTATTACTCAAATTGACAGGATGAAGATGACTCTAGATGAGGAATTGCAAGTTATCCTGCTTTTTAACATTTTGCCAAAGAGTTGGGAAACATTGGTGATCTCTTTGAGCAATACTGCTTTGGATAGAAAACTCATAATGGACATTGTAATAAGTAATTTACTGAATGAGGAGCTGATAAGAAAATCTCTACCAACTTTAGGGTTTCATGCATTAGTGTCAGAAAAGGCAAGAGTTAGATCAGGAAATAAGGACACGGACACAAGGGATAATAGTTGAGGAAGGTCTAAATCTGAGTAGAACTTGAATATTATTATTGTGACAAGACATGTTATTTCAAGAAGGATTGTTGGAAGCTCAAGAAAGACTTGAAAAATAAAGACAACAAAGATCAAAGAGAAATGAATACTAATATTATGCATGATGAAATGATAATTCTTTCTGATTATGAGAATAATTGTTTGACAACTAATTATGATGCTAGATGAGTAATTCACTCAGGAGCATCGTTCCATGCAACTCCAAACAAAAATTTCTTTACTACCTATGAATCTTCGGATTTAGGTATAATGAAGATGGAAAATAGTGATCCTTCAAAAATTATGGGACTTGGAAATGTGCATGTCGTAACAAATACAGGCTACAAATTGGTGTTTAAAAATATCAAACATATTCCAGATTTGAGGATGAGTTTGTTGTCAATTGGAGTGCTTGATGATGAAGGATTTGGTTCATAATTTGCACAAGGTGTCTGGAAACTTGTGAAAGGTTCTCTTATTGTTGCTAATAGGAAAAAGTGTTGCAGTTTATATAGGACTGAAACGAGTCTAGTTCGAGGGGCGGTTAAGATCTCCTCACTTGACTCCACTGTTGATTTGTGGAATCATCGATTGGGACACATGTGTAAGAAGGGACTAGAGACATTGAAAAAACTAATTCTCCTTCCCAAGGTAGGGGACATCAAAATTAGCCCTTGTGACCATTGTTTGGTGGGCAAACAACATAAGACATCCTTTGCAAGCACAAGTACAAAAAAGTCAGAAGTTCTTGAGTTGGTACACACTGATGTGCGTCGACCTATAGAGATAAAATCTCTTAGCAGTTCTATTTATTTTGTTACTTTTATTGATGATACTTCTAGGAAAATGTGGGCTTATGACATGAAAAATAAAAGTGATGTTTTTTGCATCTATAAGAATTTTCATGTATTGGTTGAAGGAGAAACCGCTAAACTCTTAAAATGTCGTAGAAGTGATAATGTAGCACCTCGTTTAGGTTCACTTGTGAACCAACTCGAAAAGGTCACAGGGGACCAAACTATTCGCTAATCTACTTGATTTGGTTAAGTCGACCCAAATCATGGATGAGATATTGGGTTCTAACGTTGTCCTACATGGATGTCATAATATGCAAATAAGTAAACAAACAAACCAAAAGTTTAACAGAAAAAGGTTAATTTTTAAAATAAAAAGAACACAGTCTCCTCTAAAAGTGCAATAGGAACCACCCTATCAACAATAATCATTATATATATTTGTAATAATAAAACTGAAAACAAAGTCCAAACTCAGCATGTTCTTCTCACTCTAGTTATCCTCACTCTATAGCTTACCTTGTTCATTTTCCACTTTTCATTTTCATTAGCATGCAAAATACTTATAATAAATTCACAGAATAGAAAATTAATTTTATTTACACAGCTCAATACACATCATCATCCTTACATACACTGGGTAGGTACATATGTGCGTGATTCAGTGCAGCTCCTCTACAGTCCTGACAGCACCCATTCTTCATGTTTCTCACCTACATATATAATAAAAAATTGTAAGTAATGAGCGTTACCGGTCTAGAAATAACTAATATCAATCTGATATAAGAGAGCTAACCCACCTGTTGAATAAAAACCTCATATACTTCCTTAAGAACTCTCATAAGGACAGCAATGGGAGTCGTCAACCTCGGGGTGTAGCGTCCCTTTTCCATACTATTCTCTTTCCATAACATTCTCTTTCCTTGGCCATTTAAACTATCCCTTTGCACGGGAAAATCATTCTCTTTCCTCACAACCCTTTACATCCTCTGTATTACACCTGGCCCTAAGTATAGAGTCCAAGTACTCTCAGGCATATGCCTTCAGTACCATTTCAAACCACAAGTCTAGACATGCGCTGCATAGTAGTACTCATAAACCTCCATACTTCTCTAGGTTTGAGGAACTCAAAGGTGGAGTCATCAGGTCCCTCAGGAATGGAGTGGATGCTCACCAATTTCAGAGCCCGCTATCAACTGGCACATACCCGCTCGCGTAGCAAGGTTGTTGGCATATTCGGCTTTGACTGGCGGGTGCCCGCTGGCGGAGCATGGTTGTCGAATTTCTCTCATTCCATCTCTCACTGAAAACACGAAAATTACATGTATATAAGTCTCGGTAGAGATTATATAATAGGCCCGAAGGCATCGTGAACTGGATTTGAGTTTCAAAAATAAACTAAAGGGATCTCATCCTCGAGGGTTATTAATCTGAAAATAACGTGTGACTAAATGGCCCGCGTGGACTGGGATATAATAAATTCACCACTCGACATGTCCACTTACCCATAAAAACAAAACATGATGGAGTATAGAGATAAAACCAGAAGCGAGTCCTAACAGACCTAGTAGAAGCTTCAAGCATGTTCACGTGCCTAGGCGGCAAACTCCTACTCTGTTCCTACACATCAAAACTAAATATTAATGCCCTCTTATGATCCATTCACATATCCTATAACATACTCACATCAACCATGCATCTATCAACACACATCAATAATAATCAGTATACGTTTTCCTACTCTACATTGTATTAAATTACAGTGCTTATTTAGTCTACCTAATTAATTCCTCGGCATTTGTTTTAATATCAGACAGTCACACATCTTTATATTTTTATTAACATAAAAATATCTAACACATCAATCACTCAATCCTACTATCCTAGCATGTTGTGCTAATAATTAACAATTTAAAATAATTAAATTGAAGGTAATTATACATCTCGTTGTCCGCAATCGTTGATGGCTAGGTTTTTATCTTGCATCTCGGAGCTCGAATTTGGCACTTGGCTGCGCCCCACGTTTGATCAGGTTCAACTAGTTAAATTTGATGGAAGATCAGGCGAATTCAAGTGAATCAGATTTTTTAGTGTTTCTGGTAGTTTTACAGTGACTTTCTAGTGGTTTTTCGACAACTACTGCTGGCAATAACTACCAATAGGATGGTGGTGGTATGGGGTACTGCCGGAACAGGTCAGGGAGCTCGATGTGTCTACAACGTTGACGTAGTAGGTGGAGGCGGCGGCTACCAAAAAATGGCAAAAATAGAGGTAGCTGGTGGGGTGTGGAGATCCAACCGATGTGGGCGGCGCTAAGCTCCATTGTGGTCCAAAAGGTCGCAGGAGGGTTGAAGACGTTGAGGCGACCACTAGATGGTGGCAGTGACGGTTGGCTGCAACATGATCTGTGATTGAAGCGCGGCACTAGGGTGCGGATTCCTCGCAATATGGAGGCTAGGCGTGTAACACCCCAAATCCGGTCCACGCTCATGAACCGAACCGGCATGTTACAGGCCCCGGTTAGGTCCGCTAACCCGAACCTAACTCATGCGGATCCAATCTCGGCGTCTTAAGATGAAGATACGATCCATCATGAATGAATAAATGTGCAAAATCCTAACATGGTACTACATGAATGACATGCAAATTAAATTTCACGCCATCACAATCACGAGCAAAATCGATGAAAATTCTAAAGTAAAACTGACAGAGTCTCCCCTAAAAGTGCAATTAGGGTCTACCCTGTCAAAACAATACATACCAATATATATACATATATCAACAATTTTAATCACACATAATTTAATATACTATATATTCATCATAGGACTTGGGCCACACTTCTGCTGCCCACTCTGATCATATCTCACCTCTTATCATCATGTCTTAGCATCATCTCATTTCATTTAATCATATCCTATCATGCCTTAAACATTTAATCATAGCATTCACAAAATAATAACATAATAATACAATATTAAACATTCAGAAATCTAACATGTGTGTGCACAAGACCTCATTGCTCCTCCGTCCAAGCTGGCTCATCCATCTCGTGCTTATCACCTACATATATATAAGAAAAACGTCAGTAACAAGCGTTACTGGTCCGGAAAATAAAATAACTATAACAAACTGGCTATGAGAGCAAACTCTCATCTGAAAGAAAACCATATACTTCCTCAAGAACACTCTGAAGGGCACTACTGAGGAGCCACTGGGCTGCAGACCCGGTAGCATCCCGAACTTACTGCTGCTGGTACTGTGCTACTCTCAGCACTTCTTTTTCAGTACTTCTCATGAAACTTTATCCTAAGCCCTCTCCGAACCTCCATATCTCTCCTGGCCTTGAGCACGAAGGCCGAGTACTCTCAGGCAGTCGCCTTTAGTACCCTTTGAACCACAAGTCCGGACATGCGCTGTACTAAACAGTACCCGTAAACCTCCACGTTCTCCGGGTGTGAGGAACTCAAACGCGGAGTTGTCAGGATCCCTCGGGAATGGAACAGTCCGCTGGCACTAATCCAGAGCCCGCTTTGACTGTCACGGCATCCTCTGCATGGTACGTGCAGTCGGTTTCTCCATCTCTCGTCTCACTGAAAACTCGATAAAACTATATATATAGGCCTGGGAAGGGATTTATATAATAGGCCCGAAGGCAACTTGTGGTGGATCTTGTTTTCGAAATCATCCTCGAGGGATCTCATCCTCGAGGGGTTATTAATCCGAAAATATTCGATTAAATGGCCCGAGTTAAGTGGGATCCGATAAAACGCCACTTAACCCGCCCTGCAATAATAAAATAAACATACAATGGAAGAGCGTAAAACAAGACGAGTCCTAAACGGACCTGGTAGAAGCTCCAAGCGTGTCATCGCGCCTAGGCGGCGAGCTCCTATTCCGTACCTACACATCAAAACTAAATACTAACGCCCGCTAACTAAATGATGCATCAAACTCAACACACATCACACAATACGAATAACATCCATCAACAATCAAGTAATCATAATGTAATAATAATTCTACGTCATCCTATTCATACCAATTTTATACCGTTTTTCTAAGTTACGTCATACTCGATTAACATGCTCATATTTACTTATCTCACTAGACTACTTATCCTCCATGCACTATCAATCACATCATGTAACTTCATTCATACTCTGATATTCATCATGATAATTAATCAACCCTAGCATGCTATGCTAACAATTATCATCAATTTTTAAATAAATCAATCGGAGGTAATTATACCTCACGTCGTCGGCAATCGGCGACGACTAGGGTTCCGTCGCGCGTCTCGGAGCTCGAATTCGGCGCTCCTCGGCGTCCGACGTTCGATCGAGTCCAACTAGGTGAGCTCCGCGGAAGATCGGGTGAATTCCAGCGAATTCCAGAAATTCCGATTTTTCGGCGGTTTTCCGGCCGCTACTGGCGGTTTTCCGGCGGCTTCCGGTGGTTTTCCGGCGACAATTGCCGGCGGCGTCTACTAGTCGGAAAGGGGTCGTGTTGGGTACCCTCGGAACCGGCTCGGCGAGCCCGACTCATCTATGGCCTCAACATGGTCGACGGAGTTGGCGGCTCGCCGGAAAATGGTCAAAACAGTGGTGGCGGCGGTGGGTGACTCGATCCGGCCGGGATGGGCGGCGCTGGCCTCCGTTCCGGTCGGGGACAGTCGTGGGTTGGTCGAAGACGTCGAGGTGACCACTCGATCACGGCGGCGACGGTCGCCGGCGGCGGAATCGGCAACATGACCGCAACGCGGCCGCGGCATCGCGGCGTGGTTTCCTCGCGTCGCGGCGGTCCGATGGGGGCCGGACCTGGTCGGGGCGGCAGGGCGACGCCGCGGCCGGGCTGGGCGGCGTCGATCGGCGGCCAGGCGGCGCCGGCCGTGGCGGCGGTGGCGCGCAAACAGGGGCGGCGCGGCGAGGGTTTGGGCGCGGGGGAAGAAAAGTCGGGGTGAAAATGGGTGGCAAACTCGTAAATAATACTTGACTCGTCTCCGGCTCGAGTCAAGTATCATAACTAACTCGTATTAAATCCTAAAAAATTTCATAAAAATCGGGAAAAATCCCGTAAAATCAAACAACACCAAAAAAATTATAATGACATGCTCTAGAACTATCAACCCACCCAAACTGCCCGAACGCGTCCTAACGCGGTAAACGGCCTAATACTAATTCTACGGTCCACTATATATAAAAATAAAAAAATGACTGGCATACTCTCATATATCTGATAACTCATTCTGTTCTGCTGTATTCATGACGTTATCATCATATATTTGGGTACGCATGACCCTCATAGCTCATACACGCGACCGGCGTCGGCTTGGCACACGTGTCCTGAAACTGACTCAACTCGAAAAATAACGGTCGACCCGACCGGTTCTGAATATAAAACCCTGACTCGAATCGTGGGTTTTACAAGGCGGCTGCTGAGGGAGCTCGGGGATGCACAACGACGATGAGGCTAGGCTCGACAGCGTCGATTGGCGGCAGGGTGGCGTCGTCAGCGAACACAGGGGGCGGCGTTGAGGGTTTGGGGAAGAAGACGTCACGGGGAAAAAGAAAAGGGTTTGGTGCCGGTATAGACGTAGAGATTTTTAAATGAAATTGGTATTAAACATAACAGATATATTGTGCATTGTGATAGCTAGAGTGCAATTCACCTAAGTAAAAATTGAAGTTTTCATTCAATGAGCAAATACATTGATGTGAGATGTCACTGAATAAGAGATGTGTTGGAAAGTAAATCTTTTGAACTAACAAAAATTTATACCGAAAGAATTGTTTCAGACATGATGATTAAAGTTGTGTTGAATGAGAAACATATTTACTGTAGGAATGGAGCAGATATAGATGGAGCTTACCATGTTGACTAGAGGTATTTCATGGAGTCAAGAAGGGGAGGTTTGTTGGGTTGTCCCTCCTCCCATAAATACATGAAATAGCAACCATATTTTGGACAAAAACCAAGATTTTGTAGATTTAATTAATTATGAGAGAAATAAAAAGCAACGACAGACGTTTTTATTTTTTGGGTTTTGGTTTTAGAGAAAAATTGTCACGATGTTAGAAAGAAAATTATGTGGATTGAAAAAAGATGAATGTTTTGTTAAGATTCACTTGCAATCGCCAATGGTAACTTTCCTAAATTCTTAATTTATAATTCGTTATTCTATGTTTTCTTTCTTGGTTATTACTAATTTTATAAAAAATACATTAAATTAGTATCGGATAGTTTGCTCTCCTATTAATTTATTCTATATTAAATTGTGATATAATTAATTTGATTTTGGTCATTTGCCTTGTAGTTTTTTCCCCAATTTGGACTTCAACATAAAATTAGTTTTATCCATTTAGAAGGTATTTCCTTTTGAGTTTTAAATATGGCTATATTTTGACGGGTACTTCTCATCCTTACTTTACTTATTAAAATAGTGATTTTATTTGGTTAATCCCCACAACTCCCTCCCTACCAACACCTTTCTTATTCCCATATTATCAACTAGTACTGTGACCAAACAGCTAGCTCTATCACACTCACCGGATCGGTGATGAGATAATTAATGGCTTCCCTGAGCTATCTTTTTATATGCAGAGTATTATGCCTCTCCAAGTTGGAGTTGTTTTTGGTTCTTGTCTATCACGAGGCATAAGAATCTGGGTCGTAAAGCAATGCTCTTTTGATTGCAAGTTTGCAACTTGGAAGAGATTGATGCATGGGTCACGATGTAAACAATATAAGTACTACTATAAGAGATTATTCAGGTGTAATACCCAATTAACGTTCCATCGATACACACTTTGATCTCCATATATATGGCCAAGCGCATTCGTGATTCATCAAATGCAATATGTAATAGCGCAACACTTTAATTACACTCTCATCGTTTCAACATTTGTTACTTATGGTTATTGTCAGCCGTCAGATAGAATTGGGAATAATTGATGACGCTTGAATTACTTTTGAAGGAGTGCTTAATTATTTATAAGGCGCAGAGGCGTACATATGCCATTAGAATCGCCTTGCAGGGATGAGGAATCCACTACTTGCTTTGAATATGTTCTCCCAAGACCAGTCATGATAACATTACATGGTTGGAAAATGGACATATGTCGACCCTACCATATCTCTTTCTTGATTTCTTTCTAGATCACAATCCTGATCTCCCCTTACTTGTTTTTTAGTATGAAACTACTAAAATGGAAAAAAAACAATTAACTTCATTGGGTGTTGTTCTGAAGCGGGTGGTATATATAAAAGATCAATGTTGACAATTAGAGTCGAAAATTCGAAAATGTTTATGCCATGCAATTTACATTTTCATTGACGTACTTTTTTGACGGTGCAATGCATATGATCTAACTCTTCTCCCGATGGTAATTCATTTTATAATTTGCATATTCATTCCGTCAAATAAATGAAAGTGTCGCCAAATGTTAGGAATTATTAATTAATTAAACCAAATCCTTGGCTAAGCTTACACATTTTTTCAAAAGTTACAACCTTCTAATGTATGATCATTAGTTAAGTTAAAATGAAGTTACTCTTTATTCCGGTTATTATCGCTACCCCTTCAATCTTAATAAATTCTAGGCAAAATGTCACGATATGGTTGACTTTAATCAGAGACAAATTTTTGTTTTATATATAAACTCTTGTTTAATAATGATTTTCGATTCGTGATTTCACTTAGACGAGAATTTTATTGTACCTTATTGTGCGATACAATGTAAGTAACTTTATGTTATTTTCTTCACTATGACTAATATATGCTTAATTTTTGCTGCTTCGACTTACTAGTTAGAAGAAGCATTTTCAATTTATGCCATCCTATCATTGTTATGTGAATCGTTTTGAACCAGCTAATTAATTCACATCGACTCTATTAGAAATCATGTAAAAAAATACATCTAAATTAAATCAATAGAATCGGTATTTTAATCGCATGATTCAAACCGAGTAGATTTTGTAAATTTTAATATTTGATATTCATACAATAGATAAATATATTATATATGTAAAAAATAAGAAAATTAGACTTACATCCTTCTCATTACTTATGCTTTCATCCTATCTATTGTATTTATTACTTTAAAGTTAAAAAAACTTACTTAAAAAATATTTTGTTTTATAGTCAAATATAATTTGTGAAAAGATTTAGTTCAATATTATTTTTTTATTTTTTTATCCTTTATAAACTAATTTTTATACAAATATATGTGAAATTTTATTAAATTTACCAATTCAAAATAAATCATGCATCTATTTGAACAGATTCAGTTTAAAACATTCTGATTGATTACTGGGTGCATGGTTAGCGCCCAATCGGTGAGTGTCAATGGCTTGCTCTCGGGCGCGGTCAAGTGGTACAACCAAAAACTTTCTTACTGTAAAATATGTTCATAAAAAAGTTAAAAACCAACAGTGCCACATTTAAACGAGGCGGACTTCTTTAACACACTTGAGAAGGTAGAAGGCACCAGGTGCCACATTCTTGCACACTACATACTGCAACTACCCACACCATCTTTGTTCCATATTGGACGCATATGCAACTTAGACACCTACTTATATATACTCTCACACAAGAGGCTTCTAAACAAAGTGGGGATTTGATTTAGTGCTTCTTCTATATATATATATATATATATATATATATATATATAAAAGACCAACTAGTAAGTAACAATATTAATGTGCCAGTATTTTTTAGCAAAATCCACGAGATTGCGGATCTCGTCGGGATCGATGTAGCCGTTCCCATTCGCATCTGCGTAGCGTAGGCCATGCTTGGCCTTCCTATTGCAGAACCACTTCCCCATTTTCTTCAAACCCATGCGCAGCTCCTCCATGCTTATCTTCCCATCTTTGTTCGTGTCGAACTGCTCGAGCAACTTCTTGAACTCACTCTCCGTCATCGTCTGATTTCCCACTCCACATGACCTGAAAATGGCCGTTACTGCCATCTTCTCGATCAGCAGTACCACTACTCACACTCTACCAAGTAAGTACTTTTAGTGCTCTGTGATGGATTGCCTCGACCCTGTGATCTTTTTATACATGCACCCTATCAACTAAGTGAGCAAGGTGGCGGACCAAGTTGGAGCTAGCGGGGGTTCATGCTTATCACGAAATGAGAATCGCGGTGGTAAAGCAACATCCCTTCTGATGGTTACCTTAGGAATAATATCTATTCAATCATGTAAACAAAAAAAATAGAAGACGAGCTTGTGCACTTCTAAATGAGCAAAAGAGGAGCTTGTGATCGCCGATATATAATATGCTCTTGGTCCGTCTGTCCCACATCATGGAGGACATGTTCTTCCCAAGACCGATCGTAAAGTTAAAGCAATATAAAGATAGCATCAAACTTGATGGACATCAACTTGAGATGTCCCAGCTTTCTCTGTTTCTATAAAAAATGGATAAATAATATTTATCCCCTTACCACGTTCATCATATTCGAACCAAAAGCTCGTTGATATCACCACTGATGACGCTTACGGTGCGACGTCACCAATGACTTCGCTTGGCTGGTTTGTTTTGAGGCTTTGCCAATTACCCAAGCAAAAGGTTTGGTCGGGACGGGGCAAATCACAAACATATATAGCTTTCATCATTTGGGCATATTAGATGCAGGGCGGAATTGAAGACTACATCCATCACTGTTATTTGACTGGATTACAATCACATCACTGTAGCTCAAGTAAACAAAATGATTAGATAATAATCAAGGCAATCATGCATGGACAATCTCCTCCCAATGGTATTGAGGAAATAACTTTGCATGTAATTTGCCCGCCTGAGAAGAGCCTAAGCATCGTTAAAACTGATATCTGATCATGGCTCCCATTATGTTTGGAGGTTGTCTTATCCCCCTTTGGCTGTTTCTCTCCATGTTACCTTCCCATCCTGCTTCAAGATTGCCGATATCAGTGCCATTTATTTATTTAAGTTGATGGCTATAGCTGGTTTAAATTATCTCAAATGGATTGCTTCATGCATTACCAACGCTTTACTCTAGGATAAAATTAATCATCAAATAATGTATTGGCTTCATATGTAATCAATTGATTTCAAGTCATTTAGTATGACTCATCGCTGTTAATGGATATGCGAGTGAAAGTTGTAACAGGAAATAATATTTGTGTTAAATTACAATCAAACCTGCCACTGCTTGGTACTTGCTAAAGCTAAATTAACTAGATGACAGATACAAAAAAATGGGATCATAATTAACAAAGATGGCAGATAATCAATTTTAGCCACTTTACCTACACCCATTTCAAATCCACGGTTTCTGAGCTCTCTATACTCTTGACACGAAGCACTGGTCTCGGAGCAGAAATGCACCAGGCAATCGGCTCAGGGAGCCTCCTCCTGGCCAAAGCGAGCTCTCATCCTAGAGCGGTAGAAGCAAGAATAGAGGCAGACAAATCCGGTGAACCCACCAGGAAACCATACAAAGCTCCACTCACAGCACAGGCTACAAAGGCAAAATATCTCATGCTTACATGCATACCCATGTGTTATACTGCTTATTTGTCAACTTCTTGTGAGGAGGATATTGGTGACTTAGAAGCCGGTTCACTGTGTCTGCAGTCTGCCCGAATGTGATGCAGGGACAGATACATGCCATCAGACCTTCAATCAATGAACAAAAAGATAAACAATACACGCAAATCTTAGATGGTAAACGCGGCGGATTCACTCTTTTAAAACCTCAGAATGATTTTAAGCTAGGATCAATAAGTAAAAATCAAGCTGATCAGTATATATATATATATAGACATTAATTACATACATATGGCTGGATCGACATAGCAGTGGCAGAGGCCGGTGGACCACTTCAAATTGTCCGGTGATTGGGAGTAGACGGGGATGCCGGGTTGATCAAGAGGATAGTATGCCTGGTAGGGGTTGTTGTTTGAACAGCCGCCGGCGGTTGGTGGTGGCCATGTAGCTGGCTCTGTAGACAATTTCTTGATCTGCCCACTCAAATGCTGCAGATTGACTATGTGTTGTAGTTACCTCTAGCATAAGATTTGGGGTAGCAAACAATCATATGATGCTAGTTTTTGTTGACGAGGACTAATTTTAAAGTAATGAAGTCAATAGCGTCTATATATCAACAGCTGCCGGTTCGTTTCTTCATCGTTTATGTCAGTGTCTGTTTGTCATCCCACATGGTTTCATGTTAAATCCAACGCATGCTGCATTGCTAACAGCTCCGGTTGTTGGATTCTTATATTAGGAAACGAGTCCTGGACGCAGTTGAACAAGTTTAAATAATTGGTTCGTCTGCGACTGGAATACTTCAGTTTACGTGGTTATAAAATGGCATTGCTCGTAAAATTCTTATATGGTTAGTGTCTTGGTGATGCAAGTTGGCATAAAATTCGACAACAAATTATTACTCATAAAGAAAGAAAAGTTGTATATGCATATATCCAGTATATATATATACTTGCATCTAGCTGCAAGATTAAGAAAGCATAGGGACGTGCGTCTATAGAAAAATAGTCTCATCATTTAATTCCTAGCTGGTTTGAAAATTTGCAGTTTCTGGATATACGGAACTGGGAGATGAAAAGGAGAGATGGGCAGGGCAATGGCGTTAGTATCCGCAGTTTCACATTTAACAATAAAATGGGGAAATGGAAAATTTCGGTTTACCAAGTACTTTTCCTTCAAATAATCCAGAAGTCCAAAATCTTGATTCTTATTATTCTATAATTCTAATTAATGTAAGATTTTTTTTCTATCTTCCTACATCTCTTACCTAAATGGTATTGGCAACATAGACCCTAAATTTAAAATCAATGCAGTTATTAATATAAAAATTTTGATGGCCTGATCCCCTTCATGACACAACCCTCCTGCTTTTGCTAAGGTTAGGGACATGCAATGTACAAATAGTATTGACTCAGTTGTCAAAATACATATGAAATCATTCAATTTAACCTCACATCTAATACTCGTTGAAGTAAAATTTTATTTATAAATAAAAATGAATTATAGATCTTAAACTTGGTTAATTATTTTAATTTACACTTTAGACTAGTTGTTACTCATAGTATCAAAGCTAACCTGATTCCGTATTAAATAGTAGACTAAACTAAGGATGTTGATTAAACTAGTGGTCACAGCTAAAAAAATTATTTAGGCTATGACTAGTATAACGACCCAAACCAAAGTGTACTGTAATGAATTAAGTCATCTCTTCAAAAATAGTTAATTAAAGATAATTCATTCTCATTTATAAACAGAAACTTACATGATAGGTATTATATATGAGACTAAGTTGAGGAATTTTACAATCTACTTACCTTAAAATTTTTCGTTTCCAAAATTCATACACTTGGCCCATTAATAGCCCCAACCTACGACCTTCTTTGGCTAGTGAATAACAGCCTAACCAACGTCCCTAGTTCAACCCACCATCTAACACAAAACCAGGAAGCTCTGATATCATTTGTAACAACCCCGCCCAAAGTGCAATGTAATGAAATAAGTCATTTCTTAAATAGCAGTTAATAAAAGTTAAAGATTTATAGTTCATTCTCACTTATAAATAAGATCTTACCCTATTAAGTATTAGATGTCAGGCTCTCTGTTGCACGAATCAGCCGATTCCGTGCGGAATCGGCCGATTTAAATCGGATCGGCGCGATGCCGATCCGATTTCGGGGCCGGCTCGGTCGGCCCCGAATCGGCTCGAGTTCGGCCGATTCCGACCGATTTAACTCAGAATCGGAATCGGCCGATTTAAATCGGAATCGGTTTTTTTAATGAAATTACTAAAATACCCTAAGTATGATTTTTATTAAATTATTTAAGCATGGGTAAAATGGTAATTTGGATTTTAAAAACCTAAAATCAAACCCGCTCCCCCCACGCCGCCGCCGCTCGTCCGCCCGCCGCCGCCCCGTTTCCGCCCTCCGCCGTGCTCCCCGACTCCGGGCTCGCCGCCGACCGGGCTACTGACCTCGTCGCCGACCTCGCAACGTCGCCGCCGAAGTGTGGCCGGACCGAATCAGGCTGTGACGCACGAATCGCCGCGACTCGCCGCCGCTGCTCCGGGCCGCCTCGCCGCCGGCTGCGGGCCGCTGACTGTTCGTCCGACCGGGCTGCCGACATCCTCCGACATCGCCGCCACGAGACTCGCCGCCGACCGGGCCGGCGGCGGCAGCGGGGTAAAGAGTGGCATTCTCGTAATTAAAAGTTGACTCGAGTCTAACTCGAGTCAAAAATAATAATTAATTCTAAATAATTTAAAAAAATCTTAAAAAATATTTAAAAATATCAGAAACTATAATACACAGAATAATATCAAAATAACAACAATACCCAATTTTAATATATTTATATTATAAATTGTCAAATTATTATATATGACCGATTAAATTAATTTGGACCGATTCAACTGAATCGATTCTTGGCCGATTCAGACCGATTTCGATTCCGATTCCGATTCCGACTCCCTGGAAAACCGATTCCGATTCCGATTCTGATTCATGCAACCATGGTCAGGCTAAATTAAAAGATCTCACAATCTACCCACTTTACGAAATTGTCCCCGAAATTCTTACGCTTGGCCCGTTGCTAATGCTAGCCCATGACCTTCTTTGGCCCGTGACCAGGCAATCTAGTTAACGTGGTATAGTCCAACCAACTATTTAATACGAAACCAGGAGGCTTTGATAATATTTATAATGACCTGACCCAAAGTGCAAATTAATGAGTTATGTCATATTTTCAAGAGTGGTTAATAAAGTTAAAGATGTATAGTTCATTCACACTTATAAACATTATCTTACCTCAATAAGTATTAAATGTAGGACTAAATTGAAGGATCTCACATCTAGCAACAGGCCAAACATAAGAATTTTGACGTTAGTTAGATTACTTATCATAGGTCAAAGAAATCACTTGGGTTATGACTAACAACGGGTTACATGTAAGAATTTTGAAGACGAAATTTTTTAAAATGAGTGGATTATAAGATCCTTCAACTTAGTCATACATCTAATACCTATTGAGATAAAATCATGTTTATAAGTTTCTTTATAAGTGAGAATAAACTATAGATCTTCGAATTGGTTATCTACTTTTGAAAAAATGATTTAAGCCCATTAGCTTGTCTTTAGACTAGATAGCGGTACTACATAACATGGGTCACATAGTGTGTATACGCGTACATAGGATTATAAATAGATGGGGCGATCACACATCCTGTCATAATTAGAGATAGTATATACTCATAATCACTAAAAATTTTGATAAATAATGATATAGAATATATTAATTTATTTCTTACAATTATATGACTTAGTAATTTTATAAGTATAGTGATTTTGTGACAGCAAGTGAGCGACTTCAAACTGACGATTGATGGCGTAGTTGATGGTTCATTTAAATTTCATAGTTAATTATTCCTAATTATCTTCGTTTAATTATATTTCGTACATAATTATTTACATGTTTTGTCATGTTATGATACATATAAATACATTTTAATTTTATGTCCTTACGTATTTTTGGGTAACTGCCAACCAGCTAAGACAGAGTCGATTCCTAAGTGATATCAGAATACGATTTCTCACTAATTCATAATTTATGACTCAAATACCTTGTTAAAAAATCCAATACTTGTCATTTTTCGAATACTTTGTGTTGTTAACCAACAAATTTTTTCGCTAATAAACCTAAATTATAACAAAAACAAAACATATTAATGAACCATAAAAAAAATCGATGTTATAAGATGCTATCAGAAAAACTAGTTTCAATGTTAAATGATAGACTAGACTAAGAATATTAACTACATTACTAAATGATGGACTAGACTAAGAACATTAACTAGATTACTGATCGCTAGGCCAAAAAGTTATCTATGCCATAGCCAGTGACGGGCCAAGTATAAAAATTATGAAAATGAAATTTTTTTATAGTGGATGAATTGTAAAATCCTTTAACTTAATCCTGTATATAATACATAACGAGGGTAAGATCTTATTTACAAATGAAAATAAACTATAAATTTCTAACTTGATTATCACTTTTAAAGAGATAACTTAATACCATTAGTTCTCACTTCAAGCTGAGTCATTAGATTACAAGAAATCAAAATATATTAAATAACTTTCAAATACAAATCTTGCATAATACTCAATATTAAATAAATTGGCTGAATTACCAATAAACATCACCGTGCCGCCAAAATATGGCCTTTGGGCTTGGCAGCGCAATGAGCACTTCTATCCCTGCATCCTATTCCCTACTGTTTCCTTCCTCTGCTACTAACTTTTTCTTCAGTTCTTTTATCAATTATCTACAAAACTTATGGGACTGGCAGGATGCGGTCACGTAGCTAGCTTGGCGGGACAAACAAGAAAATCCCGCGGGCAGAGAAGTTTCCTCCTTTCCCGCCTCATCGCGCCTGCCCGGATAAAAATTGCAAGCCCTGATTCAGCAGCGTCTGATTAAATTGTGTAGATACAAGGCCGAATAAAGCTAGCACTAGACAATCAAATAGAATCATTTGAAACTCTTTTCCTGCCTTCGCCATTATAGAAATCTAAAGATTAAAAGCAACAAAACACGTTGATATGGACACCTAAGGTTGGAACCCGCTGCTCCACTCATAAATAAACTGTGGAGGATGCCAAAGGCAGCTCCCGTAGAGGATGCCAAAGGCAGCTCCACATGGTGGTCGGCAGTCGCTTTAGCATCTTCCACAGTCCATCAAAAACTTTGCATCAGATTTAAATCAAATCAACTCACATTCCCCTTCCACAGGAAGACAGACGAGGTGATCATGGCAATAATGGAATGTTGCCCCTGCCCGCTAGCTCTTCCGGCGCGAGAAATGACAGTGAAGGAGTTCAAGACATGGCTGATGAAGTTTGACAGAGATCACAATGGTAAGCTAAGCCAGGAAGAACTGAATCGAGCTCTGGCCAGCCTGCACGAGTGGTTCGCTTGGTGGAAGGCACGAAAGGCAATGAAGGAGGTCGACACCAACGGAGACAGGCAGCTGGACAAGGAAGAGATTGATAAGTTTGTGCAATATGCACGTCAACACCTACGGACGAAGATAGCCACAGCCTCCTATTAGACGGACAATAATTTGTCTGGAACGAGGATGGGATTGGTTGGTGAGGTGCGATCCTATTTAATTTGTTTTGGGTGACAATGAACTTTTTTTTACAGTTTCAAGTGTGTTTTTTCATGGTGTGATGGAAATGCGATGTAAAAAAGCATGGTGTGTAACTTTATTTGTTTCTTGCTTGGGCTAGATACATGTTATATCTAATAAAGAGATGATTTTGTCGACTTGAATATGAAGTTTTTGAGATAATAAGATACTTTATACATGAAAAGGAAAGCGTTTTCAGCATCTTGCCCTCATATTTCTCACTCCAGAGGTTTGCCCCAATCTTCCAGATGCAAAATATAAGTCATAATGCGCAGACTGCAGGCTTCTTCTGACGGAAGCACGGATGCACAAAAACACATTGTCTACAGTTTCTCACAGTTAAATGTCTTTATACATGCCCAAAAGTCTCACAAGTTCAGCAAAGAAGCAAAATTTTCTTGATAAATAGTTTATTTTGAAACAAACATTTTGGAGAAATGTGAAACATGTAAGGACCATTTAGAGATTTACCAAGAGGGGAAAAAGAAAAAGAAAAAAGGTTGCTATTAAAATTGTAATGATTATATTTTAACCATATTTGCTCAGCCAATTTGTAACAAAACTGTTTTAGAAAGTATATTTGCTGTATAATGACCCCCAAAAAATAAATCATGGGTGAGGGAAAAATCATGACAAGGAAAAGTTACCGAATAAGAACCTGAAAAGAAGTTAAAAAGGTTTTCCATTATCCAAATCTTCCATTACGTCTATGTCCTTGCGAGCAGTAATTTTCTGAACATAGCCTGCAAAGATGAAGTCAATGAAACCAGGAACATATTCAACCATAAACTCTTTCTAAATCGTGCATTCCAAATGTTAAAAAAATCAGTAAAATGGCTCCACCAAGCAAACAGACGACTGAAGATCTGTCAAATGTAAAAATACATGTTCATGTGAATATAAAAATGATTTTCACTAATGTATTTAAACTATAAAAAACTCAGAACTGCTAATATACATTATAGGTTTTTATCCACTAGGATAATAGAGATAAAAAATGGTTTAAAAATCATCTAAACATTGGGCATGCTCTCTACCAAATCAATTTAATAACAGTAATTCATAAGTAAAATGTGCCCAGAAACTGTCTACGTGTATGCCTTCATAAAAAAGAGATATGCTTATTGTCTTGTGGGAAGAAAGAACTAGATGTCACCTAAATTGCCCAGATTTAACTAAGTTTTCCCACATACAAACTCCACATGAACCTTTTTGGAATATATACACAAGATCATAAAAATCCAACCGTTTCTACGCGCACATTTTTCATCCAAATTAATCCATGAATGCAGCAGCTTCTTGAATTCACTCGCGGTACTAAAAACTTAAAAAGGTAATGCAAATCCTTTTCAATATCTCTAAACCATGACTCTATTAATCACGAGATAATCTCAACAAAATAACAAGTTCGAACAATGTTGGAATATGATCAGCATACTCAATCAGCTCAAGTTGAGACCCAAAGAGTGTTGGGAACACGGATGCCCAATTTTGTTAAATAACAAAATTGTGAACGGCCTGATGTCCTTCATGACACCAACCCCTCCTTTGATCGGGCTTAGGACCGGGATAAAATTGAGCAGCACATAATGAGCAAATGAAAACAAAATGTAGAAAAATAGCATTGCCAAGATTTCGAAAAACATAATGTGTAGAGAAAAACTCTACAACCATTAAACGGTGCACAATTTAGAGAAACAGGGAACCGAACACTAACCAATGCCGATACAGGGAATGCACTTGCAAATCGTCTCTTTCCCCCTCTTGTTGTAGTAACTAACATAACCCGTCCCTTGGCAGCTCCTGCATTTCCCCGTCCACTCATACACCACCTCCTTACAATCCTACACAAGCACAAAACTCGAAATCTACATCAAACCTGCAAACCTAGCAAAACCCATCCACACATCATCAAAGACAAACCGGAGGGGTGAAAAAATAAGACAGCCCCCAAAATCAGAAGCAGGACATCAAACGCGAACCTCAACTTGGGGGTCACACCGCAACCGCCGGTCGATCTCCTCGGGCGAGACGGGGGCGGAGTCCGGGTAAGTCATGGGGAGCGGCAGCGCGTCGTCGTTGTTGGCGAGGTAGCTCTCGCGGTCCCTGGACCACCTCTTCTCCCTCGCACTCGGCCGGGGCATCGCCGGCCGGCGCGCCGACTGGTCGAATCCGCCGGCATTCGGGTCGGAGCGGGGCCGCGCCGAGTCGGCCGGGCCGGGGGCAGGCTGGGACCAACGGCCGGGGAAACCAGGAGATGAGGAGGCGGCGGCGAGGAGAGGAGGGCGGCGGAGTGGATGGGGGCGGATGGAGCGGAGGAGAGGGCGCGGACAACAACATTCGAGAGGGGGTTTAGGGTTTAGGGGGTTTGGATTTCCGCTGAGAATTTGAGGCGTTAGCGGAGCGAGAAATGGGAACTCAGAGTCTCCGTAGGCGTGGCCGGTGGCGGGGCTCTTCCCGCTTTTATCTTAAAAAAAAAGAGAGCACGATTATTACGTGTTTTTTGTTTTTTTGCCCTCGTGCTGGTTCTTTTTTAAAAAATATATATAAATTAATTATAATACTCTATTAAATTGTTTAGTGTAAATAAATATACTTAAAATTTTAAAATAGTCAACCTTATTAAAAACAACATGTATATACATTATATTTATAAAAAATATTAATACACGATCACCACCATATTTTGTATTTAAACGAAGCGGGTCACAGTAAACAGGACTCTGGTGAAATGAAAAAAATATGTCAACTCATAGGAAAAGCTTTTTATTGGGCATTTAAGCTTATGTACAAAATTTTATATGAATGTTTTTTTTAAACAAAATTGCAATAAATTTTTTTTGTTAGAGCTCTGTAGGTAAAAATTAATATTTGTTGTTATAATTATCAATAATGATTAACATTAAAATCATTGAAAGAGATTTATTCAATCGTATAATTATTAATAATATTTGGTGGTTATAATTATCAGAGATATTTCATTTAAGTATTTGAAAAAATATATCAAAAAGGTATCAAGCTCTCCTTTTTATTTTTTATATTTTATAAATATTTTAAAAAGTTGTCTCTATGGCGTACACTTTATATTTTATCAACATTTTGCGGAATAATGTGATTTTATATTTTTCCAATAAAAATACTCAAAAAATAACACAACTTCCGTCATGTATTAATGAATAATATTTACAACTTTTGGAATAGGATAAAGAAAAGAAAAAACAAATAATCCTCCATAATGTAATTACCAGTAATATTTACAAGCTTTGGCAAAGACGAAAGAAATTAAAAATTAACAAAGAAGTGCTAATCAAAAAATAGACCATGCCATCAGCTCTTGAATTCCTCTCAAATAGATCTGCAAGCATAACTAACACCACTTGTGCATAATCCATAACCACTCTGCTCCTTCCCTAACTCCGGCAGACAAGAGCTTGTAAACGTTTTTATCTGATCTGTAGAGGCGGTGGAACGACCTTCCTCCAAGGCGGAGATGAAGGGGCTGCCACCGCGGGTGAGCTTATTTCTCGCTAAGCACACGCTTGGGACTTGTCCATGGTCTTGACGACGTAGAAGGAACTAAAACCCTTGGCATAATCATCCGCGGTGTCGACGGTGCTCCACTTGGTGCCAACCACGATCTGATCAAAGACTGGAGGAGCAGCCCTGCCGTCGAAGACACCGTAGAAGTAGACCGTCCTGACGATGTACTTGGCGCCCTTGGTGACGGGGAAGGTGTAGCAGTACTTGCGAGGAGATGGGTTGGGGAAGAAGCGAAGGGTGGCGAGGATGGGGTCGACCTCCGGCGTCCGGAGGCTGGTCTTGTTGCCCGCGTCGATGAAGCCGTCGTCAGCGATCCATTTCACGCCCTCCTGGCTGGTGCTTTCGCTGGACGCGCCACTATTTATGAAGAAACCCGCATGCATGGATAGCGTATATATAGTTCAATCGTTTATCATAGTTTTGATCACATTGGACGTGCATGATATAAGAAGTGTATGTCGAAAATAAAAAAAGAGAAAAAGGTGGACTCGTTAAATTTTTGTAAGACTAGAAACTTGATGGAATGCAGGAACAATACCTCGAGGTGCAGGTATGGAATGAGCGAGGAGGGGGTGCTAACAAGCCATAGAAGGAACATGGGGAGAGACATCGTAGTTCATTGGAAAGATCAGCCCAAAAACCATAGAGTATGGATGATTGGGCTGTTGGCAATGCCGATTTTTTTTCTTATGTCAATTAGATGGAACGGAGAAACTTTGCAGGAACTTTTTCTTCTTCTTCTTCTTTTTTTCTTAATGAGGGAAGACAGGTTTCTCTTGGCCGTCGAGTTTGAAGGGTGCCCATGGAAGATGTTGAAGTGGTCAATAACGGAACTGAACATACTGGTTATTGCTGTGTTAAGCTTTTGCCAATCAGATTGGACGAAAACTGTATCATTTTGTTCCATACCTTCTACATAACTTAGGTAGATCGAAATAGAACAAACATACAGTTTCTGTGTTCCGTCTTTAGGAGTTCTCTCTGCCAACATGGCAAAAATGGAACCCAACTGGTACAAAACAGAACAAACAGAGACATCAGGGGGAGCGTCTTAAATCAGGATATTGTCAATATGTGTTGGAGTTTCTTAAATGCGAGAGGTAGAGAAATTTTCATATTTTTTTATAAAATGGGAAATCTGTGACCAGTAACTCACAAGTCACAGATAATAGCAATAATAACAAACTTCCGGAATTCTTCCTTACAAAGGTATGTGGCATAAATCCATGCAGAGATAGGCTCAAATACTAGGATCGTAAAATATTGCTTGTATCAAGGGAGAAACGTCTGCATTTTTTCTTGAAAAGATGAACTAGAATCGGACTTAGTTCGAGAGGTGGTGCGTTTCCTCCCTTCATGTGTTGCAAGCCTCTCTTCGTATTCTCAACTTTTTTATGGCCAATATTATTCTTCGTCTGAAACTACTCTGAGAAAAAAATGCAGTCATTTTGACTTTTGGCTTTTCAGATTTGATTACCTCTGCTCTGACATCTCCTTTTGCGTAAATCCAGTAAGTTGGCTCCCCTCTTCTTATCTCTCTTCTTTTTTCTTACCTGCCACACTTTTTCGGTTGAGCTGCATAATATCATTTGTTGGCATTCACTTGTATGATGAAAAACGATATGGGTTCTCGTTTAATTAATTTACTTTGAGCTCGTTGTTCGTTTCCCTGAACTTAGACCTGCAATATGCCATTGACAAAATTTTTTGAAGGTACTATAAATCTATGGTCTGGCATGGTTATTAGCTAGAGTGTTTTTTTCGTTTTTCATTTTGTGTGCGTTTTTCATTTGTTACGACTTCTTGCTGCTGCTACTCAATACTATAAATCAATGAAGTTTTGTTTTGTCCGAAAGTGAATCATGTCTTTCGTTTCAATTAAACTCATATTCATGCCAATAGGCTTCACTGCATCAATTTCATGCAGCACATCGACAATGGATTCTTCAAGGCGCATTTGAAGTTTAAATTTAGGTGACAACTATATGTGTGTGTATGCTTATTCTGAATCAAATGGGTTAATTATTTAAAACGTGTTTTTCCTTTTCATTTGATCTACTATGAAATTACACCATAGATACGCAAAATCATCTGCGTCAGATATATTGAGAAAAAAATTTGTTGTCATAATCTGCAAACTTTGCTACAAACCAGTTACATGGGTACAGAGACTGCAGATCAAACCAAGACAGCAGGAGATGCTCAAGCACCTTTCATGTCCAACGCTGTAGGTAAGCCAGTGGACAGAAGTGCAAACCCCCTGATTAAAACCCTTTTAACTAGCTATTCAAATGAAAAAAATGGATTTCATTTTGCAGGTTTATCGGAGAGTCAATCAGCTCCTGATGCAAACGTTGCGCAACTCTCTGATGGGCATTCTTTTGATGCTTCAACTTACGTACACAGCTGTATAGAAACAGCTACAAACAAAGTTGTGCAAAAGTCCGCTGTAGATAATGCAGCTCCTTTTGAATCTTTCAAAGATGTGGTATCCAGGTATGGGGGAATCGTCGACTGGAAAGCCCAGAAGATCCAGAAGTAGGAGGTAAAACAGATCTCTTCAAAGTTTCTCCTTTTTACAGTCATCCAGTTTACATAGATGTATTTTACATGCTTGGAACAACGATTAATGGAAAGCATTATCCAACGGTCCTCCTCAATGCCATGGTTTTTGCATTCATACTATTTTCAACTGTTTTTTTTCATACCATTTTGATAAGGGTGGTGTTCGAATAGTCATTAGATGGTAATTTTTACTGGGGAGATGTATGGTTGCAAAAATTGAAATCGGAATTGGAATCGGAATCGGTTTTCGAAGGAATCGGAATTGGAATCGGAATCGGTTTAAATCGGACAGGAATTAGTTCAGTTGAATCGGCCTGAATCGGTGCTTATACACAAATTTTAACTTAATTAAAATTTGTGGGTTATTAATATAGAATATGTCATTTTGATATAATTTTTATGTTATAATATGTATTATATTTTATGATATTTTTTATATTTTTTTGGATTTTTTTAAATTATTTGAAATTAGTTATTATTTTTGACTCGAGTCAAAGTCGAGTCAACTTTTAATTACGATAATGCCACTTATATTTCATCCCTTTTTTTCCCCACCGCCGCTGCCGTGCCCTGCCCCGCCCAGCCTCGCCACCCCGAAGCCACCCTTGCAACTCACCCCGCCTTGCCTCGCCACCCAACCCGGCCCTCGCAGCTCGCCCCGCCCCGCCTCGCCACCTGGCCCCATCGTCGCAGCTCGCCCCGCACTGCCTCGCAGCCCCGTCGCCTATGTCGCCGCTCGCCCACGCCGCCGTTGCCCCCCAGCCCCGGCCCTCCTGATCGCCCATCACCGCCCCTGCCGCCAGCCGAAATCGGTCGATTCGAGCCGATTCCGGAATCGGCTCGAATCGGGTGAAATCAGCTCTAATCAACCGATTCACTACCCGATTCGAGCCTAACCGATTCACGTTATTTTTTAAATCGGATCGCCGTCGATTCAAATTAAATCGGCTAATTTCGAGTGGAATCGGCCGAATTATACTGCTATGGGCAGAAGAAGCTATTGGAGAGGAGTGATAATGTACTGTAAGTATGTCCACTGATTATGGTGTCCAGCTTATATAAATATATTTGAAGCCATTAAAGTTTGAGGGTTCCTTCACATATTTTTGAATTAAAAATACTAATTAAAGCTGAAAATCTTTTCTAGCAACCTTAGACAGGTATGCTTATCCTAATTCTACCCTTATTCCTCCCTTGCAGAGGCAGAAATATGTTGAGCTTGAACTTGAGAAGGTTTATGAAGAAGTGCCCCAGTATCAGAAAAATTTTGAGGCTACTGAGTCTCAGAAAGTCAAGCAGTAGAAGAACTGAGTAGCACTAAAAACTAATTGCGGAACTTAATCTAAAGCTGGAGAAGGCCTTGATGGAAGAGAATCAAGCAAAACAAGACTCGCAATTAGCTCACCTTAAAGTGAAGGAATTAGAACAGGGATTAGCTGATGAAGCCAGCATAGCTGCTAAAGCCCAAACAGAAGTATCACAAGATCGCTACAATGCTGCTGTTAAGGATCTAGAATTAGTTAAATCTGAGCTAAATGCATTGAGAAGAGAATACATAGCTTTCTCTGATGAAAGAACTTTTCTTGTAAATCGGGTAGAAGAGGCAGGTGCTGCTTCTATGGATGTTGAGAAGATTGTGGAGGAGCTGACTTTAGAACTCAAAATGGCTGAGGAGTCTCTTGAAGCTGCCCATGCAGCTCATTTGGAAGTTGAAGAAAAAAGAATTGCAGCATCCATGGCTAAAGAGCAGAACGAACTCAACTGGGGGAATGAATTGGAAGCTGCTGAAAAGGAGGTAAAACTGCTGAATGAGCAAGTAGAATCTATGAAGCAAGCAAAGTCCAAGTTGGATGCATCTGCTCAGTTTTTTTTTGATAAAGTACATCTGCTCGGTTGGTACTCAATTTAAGATTATAATTGACCAACTACATGCAACCCTCTTCACGCATGGTTAAGGATGGAAATGAGTTAGTTGATAATATCAAGAAAATGGACGAAAGTGGCTGCAACCAGCAGAATTCCCTCAACTTGGTGAGAAAGGAGCTCGAACAGGCCAAGATAAGCGTGTACAAGGCTACCCAAGATGTGAAATATTTGAGAGTTGAGCCGTATCCCTCAAGTCTGAGCTAGAGAGAGAAAAGGCTGAATTAACTTCTACAAAACAAAGACTAGAAATGACCTTAACAGCTGTTTCTTCTCTTGAGGCCGAATTGGCAAATACATTTACTGAACTGGAAACAATTCAGACTTCTGAAATTGAAAGAAGAGCAGAATTGGAAAAGCTTGCTGCAACAATTGAACAAGCAACAGAAGCAGGCCTAGAAAAATCTGCGGCCAAGCTAGTACAAAGGGAGTATAGAAAACTCAAGGACGAAGCCGAACTGGTCAAGGCCGAGCTCATCACCACAAACAGTAGGCTGAATGCACTTATAAAGGAGATTGAAGCATCCAAGGCATCAGAGAAACTAGCTTTGGCTGCGATCAAAGCCATGAAACAAATCCAGGATCAGAAGCCGAAGTAGCAACACTCACTTCAGAAGAGTATTGCACGCTAAGCAAGCAGGCCTGTGATGCAGAACAACAAGCCAACATGCTCATATCATCAGTTGTATCTCATGTAGAACGGTGCAAAAAATCAGAAGCGAGAAGCTTGAAGAAGTTGGAGGAAGTAATTAAGGAAAGGGATGAGAGGAAGGAATCTTTGACGAATGCAATTGAGAATGCAGAGAAAGCTTGGGAGGGGAAACTTGGTGCCGAGCACGAGTTGAGAACGTGGAGAGCTAAGAACGAACAAAGCAAAAGAGCTAGTGACTCAAGAAGTTCCTCAAGTAGCTTTGAAGGGAAGAGAGAACACAACAGTTTTGATAGTAGTGAGTTGAGTGCTATCAGGGCTCAACAACAGTTGCATGATCAAAAGTTTTGCAGCTTTCGGAAGGAAACTGACAATGTGGTATCTGATTCCAAATCAAAGAAAAAGCGTTAGTTTTTTCCCCGCATTGTAATGTTTCTGGCGAAAAGGAAGGCACATTCAGTGTTAAGTACTGATCTTCAAAAATTTTATGCCTCTCTCGTATCCATTTTTAATTTATGTACATCTTTTCTACATGGGTTTAGCTGCCAAATTCTTCATCATAAATGTACGAATTATGAGATTCAGGCTGTATGATTGTTGCTGTTTTTTGGGGCAGGATGAAATAATTCTATGTTGAACAAAATGCGAAAATATGCTGTAAGCTATGTTGTGACTTGAACTTGACATATTTTCATTTCCGTGTGTGGACCGTGGAGCATTATGGACAAGGAAGTAATAAAGTCAAGCCCCCTAGGTCTCCAAGGTAACATTCCCTGGGAAGGTGATTGTATGATTTCTCAAAAAGCTCTTGACTTTGGGAATGATTTTTTTAGATAGTTTTGAAGATGCCGTGCGAATGAATTTTGAGATGCAAAAGACCCATTGATAAATACTTCTTGCATGCATACTTCAAATAACTATTTTAATGAGCTAATTAATATATCATTGGAAAAAAACAGGGGAGAAAATTAGTGGTTTAGCTGATTGTTATTAAAAATTACTATCACCAGAATGCCTATATGACAGATCAAAACATTATTTTTTAAAAAGTAAAGAAGACAAATGGTTAAACGCATGTCTATGGAAAGTAGGAAGCAATTGGCCAAATTTTGTAAACCAAGAAACAAAAATAGCTTCATGTGGAGTAGACACATCAACAAATCAGATAACGCAGTATATAGGGATAGAGAGACTCAGGCCTCAAGTTGTACCCGCCCAAAGTGACCATGGCAGCTGCTGCTGTGATGAGAACATCAACTCTCATCTCCTCCTCTCCATCCCTAATTGTCAAAACCCATTTTTTGTCACCTTCGGCGCCATTCAAGCTCGCCCCAATACTTCCTTCCTCTTCTCTGCTCGTTCGAGCTCAACAACGACCAACATGGCTTCCTGGATTGGACCCACCTCCCCATCTGGATGGCAGGTCTCCACTTCGTTCCAACCATTCCAGAAAAATAGTTAGTGATTTGTGAATGTGTGAATTCTCTTCTCTTTCTCACAACAAATTATATGTGGTCTCCTCTAGTCTTGCTGGGGACTTCGGATTTGATCCACTGGGGCTGGGGAGGATCCCAAGAGCTTAAGATGGTATGTTCAGGCAGAGCTTGTTCATTGCCGGTTTGCTATGGCTGGAGTTGCCGGCATTCTCTTCACTGATGTGAGTGTTGACTTCATATTGTAATAGCTACATAGAATGTTTGTGTTGTTAATGACTAGGAGTTTAATTTAACACTGTAATTCCAACACAATTTTAGTTGAGCTCAAGTCACTTGCATTTAATTGATGGGTCGAAAGGGGATTTTGATGAGAACTTGTTTGAAATTGGTGAATAGTTACTTCGTGTAACTGGGCTGAGCAACGTTCCTATCTGGTACGAAGCGGGAGCTGTAAAATATGAATTTGCCAACACAGAAACACTCTTCATTGTGCAACTCCTTCTGATGGGGTAAGCGAATAATTAGCTTTCCCGTAGCTACTAAATTTTTGGTTAGTCAATTGCTGTATAACAAGAACCACTTCAACTCATACATTGGTAAATCTAAGTTCTACCTATGTCAAGGAGTTGATTGCACACATACATTTATCAGACACATCTCCGCTCTTGGTGATTTGGGTGAAAATTAATCTTTGAATTTGGTACTTGGTAGATTTGTGGAGACGAAAAGGTACATGGATTTCATTTCTCCCGGATCACAAGCTAAAGAAGGAAGTTTCTTTGGACTTGAAGCTGCCCTAGAAGGCTTAGCACCCGGGTAATTACCACTCACGAGGAAACATAGAGAATTTACCCTCTTTGTAGAGTCTCTATCATTATTCATTATGTAGGAAGAAGAAGTGAAACAGTGCAGTTTCAATGAACAGGTACCCAGGAGGCCCCCTGCTCAATCCTCTGGGTTTGGCCAAGGATATAGACAATGCCAAGGATTGGAAACTCAAGGAGATCAAGAATGGTAATACTACAACACTAAATGAGTATGCAATCTTCATCTCTCTTTTTTTAACATGATAATAGTTTGTTTCCGATGGGTTAATGTTTGCAATCAGGAAGGTTAGCAATGGTGGCTATGTTAGGGATATTCGTGCAGGCAAGTGTGACTCATTCGGGTCCAATCGACAACCTCATCACCCATCTCGCCAATCCGTGGCATGCGACCGTCATCCAGACCCTAGCTGCTTCCTCTTCTTGATCTGAATTTAAATGATTTTATTGCTCGTATATTATTATTATTATTATTATATAATTTCCAGATGTATTAATATTTTAATTTGAGCCTAATAAAATCAGGAAACAGAGAGCTCAAATTATAACGAGGTACTTTATTAAGATGATGATGATGTGTTTAATTATAAAAATTAAAAGGCATTTTATTCAAATTTGTGACTCTTTAAAAATGTACGGCTTTCCTGTGTCATTAATCACTTATTAGAAGAAGGAGAAACCCCGTTTAGCTCAGGTCTTCTTATTTTGATCCATTCATTCTATTTATATTATTATTATTTTTAAAATACGGTCAGTTTGTGCACTCATAAAACTTTAATTTTAATATTCTTTTGGCCTTTTAATATTTGTTGCATTCTATTTTTATACAGGTATTTAATATTTACATTATATTGATAAGCGCGCGTTGTGCGAGTGTTTTGATTAGTTTTTCTTGATTATTAGTTGCCCGATGCTAAAGCCCATGGGCCCGAACTTTAATGGACGTATATTCGGCCCATGGATACTAAAAAAGGCCCAGTTTCGACATCTTATTTTGGGCGGCCCGCTCTTGATACTCCCTGATACGTGATGGGCCCCGCTACCTCGTACGTCTGCATTTATTGCAAGTGGGACCCGCTCGGACATTCTCAAGGGGCAGTTACAATTGTTAATGCCCCCATTAATTAATTTTCTGGAAACCGAAAATTCTGTCTCCAATTTTTTAATTTTAAAATTAACAGATTCGGAATCACAATTTGAAAATTATTTCTCGTTCCTGCATTTACATCTCATTTTAATAAGACATTTAATTTTATTATTTTGCATCTATGTCAAAATCTAAAATAGTAACAATGGCAAATAAACAAGATACTTAACAAAATAATGATAAAATATAAAGTAATAAAGACAGTTTACATTTTTTTGGTTAATAAAAAGTTAAAAATAAAAAGAAGGTAAAGACTTATTTATTTTTTCCCAACGCTCCTCCCTCCTCTCTCTGCACCTTCGGCCAAAAATAATTTTTTCACTTTTTAAAATTGTATATCTAAAAATTTCTATTACAACTAAATATCCAATAATTTTTTTTCTCTTGTTTATTAAGGCTTAGCATATTTGGTTTATAGTTTAAGCCCCATAAATCATTTGCTGACTTTTGAACCCTTATTATGTCAATTAATATCTCTTTTACTGAGATGGGACAACTGCAACCTTCAAATTTCTAACACCCTCCCCACTTCCTGCAATATTTCTTCCTCCTCGCCGGCGGTGATCTTCGTCGCCCGAGGCGGGAGTCCGGCATCAATCTCACCTCCGGCCTTTCACAGTGATGCTTGGGCGAAGAGGCGGCGCCGTTCGAGACTGAAAGGCGGCGTCTTTTCAACAGTTGGTTGCGTCTCTCCCTGCTTGCGATCAGTTAAATAGTAAAGTTCGTTTTAGTATGCGGAAGGAAGATGGCTGCTTTCTTCCTACTATATGTTTTGCGAAATATGGGAAAGGTTTGGTCTTTTTCTGTTTGTCTCGTTGAGTATGGATTTGTTGGGTTCTTGGTGGCTGGTTTGCTGATGTTGACTGTTTAATGCATTTGTTTGTTTGTTTTTGGTGGCTTCGTTGCACGAAACTGAGTGTTCGTGTCTCGTTGGGGATTGATGTGGAAAAGATGGTCCTTTTTTACTGTTATGTCATTTTCTTGAGGCAATGAGTGAGTGGTTCTGTGATTTACTAAATAATATTTTGCTGTTCATACATTATGCTTGATCCTTGGATGCCCATGCTTCAAAGTCGCCATTGTTTTTGTCAGCCTCGGAGGGGAAGTGGTAGTGTGAACCATAGCACATTTGTTTCTTGAGTGCGAAAAATATTTTATCTGCGTTGCTAAATTCTAACGTGATGAGTAAGGCTCGTTGTCACCTTCCCTTCTCATGGTGACTGCACCTGACCGACGATCTCCTGGAGTGCAAGATGAAGTGACCGGCTCTTGTGATTTTTTTTGTTGTTGTAATTTTGCTAAGCCTGGGGACAGATTTTATATTTATTTCTTTGTTCAATACCCATCAACTGTACTGGAACACTACCTGACCATTTTTTGTTTGATTGTTTTGCAGAGGGTTGTAACAAAGAGCATGCCTATTTTAAAAAAAAGGCTCTAGTTTGCCTCTGAGAAGACTTCATCAAGGAGCTTCCTTGCTTCTTTGCATATATTCTTTTCTTCCTTATACCTTTTCTCTTGTTGCTTTTCATCACACTCGCTCTGTGCTCTCTCTCTCTCTCTCTCTCTCTCCCTCACTCCCTCCCTCTCTCTCCCCCTTACTCTTGCTATTATCTGCGTCCATTCATCTCACCTCATTCCGAGCTAAGCCAATGGCAGAAATAAGCCATCCTCCCATGGAGCAGTTGCAGGATCTTGAGTACTGTATAGATTCTAATCCTCCTTGGGGTATGCTCCTTCTATTTTTCCTTATCTTTTGATTAATTATGCATTGCTTTTCTTCCTTTGGAGTTTTTTTTTGTAATTTACACCCGTTCTATTGATGTAGAAATAATTTGAAGTTGTCGTCTATTTTCACTTACGTATTGCACTAATTTTAAGGACTGAAATTATGTACGGAACTTGTAAATGTGAGTCCGATTAATTGATGAACATCGACTTGTCATTCTCATTCTTTACATTCATGGTGTACCTGCAGTCCTAGGAAAATGTTAAGGAGAAACGTTGCTTGATTTCTTGATTTTCACGTTGTTTATCCTGAGAAAGTATATCTGTTGTCCATGCAAGTTGCCGATTAAGTGCAGCGATATCTGTCTTTTATAATTGGTGGAAAGTCATATTTTTTAAGCGAGATGAAACCATTTCCTGCTATGTTACTTTTTCTGCAGGTGAAACCATCCTTTTGGCATTTCAAAATTACATCCTGTCGCTTGGATCTACTGTAATGATTCCAACTCTTCTTGTTCCATTGATGGGTGGCAATGATGTATGCATTTCTTCATATTATTTTTGCTCTCGTTGCTAAGTACTATATTCACCAAGCTATAGAGGTAGTTAACTGATCTTCCTTTTTCTTTTAATTATTAGGGTGATAAGATACGTGTTGTACAGACTCAACTCTTTGTGTCAGGCATCAATACCCTTTTGCAGGCGTTATTTGGGACACGGTTGCCCACAATAATTGGTGGTTCTTTTGCATATGTGTTGCCAATTATATATATTATTAATGATTCATCCCTTTTAGGCATTGCTAATCCTCACGAGGTAAGCTTATCTTTTAATTACATCAAAATGTGTTTGGAATTTGAGTCTATAACATTGTCAAATATTTATTGTTGGTTACTCTTGCAGAGGTTTATACATACAATGCGAGCTATCCAAGGTGCGTTAATTGTAGCATCAAGTTTACAAATAATTCTCGGTTATAGTCAGCTGTGGGGAATTTTTTCAAGGTAGTGATGGAATTAGACAAATGTAGCATTTCCTTAATGTTGTCAATATGGCACTTAGTTGATTCATATGACACTTATTCTTATTTGCAGGTTTTTCAGTCCACTTGGAATGGCTCCTGTCATTGGGCTTGTTGGTTTAGGTTTATTTCAGCGTGGATTTCCTGCGGTACATATTTTCTCTGTGTTGATTTTGTAGGGCTTTGCTGGCTTGTTTGATATTGATAGAGGATCTGCACCTCTTTTTTTCCATATGACTAGCTAGGAAACTGTGTGGAGATTGGCATTCCAATGCTTTTACTGGTTGTTGGATTATCACAAGTACGCTTGCTATTTCAACATTGAAATTCTTTTTTAAATTTATGTTAAATAATGGAAAATTTTACCTTCTTGAATATGCAGTTCATGAAGCATGTTAAACCCTTCAAAGATGTGCCTATTTTTGAACGCTTTCCAGTTGTTGTATGTGTTAGTATTATGTGGCTGTATTCTCATATGTTAACTGTTGGAGGATCGTACCGGCATGCCTCTCAAAGAACTCAAGTTAATTGTCGAACTGATAAAGCCAATCTTATATCCTCTGCTCCTTGGTAATTAATGGCACTTTTATTCAACTGTTTTGTGTTGTTGTCTTTCATTTTATTCTCTCATGCAATGACCTTTTTCAGGTTTAAGTTTCCTTATCCTCTACAATGGGGTGCACCAACATTTGATGCAGGTCATACCATTGCAATGATGGCAGCTGTTCTTGTGTCCCTGATAGAGGTAGCCACTATGAGTTTTAAGATTTTCTTTTTACCAATTAGAAGAAAGCATTTTTAAATGCTCCACAATGCAGTCAACTGGTGCATACAAGGCAGCCTCTCGTCTAGCAATTGCCACACCTCCCCCTGCATATGTGTTGAGTCGAGGCATTGGCTGGCAGGCAAGTAATATAAATATCTTGTTGGTAAACTAGGACATATAGGGTGATTTTCAAGCTATTGCAATTCTTTAGTTCCTAGGTGTGTTTTTGTCATGTTTTATTTTTATCCATAAATCTACAGGGAATTGGCATTCTGCTGGATGGTTTGTTTGGTACTGGCACGGGCTCTACAGTATTGGTGTAAGTGGTTTTTCTGGCCCTCTTGTTTTAAACTAAAAAACTGAAAAACTGTTGTGAGCATACTTAAATCATGGGACATTGTGAATTGCAGGGAAAATGTAGGTCTTCTAGGACTGACTCGGGTTGGTAGCCGAAGAGTTGTTCAGATATCAGCGGGTTTCATGATATTTTTCTCCATTTTAGGTTGATATTTTTTAATAATAAAAGCATTTTCCCATGGTGTTGGGAGGGACCCACATTGAAAATATGTCTTTTGCTTGCAGGGAAATTCGGAGCACTTTTTGCATCAATCCCATTTCCGATATTTGCTGCCTTGTATTGTGTACTCTTTGGACTTGTTGGTATGATATTTTTATATTGAGCCATTTCCCTCATTTCAAACTTAAAATGTAATATGCATGTGTGGCTTAACATATGCAGCATCAGTTGGGCTGTCCTTCCTCCAGTTTACAAACATGAATTCCATGAGAAACCTCTTCGTGACAGGGTTCTCTCTTTTCCTTGGGATATCTATACCTCAATTCTTCAATGAATTCCAAACGTCATCTCGTCATGGGCCAGTTCGCACGCATGCTGGATGGGTATTGTGCTGTCTCTGAGACTTGTCTTTTTTTGCTCGTCTTTCTTTTTGAGTATATGCCGTCTTATTTACAAATTGCAATATTTTATTTCACTTGCAGTTCAATGCTTTCTTAAACACCATATTCTCATCTCCCCCAACAGTAGGCCTAATTGTTGCGGTGGTACTTGACAATACTTTGGAAGTGGAGAAGTCAAAAAAGATAGGGGTATGCCTTGGTGGGTAAAGTTCAGAACGTTCAGAGGAGACAATAGAAATGAGGAATTTTATACGCTTCCATTTAATCTAAACAGATTTTTCCCTCCAACCTAAGTTGATCAAAGGTCGATTCCTGCTTGGTATTGTAGACATCACTCATGTCGGTTGCGGCTGGTCGAGAACGAGATCATCCGGGGTAGCTAATGTTAATGCCTCAATCTAACGAATGTAACTTCGAAGTTAAATTGGACCGATGGTTTTGCTGACTTAGATCGGTCTATGTGAACTACTGCCTGTCAAATGTTATGCATTCTTAGCTATTGTCAAATGGAAAATTCCCTTTTTGCACTTTAATTTCTGCATTTTTTTAATCTACTAGGACGTTATGAAGGTGGAAGGCGGCCATGAACTATCTTTCCAAACGGAGTCTGGATCATCACGTAAATGTACGAGTAGGGTGATCTCATCACCCTGAGCCAGCGAAATATATATGTTAAAATTTTAAAAAAAAGTTGGTATTTATAGCATTTTTGAATTATTCTGATGTATATATATATATATTCTCATTGTCTATTGATTGTTCACTCAATATTTTACAAGTTTGAAGTCTTAAAATTTTATTGTCTTATTGAGTCAAAAATTAGCGTTCCCTTGATTTTAGCCTGTTGAACCACGTTTGAGCAAGTGGGCAATTTTCGGAGGCAAACTTAACTCGTGCGTCAGTCGTTGTTAGTGATCAGTTTACTAATTGCATTATATGCTGACGAGCGGCTTGGGGGGCCGCTGCATAGGGGTGGGCGGGCTGCGATTGTGGGGGATCGGTCACAGGGCCCCTGCAAGTCGTGTTGGGAGAGCCACGGTAGGGAGGCAAGCATCTTTGGTCGTGGTGGGGGCTCGATCGCGTGATGGCGGCAGTGGGATTGGGCGGGAGGTCGGGTTGGGCGGGTCGCGGGGTGGGGGCTGTGGGCTTGAAGGCTATGGGCAGTTAAATTTTCATCCAACGGCCCACAGGTCATGTGCTGCAAAAAGGCTGCAGCGCATTGCAACCTTGATGTATATATATATATATATGACAAGAACCTATACATATAGATCAAAGGAATTGATTTATATATACATACGCCATTGATAGGATACCGAGATGTGTAAGAATGTAGGTGTAGCCTTGCATGATTTTGTCAAGGGAAAGGCCACCTGTCTGGGTCAACTCTATTGGGATTTTAACGTACACAATTTTTAAACTCCTTTGTATGTTGACAAGTAATAAATAAGAGTCAATAAATACACAATAATTTAATGTGAACCCTTAAAATATAAAAAAAATTACAAACCATCCACTATTACCAATAATAACTACACAAATTACTCTAATTAGGAAATCTTCACACACTCTTCAATTAGAAACAACTTACAATCTCTAATTAAAATATATTTTAATTAGGAATGACCACAATCTTTAACTATTATACACATCACGAATCATACGAAATCATACGAAACACACTTCTCGACCCATATGGAAAACTTTCTATCTCCCCTGATTGGAACTTTTGGACCCATATAGAAAGCTCTCTATCTCCCCTGCTTAGAACTTCTAGCGCATCTCCCCCACCATCTTCGGGAAAGAATTACGAGCTTGCTTTTCATCATTTAGGATCATCTTCTCTTCAAACATCTTTACTAACCCATTCATTCGAGTTTCAAAAAATGTCTCATTTTCATCTTTAAACTTGACATCAACCTTTCTTCTATCATAAGCATGATCGTTACGAAGAATCTTATTATAAAATTCTTTTATCATAAGCATTATCATTATAAAGAATCTTATTATAGAATTCCATTTCTACCTAAGTATGACCAACCCGTCGACGCCATACTTGCTTAGTAGACCTATCAATAGTACTTTTACTCTTGACATATAGAACTAATGTCCTGTACAAGTTGCTATATTTTCCACCTTTTGTAATAAAAAGTGATCCCTTGGATAACTTTCATACTCCTCTAGCAAATTGAGAACTATGACCAATATCATCCAACTTGCCTAAAGACAATATATTTTCCCTCAAGGTTAGAATATGTCTCACATTCTTCAAAAATAATTTATGACCCAAATTAGTCACCATATGCACATCTCTCATGCTAACAACACGTGATGTGTCACTATTTCTCATCTTCACGAGTCCCAAATTTTTTGATTTATAAGTAGTGAAGATCTCTCCACGTAATGTTGCATGAAAGGAAGCTCCAGAATCCACAATCCAACTTGAATTATCTGTCTAACGAAAGCACCCATCATTACAAGAAGTAATAACTACCAAGTCATTTTCATAATCAATAGAATTAACATCTTTACTTTGCCAAGTCATTTTCAAAATCAATAGAATTGACATCTTTACTTTGTTGTTATGATACCACTTATTGGGATTTTAACACACAAAATCTCTAAAACTCCTTGTATGCTTTGACAAGTAATGAATAAGAGTGAATAAATACACAATAATTTAACATGGACCCTCAAAATATAAAAGAAACCACAAACCATCCACCACTATTACCAATAATAAGTATACAAATTACTCCAATCAGTGATGCACGAATCGGCCGATTCCGTGCGGAATCGGCCGATTTAAATCGGATCGGCGTCGCGCCGATCCGATTTCGGGGCCGACTCGGTCGGCCCCGAATCGGGTCTTGAATCGGCGGGTTTCGGCCGATTCCAACCGATTTAACTCGGAATCGGAATTGGCCGATTTAAATCGGAATCGGTTTTATTGTAAAATTACCAAAATACCCTAGGTATAATTTTTATTAAATTATTTAAACATGGGCAAAATGGTAATTTGGATTTAAAAACCTAAATCAAACCCTCTCCCCCGATTCCGCCGCCGCGTTCGCTCTACCGCCCTCCGCCGCGCTTCCGCCGTCCGACCTCAGCTCCGTCCGACCACGCCACCGCCGCCCGATTCCGACCTCAGCTCCGCCCTCCGCCGCGATTCCGCCGCAGACGCTGCGACCGCCGCCCGAACTCGGCTTACGCCGTCCGACGCTTCCGCCCGATTCTGCCGCGATTCCGCCGCGATTTGGCCGTCCGACGCTCCGCCCGACCTTCCGACCACCCCACCGCCGTCCGACGCTGCGCCCGTTCCGAACTCACCTTCCGTCGTCCGACGCTTCCGCCACGATTCCGCCGCGATTCTGTCGGCCGACGGTTCGTCCGACCGGGCTGCCGACATCCTCTGACATCGCCGCCGCGAGGCTCGCCGCCGACCGGGCCGCCGGCGGCGACCGGGGGTAGAGAGGGGAGGGTGGCATTCTCGTAATTAAAAGTTGACTCGTGTCTAACCCGAGTCAAAAATAATAATTAATTCTAAATAATTTAAAAAAATCTTAAAAAATATTTAAAAAATATTTAAAAAATATCATAAACTATAATACACAGAATAATATCAAAATAACATCAATACCCAATTTTAATATATTTATATTGTAAATTGTCAAATTATTATATATGACCGATTAAATTAATTTAGACCGATTCAACTGAACCGATTCTTGGCCGATTCAGACCGATTCCGATTCCGATTCCAATTCCATGGAAAACCGATTCCGATTCCGATTCATGCAACCATGACTCTAATTAGGAAATCTTCGTACACTCTCTAATTAGAAACAACTCACAATTTCTAAGTGAAACACATTCCAATTAAGAATGACCACAATCTCCAACTAGTATACACATCTAATTGAAAAATTCACAATTCACAATTAAAACAACACTCTCAATTGTATACTCTCTTCAATTCAGCTATGTATCTCTTTTTACCTCACAATATAACTACATTTATATAGAAAAAACGCATACTCAAGATACAGCCAACCTCGTAGATATGAAGAGCCAAACACCAAATAGTCCATGTGTTCCACAATTCTACTCAAATTCATCATACCTCTTAGAGTAACTTTATGTCTTTACAATTCCTCATATAGTTGCATGTCTTCTCACATTCATCGGAATAATCCCATATTGTGCTTATCTCATATCAGTTGTAGATAATATTTGTGACTTGTATATAAACTAATAGGAAATACTTATTTTTTAAGTTAATTTTTGAATTAAGAGAGGCATGTGACACCTATTGTAAGTCTTTTAGGGGCCCAAAGGGCCTAACAGTGGTTTGAGAGCCAGGTTACGATCTTGAGAGATTTGGTATTTCCTATGCCGATTGTCAGAGTTTCCTTCATTAATTTCACCAAATGATTTAAGGGGAGGTGATGATATGTGAGTTCCGTCTAATGAAGAGGATATTGCCAGACAATGATAGTTTCAGGGTCGCCCGATGTGTGAAGGGGAGATGTTGGGTTTATCCTACGCCGATTGTCGGAGTTTCCTTTATTGATTCCACTTGATGATTTAAGGGGAGGTGATAATATATGAGTTTTATCTGATGAAGAGAAGATTGTTAGACAATGATAGTTTCAGGTCGCCCAATGTGTGAAAAGAAGTTGTTGAGTTTATCCTATGCTGATTGTCGAAGTTTTCTTTATTGGTTCCATCTAATAATTTAAGGGGAGGTGATGATATGTGAGTTCCGTCTGATGAAAAGGAGATTGCCAGAAAATGATAATTTTAGGGTCCCTGACGTGTGAAGAGAAGTTATTGAGTTTATCTCTGATCGGTTAGGGATGATGTTAATGGCTTATATATAGGCTAACGGGAAAACTTTATTCTTCAAGTTAATTTTTTGGATTAAAAAGGTTGGTGACACCTACCTCAACAAACTCTGTACCTTGTTCTCGTCGAATTTGCTATGCCTATGAGCCGGTGAGGCTTGCCTCCCTCGTCCTTTAGACGCCATAGCTCACCTTGCACCGAGCTATGCAAGATCACTTTGGTAGTGAAATCAAAGACAGTCGCATACAAACCTGCGGTTCTGACCCAGTTGAGAAGCTATCCCATCACCGTAGGCAAGCGAGCTCCAGTACTCCCCTAAAAAGAAACCGGGCTTGCTTACGGCGACGTAGTAGCGAGTTATGTTGGGGGAGTAGCCGCTGACTAATTCGAACCGCCACCCATCATAGCCTACTCTGTTTCTGAGCCAGTTCAACCAGTCGGCCAGCTCCACCTGCACTCGCCGGTTCAGGTGGCCGATATCCGGCGCGCCGGCAAGTCCTCGCCGGTGTCCGGGTGGCCGGAGCCGTCCGCGTAGGGTGCGTCGTCTCTGCATATGGCGTGGACCCCAATCGAGGCGGCTGTCTTGGGTGCCCCCCTCGAAATGCACCACAACCCTCTGCTGTCCTGCATCCGCCAAGCAGCTCACATTTCTCCGGTGAATGCTGCTAGCAGCCGCCAGAGCTCCACCATGTTGCCGTATTTCGATGCATTGAGATTGTATAGCCTCACTGGTAGATAACCTGCATGGATAATAGAACAGTGCTTATATATTGCCTCTGTTTTCGACAATGCACGTAGAGTTGAGCAAAGAGAGAGATGTACCTTGAGGCGCATTGGAGTGTGAAGGTCAGGGTAGCCATTGTGTAATTCCTGCCTGAGCTATTTCTGATACATGATTATCCGTTTGTCTTCCAGGACTCCCAATTAAACCCCTTAACATTGAGCAAATGACATGAAATTTAGCTACTTGTTGTTTGAAGAATTGGACATGTTTAATGTTTAAGATCAGAGAAGAGGACCTATACATCTAAATATGCTCGTTAGCATATATACCTCGAAAAGAACCTGAGATCCACAGTAGTTGAAAGAAAGAAAGATGATGCATACTAGAACAAGCAAAGAAGTCTTCATTTACTAGCAGTGATATGTTTGCAACCTATGGTCATATATCTATCATACATGCGAGATGTGCACATCCACATTACATGCAGGAAAGATTAGTAGAAGGGAAACACTTAAAAAGGAGGCCGAGTTTGATGTTTAGTGCTTAACGTGCATTAATGATTTAGTTTGTATGCATCGATGGCAAGGCGGCCAAGCGATCCTCACGTCTTCGGGTATATATGGAATATCAGATATGGATGGGTTAACGCATACGGTTAAAACTGTCTGGCCTCAGTTAATCGTGTTAATTACAATAATCATGATTTTTAATTAGCCAAAAGCTGGCTCGGAACAGCAGCTAGAAGCCATATTCATAATAAACTCGTGTGCTAATACAATTCATGAGGCACTGATTTCATTCGAGTGTTATGACTCACTCTTTTTACTTTGCGTGGCTTGTAAGTATATCATCTGTGTACTGATCAGAGCCGGTCATGACTTAATTTGTAGCCTCTAATCAATAGCATTGTGCACAAATATAAACAAGCATGGTCTTTGAATAATCCAAAAGATTAGTCCTTAAGATTGCCGATTAGCGTGTTTACATGTGGAGCTCCGGGCTTGGGTTTCGGCTTATATATTGAACGGTTTGATAGGCAGTTGATTTTTCCGACAAATGATTTTGCTGCTAACAACTACATTTGCACTGAATTCGTGAGCATCAGTTTACTGTCTTCGAATAAGAAATATCTAAATGCCCAATCACTCTTATTAAATAATAAATACAACATACATTTGTAACCATCACTAAGAAACTAAAAATCTTGGTATGGTTTTCCCCTTCATAAGTTAAAATAATTTTTTTACCCACACCAAAGGAGTTTTCAGTAATCTTAATTGCCTCAATAACCAAAAGTGGTTCTCTTCATCATCCTGACGAACTCATCAACGTTCACTTCTCCATCACCTGCAAAAGTTTTAAAGAATAAACAGGAGATGCAATTAAACCCAAAATAACCAGGAGGCAATGAAATGACATTTAAAACTGTGAGATACTAGGAACTCCGATAAGCTATCGCGAGACATGATGAATTAAATTAAAAAAATGGCGACGAGCAAGTTTCCAACAAAGTTAACTCAAATTTCATAACATCTGACAATGGAAAATTAAAAGGTTAGTTTTTGGTTCACCAGTGAAAAATTTTCGACTTCGAAATCCTTATTTGACTTATAAGCTTGTTAAAGAAAAACAGAGAAGCAAAAAAAATGAACAAATAACTACATTTCAACAAACTAATCGATATATTCTTCTATAATCCAATTAAACATTCGCAAAAGATAAAAATCCAGTAATTTCATTAGTTTATTCTTTCTTCTACTAAAAACCTTTGAATTGATATTCTAAGTGGAGAAAAGATGAAAACTTTTCCTCTCACAAAAATTATACCATCACGATCAGCTTCCTCAACCATGTCTTTAATCTCGGCAGGGGTATAATTCTCTCCTAATTCTTTGGCAATCCTCGCTATATCAGCAGCAGATATTTTATCCTACAAATTTTACAGAGCTAGTTTGTTAATTACTACTGAAACAATATAGGAAGCCTTTCCATAAAAAATACAATGTATAATAACAAGAATTTGAAATTCACATTCTTGTCTTGCTCAATAATTCGGAAAGCTTTTGTAAGTTCTTCCCTTGTATCTCTTTCACCAATCTTGGCAGTCATCATGTGCAAAAACTCATCAAAATCAATTGCCCCGCTTCCATCCTTGTCTACGTCTGCAATCATTTGATCAATTTGCTGCAAAGAATTTTTCCATCAGCTGCTTGTAAAAAAATAGCTACCACTCATTTATCATTACTTCAACACATTCAAAATAGTAGCTCACAAAGTCAATCCACACATTTTACAGCTTCCCATGACAAAATTCGTGGAATATAATAAATCAACTGCTGTTTTTAACTCAAACTAGCCAAGACCAGCTGGATCTTCAAGCAGCGTCAATTATACACAAAAAAATTAGTTGTGGGAGTCAGTCCTACACATAAATCACATAAAGAAACAAAAACAAACAAACATATTTATTTGCATGCCATACCTTTTATTATGAATGCCTATAATTCAATTTAGCAACTACCACAAGATACAAAATTGAAGCATGAAAAAGCAATGGAATGCCCCGTCAACATCTACAACTTAGCATCAACACTGTGCAGCAATTAAGGATTCAAATTAAAAGCAGTTACATAATACCTAGAAAATATCGCATATAGTTTTTACTTTCATTCAGTGCCATATGCAAAATTCAGTTTTTAGTCAAAATGGCCATCATCTCAGGCAGTACATATCAATAGATCTTTGCAACATAATTGCTCAATATAAGACTAAATGCTTAACAATCACTGAAGGAACAAACATCAGAACGCAACAATAATGACATAAAAATTATATACCTTCCAACAAAGTAACATAAAAAAAATAGTTGACATGAAGAAAGATAAGAAAGGAATATCTAAACATCTCTTGCCTCTTCTATCATCTCAAACCCCAAGGCCCTGCATTAAATCTATCTGGCTGAGACATATAGATTTCCTCTTCTAAGTCTCCATGTAAAAATGCAGTTTTTACATCCATCTGAACTAGTTCCAAATCCAATTCCGTCGCCAAAGCCAATAAAATTTTGATGGAAGAATGCTTTGCAACTGGAGAAAATACTTCATTATAATCAACTCCCTCCTTTTGAGCATAGCCTTTAGCCACCAATTTTACTTTGTGAGAGAACATTATCCTTGTCAAGAAATCCATCTTTCTTTGCATATACCCATTTGCACCTAATTGCCTTCTTTCCCTTCTAAAGACTAGCTAGTTTCCATGTCTGATTTTTTTGAAGGGATTACATTTCTTCCTTCATGGCAATCCTCCACTTTTCTTGTTTTGAACTTTGAACTGCTTCATTATAAGTGGCAGGATCATCATCAGTTACAATTGGTATTGTAAAAGAGACTATATCAGCATAGCGGGCAGGTTTTCTAATAGTTCTCTTTCCCTTCCTTTGTGCAATTGATTCATGTTAATGTGGAGGTTCTTGGGTCTGAACCTCTTCTTCATTTGACTATTCTTCTACCACAGGAGAGTCATCATCGGTTTCTATATCTGCTGGGACCATTCTGTTGCCATCAATCTCCACCTATTTGGGAGTGCCATCTGTTTGCTTCATATTTTCAGAAGTTACCTTTCTCAATATGGTAGATTTATCAAAGGTAACATCCCTACTGAAGATTACTTTCTTTGTTTCTGGACACCAAAGACGATAGCTTTTCACACCAGAGGTGATCCCCATAAATGTTGCCTTCTTTGCTCTTGGATCCAGCTTTGATTCCTTAACATGAGTAATATGCAGTGAACCAAACACATGTAAGGAATTATAATTTGTAGCAGGCTTTCCAGACCATTTCTCCAATGGAGTTCTACCACCAATAACAGTAGATGGTAAATGATTAATAAGGTGACAAGCATATACCAAAGCCTCAGCCTAAAATTCTTTGCCCAACCCAGCATTGGACAACATACACCAAACTTTCTCCAGCAAAGTTTCGATTCATTCGCTCTGCCACCCCATTCTATTGTGGTGTATTTCTGACAGTGAAGTGTCTGACAATACCTTCATCTTCACAGACCTTTTGAAATGGATCATTTTTGAATTCTCCACCATTGTCTGTACGAAGACGTTTGACTCTTCTGCCTGTTTGAGTCTCCACCATCTTTTTCCATTTCAGGAAAATTCCCAACACTTCATCCTTCGTCTTCATTGTATATACCCAAACTCTCCGGGAAAAATCATCAACAAGGGAAACATAATAGTGTTTACCTCCCAATGAAGTTGTCTTGGAAGGCCCCCACACATCTGAGTGAACATAATCCAAAATACCCTCAGTATCATGGATTGCTGTTCCAAATTTCACCCTTGTTTTCTTCCCTTTGATACAGTGCTCGCAAAAATCTATTTTGCAAGCCCGAGCTCCTTTTAATAATCCTTGATTTATCAATAGTTTCAAAGATTTTTCTCCAGCATGCCCCAAGCGCATATGCCATAACCTGGTTGCTTCTGACTCCTGATCATCAGTAGGAGTTGTTGTCGCTGCTGCTTCCCCAACAATTGTACTACCCATAAAGTAATACACATTGTTTCTTCTTCGGATCCCCTTCATTATCACAAGTGCACCAGAGATGATCCTCATTATCCCATCTTTCGCCCTTACTTCGAAACCTTTTGACTCTAAGGTTCCCACAGAGATGAGATTTTTCATCAAATCTGGCACATAATGAACACCAGTTAAGATTCTGGTTGATCCATCATGATTCCTCAAGTGAATTGAACCAACTCCATATGTGACAAGAGGGGCATTATTTGCTGTGTAGACAATTCCACCCTTTAGTTCTTTAAAATCAAAGAATCATTCTCGATTGGGCGTCATATGATGGCTACAAGCAGAATCTAGCAACCATGCACTAGAATTGCTAGTTGATGCAGCAATTGAAAGGTCTGAGTCTGCATCATCACACTCAACAACATTTGCAACAGCTTTTTCCTTATCAGATTTGCCTTTATTTTTCAGCTTGGGACAATCTTTCTTCCAATGCCCTTTTTCTCGACAAAAGGCACATTCATCTTTACTTGGTCTGGACTTTGACTTCGACCTTCCCCTTCTTCCTTTGTTCTGACTCTGCGATCGGCCTCTATCCACAACAAGAGCTTCTGCTTCTGCACTTGTATTTTCTTGCTTTTCTTTCTTTCTTAATTCATAACTATACAAGGCAGCAGTTACTTCACTAAGAGACACAACAGCCTTCCCATGAAGTAGAGTAGTTTCAAGAAACTCAAATTCATGAGGAAGTGATCCCAACAACATCAGAGCCAAATCTTCATCTTCAAAAGTCACGTCCATATTCACCAGATCAGTTACTAGCTGATTGAAGCTAGTAATATGATCATTCAGAGAGGTACCAGGAACATAATTGAAGCGGAACAATCTCTTTTTCATATAGAGCTTGTTCTGACTGCTTTTCTTCAAGAATTTCTCCTCCAGTGCCTTCCACAATTTACTTGCAGAAGTTTCTTTAGAAAATGCATACCTCTGCTCTCTAGAAAGACACGTTCGAATGGTACCACATGCCAATCTATTTATTATCTTCCATTCTTTCTCCTCAACATCATCTGGTTTCTCTTCTTCAATGGCAATGTCTAGACCCTGTTGAAAGAGGGCATCCAGAACCTCACTTTGCCACATGCCAAAATGACCGGTACCATCAAAAATCTCCACTGCAAATCTTGCATTTGTCACAGTAGTTCTTGCCAAAATTGAAGATGAAGCTGTGACCTTCGATGTGGATTCTTTTGTGTTGTCTGCCATTTCTGCTACAAAGTCTATTTAATAGCTGTTAATGCGGAATACCAACTAGCCCAAGGAAATTTTTTCTGATGTGGAAGATCAGCGTAAGCCGCAACCACAGAGCATACTAAAATAAACCAAGAGCTCAAAATGCCAACTAGCCCAAGGAAATTTTTTCTGATGTGGAAGATCAGCGTAAGCCGCAACCACAGAGCATACTAAAATAAACCTTGCTCTGATACCAATTGTTGTGAAAACCAGGTAATTTTTACCAAAGATAACTAGTTCACTTTGAGAACTATTACCTAGATGACTAGCGTGAAAACTATTGTACTAAAAATTACCCCAAGATAAAATTCCCAGGAAAGTGTGGTGGGACACACGGTCCGCTTAAAAACCAACTCCTAGACAGAATTTTATCAAGTAATTTAAATAGCACAATAATTAACAACAACTATACCTGACAATAGCTATTAAATAGACATAAAAGGAACAAAAAGAACACTGGAATTTAACGAGGCTTACGTCCTCGGACACTACAAAAATAATATTTCAATAATCAAAGAAATATTACAAAAGAGAGAAAGAAACAATTTACCAAAGAAAGAAGGATGACAATTTTGGGATGTCAAGAACCAAAGGGGAGGAGCCTTATTTATAGGGAGAGGACTCCTCCCAAACCCACAAAACTTTAGATGTGGGACTTGATTTTGGCATACAACAATTATAGTGTCTAGAAGCTGTCCAATAGCAATGAAACTACTTGCTCGGTGCCCCCATACTGTTGGGTTTCTCCCACATCAGGTCATAGAGGTTGTTGGTTATTTATATATAGACTACTAGGAAAGCCTTATTCTTTGAACTAACTTTTGGATTAAAATAGGCTCGTGACACCTATTGTGAGTGTCCTTTGGTTGTTTAAAATCTCTTTTAGAAGTCCGAAGGATCCAACAGTGGTTTCAATGTTTGGGTGGCGCTAAAAGGGCCCAACAAGTGGTATCAGAGCCAAGTTCGAGCCGGGTTTACCTACGCCGATTGTTGTTTCCTTAATGGGTTTCACCTGATGATTTGAAAAAGAGGTAGGTGGTTGTCGTCTAATTTAAGAGGAGTGTGTCAGATGATGATGGTTTCGAGCCACGCCCGATGTGTGAAGGGGAATTGTTAGGTTTGTCCCGCATCGGTCGTAGAGGTTGTTGGTGACTTGTATATAGGCTAATAGGAAAGTCTTATTCGTTGAGTTAGCTTTTAGATTAAGAGGGTTTCTTTTAGTTGTTTAAAGTCCCTTTTGGGGGGCAAAGGGTCCAACAGTGGTTTCGGAGCTTGGGTGGAGGCCCAAAAGGCCCAACACATACCTCATAGCAATATTGAACTCTTTAACATCAATGGTACCTAGAGAAAAAAAAAAAGAAAGGATCAACCAATTTGATTAGAACTTTTTTGAATAAATCAGGAAGAGGCATATGAAATTAAATCTCATTCCCGATCCATCTGTATCAAAAAGCTCAAATGCTTCCTTTATTTCTTGTTTTTGCTCCGTTAGACCGTTGATGCCGGCCCCTCGGTTTATCTTTTCTAGATACTCCTCGGTTGAGGCTTGCCTAAGAGAATGTAAACATTGTACAAAGCACTTTGTAAAGAATTAGCTCATCAAATACATGCCTCACATGTCCTGCCCAAAACCACACACCTAATATTAAATTTGAAAACTACATTTATTTCGTAGGTAATGGAATTTGAGATCACACACTTGAACAAGCAAACATGTACACAATACCATTCGAATCTATGGATTTTTGACAAATATCATTTACAAAGATCATTTATATTCTCTTATACACTTGTGAACGTATCTTTTTTATGTTCGCCCAATATTTGGGGAAGATCCCACATTGATTAGGTTTTTCCTATTTTAGTACCGTAATAAGATAGTGTATGTCTTCTAGTTGGAGGAGTCTTATTACTTCATCTATAAATAAGAGCTCTATGCACATGGACATAAATTATTATTTTTTGGAAAAAGAAATTAGGGTTCCTTCATGGTGCTTTTGGAGACTTGGGATTTTGGCTGTGGAGAATAAATCTTCTCCATCCGTGAGGGATTTAGTCTATGAGAACATCTTCCATTTGTTTCCATTGCAAAGGTATGCACTTTGATTTTATATATTAATCAATCTTCATACACCAATGCTGTCACTTAAGCCATTCAATGTACAAAACTAGACTTGCTTCTTCTACACTCTCCTCTGCAACAGTCAGTCTTCTCTAGTCTCAATATTTCTGATTGTTTTCTCACCTCCAACGTTCATCCGATGAACAGTTTCTACAATATTTTTATCCTCTGCATCTAGTTCACGAATAGAACATTGTGCAGTAGAAGAAAAACATATACTTATACATCATAAAGAAAATAAGAATACCTAAATATATAACTTGTAAAACAGATTTAAAAAAGAATCTCTCTTTTCGGAATTACCATCGAAATCTATCACCGAAAAGAGAGATTCGTAGATCTGACTAGGGGTGGAAACAAGCCAAACCTGTTTACAAGCTTTTTGATTTCAGTTCGGCTCGTGCTCATTAATTTTGTGCTCAAAAAAATACTCGATTTAAAATGAATAAGCTCGTTATACAATGAACAGAACTTGAATTAAGGAGTGTTCGGCTCGACTTGGCTCAAAACTCAAGTTTGATGTATTCAAACTCAAAAAAATATTCGACTTGACGCGACTCGTAATACTATTGAGGTCACATTAAATTTATGTAGTGTTAGAAAAAAAATTTGATCATATATAAGTTGAGTACGAACCAAGTATAAATATTCGTTCGGCTTGAGCTCAGTTCGAAAATATAACGAGTTAAATACGAACTAAGTCCAAATATCATAAATTTTAGACAAGCTCGGCTAAACTCATTTTACATCAAGCCAAATTCAAACACATCTATGTTCGACTCAGTTTGTTTATACCCTTAGATTTGACAACGCCTGTCGGAATCAGACAAAGGCTCGAAAAAAAACGATTGTCGTCGGAGACGACCCGAATATGGACGATGTCCCTTAATTTGGAATCTGACCGGCTTATAAGCGTCCGGATATCTGATATTTTGTCAGATGTGATTTGTATTGAGTTTGGGTGGATGCATCGGATATGCATATTTGGAAAATCAGATGCTCGCATGAATCTTGTATAAACTATGGTATTTTCCAACTTAAATGATGATGTGAAGGAATCCATTAATATTAAGTTATTAACATCTTACTTATAAATAATACTAATCATTTGCATACAAGGGAGGGGGAGATATCCCTTAATTTATTTTGTTTGTCCGTTACCATGAAAGACTATTTGAACGTTCGACAAGAGTTAAAATTACGATAACAAAATTAGACTTTTAATTTACAAATACATGTGGTTTACTATATAAAATTTGTATTCGTTAATAATGATATTTCGTTTTAATTGCTTGGCTTGATGAGTCAGATAGTTTGGAGTTCTTGTAGAGTGTGACTATGGAGGTTAACTAAGTTTTTATGTTCTTTTACTTCTTTTTTTTAAGTATTGAGGTAGGCTTATTAGGGGCAAAAATTTTTTAGAAACCAAGTTAGGCTCCCACGTTTGAGAAAAGCAGCCGGTCGGCACCAACCGAAGAAGAAACAAAAGGCGAGGAGTGCATTCCAAGCAGAGAAGATCCACCGTCCCTTCCTTTCCCACAACCATTCCCTACTCGACGCGTTGACATTCCACATATCAACCATTTTTGCACCACGTCACAAGGCTAGCTATATATAGTTAAGTGCATGACAGTACGCAATCCAATAAGTCTACTAGTGCCTCCCCTTAATAAGAAACAAATCCTAAGAAAGAGAATTATACGTTAAAAACTTAACGTTCTACCTGTACAGAAAAATGCAGTTGTGCAGCTGAAATAGATGAGGAGGGCATCATCTAATAACGACATAAATAAATCATTTGATAATTCCCGCCGATGCGGGCATAACTTTCTTTCATCATTTGTTCTTAACATTCTTGTAATCGGTTGCAACTTGCATCTGTCTCCGAAAAATGAGACGATGAGGCTGCAGCAATAGTAGCTAATTAGGCGTTGGTGGAGGAGCATTTGAGAAGGGGAACGATGAGGCAGCTGGAACCTTCCCTGGTCATATACTTTTATCTGCAGTGCCTATGTCTTGGTTGGAGATTGGTAGCTTCCAAAACCTGGCAAGTAGGCCATGCATGGGGACTGGAAAAGGGCAATACTGAATCCCATTTTCGGATCCTAGCACTTCCCACCTACAAAAAACGACGACAAGAGAAGATCAGCACCATATGGGCAACAGAATAGGAGCTCTGATGACCAAGAGAACCCCACAATGACAAAGATCCTCCCTAGCGTCAAGATAAGTCAATGAACTTAACACCCTTCGCTATATCGGAAAAGCTCTACTTAGTACTCACAAAATCGCTCCCTTCCAAACAGGGTAGATGTGAGAATATTACAAGTTTCGGATTCTCCTCTCCCGTGCCAGGTGAAAACAAAGTGAGTGATTGTGTGTAGATCATGAATACATTTCATATGCACACATGAACAAATAAATAAATAAATATATATATATATATATATATACCTGAACTTGGTGACTAAGTGGTGGACCAAGATTAGGATCTCCAGCTTGGCAAGTTCGTTGCCTGGGCAGGAATGGACTCCAGTTCCAAATGGGATGAAAGTGTTGGGTTTTGGAGAACTCTGCATTCCCCATGATTGGCATGGAACCAACAATAAGATCAACAGTAGAATTTCCACTAACAATAAAAGGGAGCAAAACAAATGTAGAAGCAGAATCTTAGTTTTGTTAGATATTAAACGTACCTCAAATCTGGAAGGGTCGAATTTGTGTGGATCAGGGAAGAACTCGGGGTTGTGGTGGATGTTCCTGAAGAGAGGCATCACCTTCCACCCTTTGGGAATTAGATATCCTGTCACAACGTTTTGATATGGGTAGCTTTCTGTTAATTAATCTTTCCATCTCCCACAAAATTCAGCCAGTCAATCTCAATTGCCACAACATTTTGATTACCTTTGTATTCCACATCAGCGACGGTCTCTCTGAAGGTGAAACTAATGATGCTGGCCATCCTCAAGCTCTCCAAGATTACCTGCAGTTCAGAATTCAGCATATTTAACATCCACCCGTGCAAGGACAATTACTTGCAAGCCCAATAGAAGCAGGACAATAATTATAATAATAATAATAGCAGATAAGGAGAAGTTGCGACAGAAGAAGACAATGTATCAAACCATGCGAGTGAGAGGCATGCTTCTGGTTTGGGCCCATGTCAAGGGTCGTTTTCCTCCGCCATTTGCAACGATTATTGCCGTTTGTTCTTCCTGCACTACAGGATTTGGCTGTTAGTCTCTAAAACTAAACAAGTACATTTTTTTCACCAAGCACTTTGGTCATTTTACTTAATCTACTAATCAGCCGACGCAAAATGGTGCATGGGAACATCATTAGAAACATTACCCTCACGGATTCAAGAAGCTTGGGGTCGTCTTGGAGGTACTTGACGATCCATGTCAGAACGCTGGCGGTGGTGTCCTGCGCCGCGAACAGGACTCCGATGATGTTGTCTGCGATTTGCTCGTCGCTCAGTGTTTGCCCCTTGTCGTCTCGGTAGTTCATTAGACAGTCAAGTAGGTCCCTTTGGGCCATCCTTTTCTCCCTCCTCTCGCAAATGATCTCGCTCACGATCTTGCTCAGTCTTCTCCTCGCCTTTAGACGTACACAAGAGATCATTAGCCGGTTAGCGACATATATCTCTGGTTTTAGAGAAGCAGAGTAAAAGATAAGTGAGGTCAGTAGAAGCTTGGTATGATCATTACCAAAACGGCGTTATTGTAGAGGGTGCCGGGTATGTTGGTGGGAAAAGAGTTGTAGCCCTTGTCCACTATGCTGTAGTTTTCCTTGAGTTGCTCCTTGAATCTTGTGGCCGATTGTCCAAAGATTGTGAGGATGCCGACGTCAAATGAGAACTGCAAGTCCATGTATATATATATAAACCAGAAGGGTGAATATATAAGTTAAACGAACAGAAGACTAGCAGGTAATTAGTTGTGTACAGCATGTTCTGTGTACATGTATTAAGCAAGACATGAGGCGCTAGATGAATGAAACAACTAGAATTGACCAACCTTCTTCATCTCGTGAAAGGTGTTGACGACACAACCGCCGTCCCACGAGTCCAATGCAGAGACGGCGATGGCTTCAATGCTGGGGACGAGGCCTCGGATGGAGTCCGGAGACAGGGAGCCTTGGACGAGCTTCCTAAGGCGAGCATGGTAATCACCCTCGTGGAAGAAGAGGGCGGAGGGGCCGATCATTTGCTCCTTGCTCTTGGGGTAGGTGGACTTGAACAGGTGAGCCTGCTTCACCAGCACAAACCTTGCGGCCTCTGGACTCGCCAGCATCACGCATGGGCAGCCTAGCAAACGGGTCTTGAATATCTCCCCATACCTGCAACGTCAATATACACATATATATACATTCAAATCAAACTGATTCAATTTGATTGCATGTTTGGCGAAGAATATGATCATGTACACCAACTAAACGATGTGAATTAGACATACCGTTTCTGCTTTTGAGCAAAGAAGAGGTTTGGGTTTTGGGAGTAGAAGTGAAAAGTTTCACCTATGTAAGGCCACCCCATGGATCCAGGGGGTAGCTTGGCTTTAGAAAAAATGTTTCCTTTATGTTGCGTCACGAGATATACACATGAAAGAAAAGCAGAGAGGAAGAGGGTGCCGCAGACTACAAGGAAAAACATTTCTATTTCCTGAGGAAGATCAAGTGAATTATCGAATTCGACAGAGGTAGAATTGATGGCCAATCCCTGTTGGGACGCAGAGGTTTAGGTTGTTGTCTACGGAATGTGAAGGACTCGAGTATCTGCTGTCGGGTATTTATAGAAGTGGGGGGGGACTGTGTGGATGAGAACGAAGAGTCGGATAATGCATTGTGTGTAGTGTACTGTACGTATACAAGAATAGAGCGGGACTGTGAAGGGGGTGATGAATCAATCACCGAGGTTCAAATACCAAGCTATTTAGGTCGATATGAAAAGGGAAATTACGCATGTTCCCTTCACCCCAAGCAAAAATCTTACGTGAATCTCTCCACAGCAGCAGCCGCATGTTGCAAGAGTCCATGTGTGTGGTGATGAAGATTTTTGACTTCTAACCGGTGAAATCTGATTGTGATCTTCTCATGGATCGATCCTTCGCGCTATGCCCAGAATGTAGGAGAGATAAATTAGCATGCACACAAACGTATTGATCTTTTTTATATATATATTAAAAAAAACGTAGATTGAATGAAGCTCATTTAGGTAGAACTAAATTAAAAATCAGATTGATAGAACTCTCCTCCTCTCCATCAGCATGATAATATGTTCAAGCTGCAAGCGACTATAATCACACTTCAACTTGATCACTTGACCGACCGTGCCACCTACTTCGTCCTCGCCTTTCTACAAATCTCGCTGCTCCACTTAGGGAGTATGTGGAAGATCGAAATGCCGTCCATTTTTTAATTCCAATTTAGAATGTGTTGTAAAAAGTTATGACAGTTGTCATGCTGAAATTTTATGATCTATAAAATATGCCCACGCAACCAACGGTGGGTCTTCGTGGGATGGATTTTTATTAGTTATGAAGGGCTCGTCTTCCGACGCCAACTTAAAAAATAGAATAATAATAATGAAATTCCAGGTTAGCCTGTGATTAACTTAAATATTATTGAAATATAATATGTTTAGATGCGTGAAATCATTTACAAAAAATTTTGAGATCTAAATCTTCTTTGTGTTTTAGTTGTCAAAGAAATTTAATAAAAAAATTTATTTTTTGGTTAAAATAAATCTATGTAAAAATTTTACAAATTAATTTTTTTTAAATATAAAAAGAAATTGAGAAAAATTTGAGAGACTTAAGTGGGAAAAAATATTTTATATTTTTATATTTTTATTATTGAAACAGATAAAAGAAATTTTTAAATTTTTTATATAATTTTATTTTATTATAATTTTATTTCCAATAAAATTATTTTTTTATTTATATAATTTTCAAGCTAACCAAATGGATCCTATGCAGTGAATAATAAATTCAAAAATAATTTGAAACGTGTCTCTATCACTAATAAATTCAACCATGAAGATCCCAGAGTGCGTTTGTGTCCACTAACAATTACCGAACTCAAGATTTCAAAGTGGCCACTTTAAGATTATCATTTCACTTAAATATTTGATTTTGAAAAATCTTTCGCTCAAAGTCAACATTTTATTATTATTATTATTATTATTATTATTATTATTATTATTATTATATATATATATATATATCCTCACTAATTATACCAAACTAAATTCACAAAGTTTTTTATGATTTGCAAATGGAAGAGTTTGTCGGTTGTAGCATTTATTTTTATTTGATTACATACAGATGTCACTAAGTTTTAATCACACATCTTATATATCAATTGGAGGCATGTTAATCTCATAAACTTTTAATTATTATCATTCTTTTTATATGGGCACGTTTGGTTGACTTAAAATTATATAAAAAAATATAAAATTTGTAGGTCACAAATTTTATTATATTGAAATATCTTGAAATTTAATCAATTTTTTTAAAATTTCACTCAAAATAAGTTTTTATAAAAAATATAAAAGCAATAATTTCTCATGAATAATAAAAGAAATTAGTAGAAATTTTGAAAGGTACCTGTACATGCATATAAGAAAATATATTTTATTTTTATCTTATTTTTATTATCTAAGCATGTAAGAATTTTTAAAAAATTTTAAATCATTTTATCTCATTATATTTTAATCTCGCATAATTTTTTTATTTATATTATTTTTATGTCAACCAAGCGGATCTTAAGGAAAGATTTTTCTTTGGGTGACTAAGGATTGTTTGGAAAATCTTTTCTTTAGATTATATATAGATTTCTCTGTTTTTGATATATATATATATATGTGTGTATGTTTTAACCTCACAATAATATTTAAAGATAATTCTAACTATTATAAAATAAATGCAAAGCTGTCCGTTATTATGTTATATATGCGTTTCTTTTGATTGTGACAATATATAAGATCGAAAGATAATTCTAGATGTTGCAAGGATAATTCCAAATCTTTATAATTTCCCTTGAAAAGTTCCGGCTAGCTCTTCCTCCGCCTTACCCCTCTATTTTGTTGGTTATCTCTTATGTGAAGGTGATGCAGACATGGCCAAAGATTTTCAATATCAATCTCTCCAGGTAGCTACAGCAGATATATATATATTTTTTGGCCTAATTAGTAATGCACTTCAATTCAATTAGCATGCGTTGTCACAAGCTATGATAGTCGTCATGCGTAATTTAATGCTAGGATCCATGTGGCCACGTAAGGCCGAATGGGAAATAGGAAGGGCTCGTATTGCCTTGTCTGTTGATCTTATAATTAGGCTAATCAAATTTGAGGTTAGATTTTTCTTTCGGTGGGAGCCTCTGGACTCCACCGCGAAAGAGTGGTGACAAACCTGGCCACGTCGGTTTGAAAAAAAAACCTTTGCCGCAGATTAATTTTAAGCACACCCAATTTTGTACGCACCCTTTTCCATGCCCCCCAAACGTGGCACGCCGGCTTGGAGAAAAATTTCAACAAAGTCACACCAAAAAAATTCTTAAAATCTCACAAATAAAAATCTCATTGATAATTATGGAGGAAATAACTATCTATGAATTTTACTAACTAATTATTATTTTTTCATGAAATTTTTTTAATTAGTGGGCTTTTAAAAGACTATATTTTATTTAAAAAAATTTCGTTTTTGTGTTGCCATGACACGCGCACCCGAGCAGGGCGTACCTCCCAAGTGGGAGAGGTGTGTCCAAAAAACTTGCCCTTCCTACGGTTCTCCGGCCCACGGCGGGGCCTAGCTCGATCTTTACCTCCCATCCAAGCAAACGCCATGGGCCCCACTTGTGTGCCCCCATCGGACGGCAAAGAAAGCATGACTGGGACCGATCGCTTTCAAATCATCAAGATCCGGGCGGGCTAGGTTGTACGGAAAATCAAAACTAGATTTGAGAACAATCACGAACGAGGGCCACTACCGGCCGACGTGACGTCAGTTACCGGTGACCGACGTCAGGGGAATGGGACGTCGCCGTCGGCCTAGCTGGCAGGACACGCGTACGCACGCTAGTGGGCCGTTTCCAGAGAGTTCCGCTACGCTACGAGAAGCAGCCGGAGGGCAAGGGAAAGTCGGATTGGTTGGGTAAGTGGGCGGACCACTTTCGGAAATTACCTGGCCCGGGCCGGCTCGTCTGTCTCTCTTCTTCCATAGTTCGGGCCACGGTCGTTCTCATGGCATTTTCCGGTGGTTTTCAGATTACTCTGTTTGGGATGCAGAGTGTCCCCTCGTAGGAGAATGACCCCTGAGTGATTGAAATGGATGTTGAGTTGCTTGGTGCTGTGGTGTCATGCACTTATATTGCCATGCAACGTTGTTTTCTTCTTTCTAATTTTTATACCATGAAAGTTTGATTCATGTTCAATTGTTGATAATTGTCGACACATTATCGTAGTAGATCCTCCTAGCACCGTGTTGTTTAATCTAATCAAGGTCTCACTCATTGCGAATTTCTGCATCAAACCAATTATGAGTAACTCATGGCCATGATGATTGGATTTAAAAGTCAACAATATCTTGTAGAAGATTAGAAGGCCATACCTTGCTGATTCGGACGTCAGCGTAAAAACTCTATTTTAAGTCGATAAACTTCCCGACTTTACCTTCACGACTCTATTATTACAATTCAAAGTCACGAGGCAATGAGTTTCTCTCATATCAAATTCCACGATATTTTTAAAGAGACAACTTTGTAGTTCTCTATTTTATTCTTTTAGCAAGTAATAGAACCTTTTGTCATATGAGTAACAGCTTGTGCATAATTAAGTCATATATTTGTCAGTTTTAGGTCTTCCGAAAAAATGTAATACTCGACCATTTGTACATAATTAAGTATTAGCAAAGAGAGTTGATTAATTCAAGGTAGAGGATCGATCCTACGAATAGCAAGCTAGCACTAGCGGGCCCTTGTTCTGATAATTTAATCCCCCGCTCTTTCCATCTTTAATGTGCCTCTGCTTTCCATAATGGTAACATAAGTTAACATTATTATGTTTATAGTGCGCATATTCACGGGTGGATGGTAACCTAGTTGACCTGATTCTTCATCATTAATTGGCAACAAATCATGCAGGTTAATATGTATCTTGAGATCATGAAAGTAGATACATTAATATGTTCATCATTGATCTCGAGATAACTATAGACATACCTTGAGAAAAAGAATTAAGCAAATTATAAAAATGCATACATGATATAGTTTTAGTCGTTGTAATTTGGTCCCTCTAGCTTCCAACCTTAAAAGTGTTGCACTGAGAAAGACTTAAAAGAGAAGTCCTGATGACATTTAGATGGTCCCCTTGATTATTGAGGAAGATAGGTCTTCAAAGCAGCATCAATGGTGCAGCCGACGCTTTTGATCATTCCCCATCACAGAGAGCTGAGAGCGAGATGTGCATGGCATGTTCTTAGTTTTTTGACTACTTTGATGAAAAAGGGATCACTTAATACGTTGAAGTTCATCAAAGCTGAAAAATTATTGAGCCTTTTTACAGCTGGATGCACCATAGAGTCGGTCGAATTCGATAATTTGATCAGATTCTTCGTTTTCATCATCGTATGGTCTCGCTTCCTGCCACACATATAATATCACTGCTTTCCCCGGCCCCTATCTCAGATCATATATATGCTCCAGCCGTATGAGACAAATTAATATTGTCCCTCTAAAACAAAGACAATTGACATAAAGCTTCGCATAAAGCAAAAAAAGAAAGAAGCAGAACAACCATAACAAATATTATGCAAGTCTGGAGATATATGATCGAATCACTATCAGAATTTTCGGCGAGTTTGCACTATATGTTACGAGTGTAGAATATATTTCTTAGTTGCACCAAGTTAATACTTTGATCTTCTAATGCTCTATCGGTTCTTATCTTCGCAGCATTTTGGTTCTTATATCTCGCAGCACTTCACCATCTGTAGGAAAATTCCATGGCATTGGAAAGCAGAGATCATTATTATGATTGTAAGACAACTATAATATTGGTGTACACTTCTAATAAGTTTCGCTATTTCCGATTGGAAATCACGTTCCAAATGCTTATCTTTTACAAAACATAATTCCCATGCACAAATAAGTGCATGCTTGTGCGTAAGAATTGCGATGGAAGAAGACGTCTGATAATCAGGGTGTTTGCTTCCATGCAGACTATGATGGCTCATTTCTGAGTTTGGTAAAGTAGAATTCAAATAAATTATTGACAGATAGCTTGAATACAATAAGGTGAGGGAGAGGGAAACGCCAAAATATTGTTTCAGTCGAATAAGGCGTGCCCTATGGGTGATCTTCAAATCCATGCATGTCTGTCAAGCGATTGAGAGAGTGAAACAGAGCTCAAGTGGCTCCAAAGGTGATAAAATGCGTAACTTTAGAATATACGGCGACCGACCAAGCCTTAGATAACTTAGTTAATACAAAATTCTTTGGTAGTCTATCTCCGAGGATAAGTGAGAATGTTAACCAAGTTTTTCTTGGAACTCGGTGAGAACAGGACAAGTCGATAATATTTCTGATTAGCCAAAGGCTTAGTGAAAGGGGAGATTGATAAAAGCATCTGCAATGCTTGAATTATTGCATATGAAAGATGGTTGATGGCTGCTAATCCTAGTTTTGTCAAGGTATACGTGGAAGAAGCACAATTTGTAAGGCAAAGGGATATTCTTCCACGATCGAGTGCATGCCCCTATGCAAGATTTCGATCTTGCAGGCTTCGCACTAGATTTCTTGCGGTGCTAAACCGCAGTGCTCGTCGCTTCATTGTTAGCTGGCAAAGGGGAGAGGGGAGGAGCTTTTTGAATCCTAGATTTTGTCCACAGATATGGAAGCTCCGCAAATTTGATGCTTGCTTTTTTAACTTGGACGGGAATCTGGAAAGAAGAAACTGTTTTCTTTTGGCGTAAGGCGGAGACAGCATCGAATGTTCATTCATGTGATGGGGTTTTGTTTTCTAGCCTTTGCTGGTTTTAAAAGGACCATTTCATTATTTAGTAATAGTAGTACCCAAAGACGGGGGTGCCGTTTTAGTCGGGTATTTGTTAATTACCTGAATTTAATATATCAAATTCGATTATTTATTTTTTAAATTTAAATTATTCTAATCCAAACACTACTATTTATATTTAATAAAACTTAAACCCGATCATTTAAACCTAATTAAGTATTAAGTAATAAATTTAAATAAAAATTAATTAAGTTAAATGGGTGTGGGAACAGGTAAAATCGATCCATCTATTTGTTGGTGCTAATTGTCATCAGCTAGAGTAACCCAACCATACGAAGACATTCAAACCCGCTACTCAAAGCAAAGTATAAGCGAGCAGAGCTTCGCATAGAGTTTGCAGCATCAATCACAAAATTTTTTAACTCCCAAGAAAAGGATAACCGGTCTCTTCCTCCTGTAGTCCAAAAAATCATCGTCGGGCAGAGGTTGTGCCGCAGCCGCCGCAAGCTCTAGTCAAATTTTGCAAAAGAGGCAAATTGAAGCTCGGTGCAATCAGAGGATTGAACCGACTTGCTAAGAAAATGCAACTATAACACAACCATTCCACCAAGAGAATAGAAAAGGCAGTATATATTCCTGCAAAACTGATAAGACTATGGAATGAGGATTCTTGCCTAGGAGAGCAAGTGCCGGAGACTCCACAAAGTAGAGGTTGACATCAAAAAGATGAAATCTCGCATGCTTGACAAACCTGATCCACAATAGTGCCGCCGTTGGTAGTCATCCACAATAGTGTCGCCGTCCTCCACACTCCACTGCCGTCACGGTCGCCATCATGGTCGCCTTCCACAGCCGTTGCCTAGCGGTGGTGTTTTACAATAAGCTTCGGGTGTTTTTACTTAATAAAACTGGTTACCCAGGACCGGGTATCCGGGCATTCCGTACCAAACCCGACCATATATAAACGGATACCCTGTTCTCTAAAACCAAACCATTTATCTGCTAACCGACCCGGACCGAACGGGTTTGGTCGGGACCCGACGGGCACCCATACCGAAATAGCATAAATTACTACGTTTAGATATTTTATTAAAACATTTCAGAGCATGTAAATATGGATAGTTGCATGTACTGTTGCAAGTTTCTTCCCAATGGTTCGTCATTGCTGATACAAACTCTAGACTCTGGAGTAAGGGTGCTAATTGAGTGAGCGAGCCGAATTTAATATGTGTTCGAACTCGGCTCGAATAGTTTGAAACTCGTTCGAACTCGAAACTCTAGACTCTGGAGTAAGGGTGCTAATTGAGCGAGCGAGCCGAGCTCAACATGTGTTCGAACTCGACTCGAATAGTTTGAAACTCGTTTGAACTCGACTCGAGATCGAACGAATTTTGCACATACATGCTCGAGTTCGATTCGAATATCTTTTATATGTTCGAGCTTGACTCGAGCTCGAATATACTTAAACTATTGAATTTTTGTGAGCTCGTTCGCCCAGCTCGTTCGTTAGCTCGAAACCAGCTCGATTAAAAGTCGAAAGTACCTCACTATCTTGAAGTCATCAAGGTGAATACTTACCATCTCAACTATCTTGCTTCTTTATTATATTTTACATATATATATATAATATAATATAAAGACTATATTATTATATTATTTTATCGAGTCGAGTTCGAGTTACAACCGAGTCGAGCTGAGTCGAACACGACTTTGTTCAAGCTCGGCTCGTAAGATTCGAGTTCGAGTCGAGTTTGAGTCGAGCATTTAAATGTCGAGTTTCGAGTCGAGTCAAGCCGAGTCAAACGCTAAATGCTCAGGAGCTGGCTCGCTCAATTAGCAATCCTACTCTGGAGGTTAGGGAAGGAGTCATACACAGATTTTGAGAGCTCATTTTAGTGGATGGACTCTTTAAATTAAATCAGTTTAGGGCTCTATTTATTGGGATTACAATCACCGGATCGGTCTATTCTGCCAAAGTTATGATGTAAACAAGCTGTATGGGCCTTGCTTTGGGTAGAAAGAAGCATATGGGCCTAGAGGTTGCTTTAAGAAGTGTGGGCCTTAAGAATCGTATATGAGCCTTCCCGAAGAGCGAATTGGATATATATTTATTTCCAACTCGAGTGGCGTGGGCTTCATCACGAGCAATGGCCTCGCCTTTTTCTCGCGATGCCTCTTATTTGTCTTGCTATGAAAATTAAAAACGCGATCAAAGGTTATTTTCTCGCAAAAAAATTATAAAATGGTTAAAATAACTCTTTTGCCTTACAAATTTTTGTTTTCTTTCTATGTAATTATAAGATAATAGTCATTTAAATATATTTATTTTTCTTTTTTCTTCTGCTACTAAACAAAGGAACGGATGTGCGGCTACTATACTGAGAACTGTAAACGGCAATGAGGTCACAACGATTTATGATATATATAAAGTTATCAATCAAAAATTCGATCCAAATTAAATTGACTAAAAATTAAGCAATTAAGAGAATAAAAGTTATAAATCATTTAATTAAGATAAATTTACCGGGTAAAACACGTTTTCTTGGGAAAAAACAAAAAAAATACCAGCATGTCCACCAGGTGTTTCATTAAATCTCAAGTACTAATTGTTGGGAATAGTCTTACATCCAAAATAAATATGAGTTAACGCTTTATTAAATGCTAAGAATTGAATTATTTAAGTGGCTAGTTAGCCATTTTGAATAAGACCCAAATATTTTTAATAACATGCACAGTTATACCGTGTGCGTGTGTGAATATAAGCCATCCTATGCTCTTCAATCTTCTTTGCCAATCCTCCATGATGTCTAAATTTCAAATACATACTATTACGATATGAACATGAAGTAGTTAAGAAGAACTTGACCTGCAGGTTTTCATGGTTGCTTTGGTTGATGTAACCCCCAGTGACGCTTTTCTTATCTTGTGTAATCAGCAAAGACTGAGTCTTTTTTTTTGTTCTCTTCAAACGAAAGACTTTTGATCCTTTTGTGAAGTCGCTTTAAAATGCCAGCTTATCTCGTGCGGCCGTCTATATGACCACTGCTTGAGCTCATTAAGTTCTCAATGGGGATTGTCATGAAGTGAACATATACATACACACCTGTATCATGGTTGCATGAATCGGAATCAGAATCGGAATCGGTTTTCCAGGGAGTCGGAATCGGAATCGGAATCGGTCTGAATCGGTCAGGAATCGGTTCAGTTGAATCGGTCTAAATTAGTTTAATCGGTCATATATAATAATTTGACAATTCATAATATAAATATATTAAGATTAGGTATTGATGTTATTTTGATATTATTCTGTGTATTATAGTTTATGATATTTTTAAATATTTTTTAAGATTTTTTAAAATTATTTAGAATTAATTATTATTTTTAACTCGAGTTAGACTCGAGTCAACTTTTAATTACGAGAATGCCACCCTCCGATCTTTACCCCGCCGCTGCCGGCGGCCCGGTCGGCGGCGAGTCTCGCGGCGGCGATGTCGGAGGATGTCGGCAGCCCGGTCGGACGAACAGTAGGCGGCCGGAGTCGGCGGCGATTCGTGCGTCACAGCCCGATTCGGTCCGGCCACACGTCGGCGGCGACGTTGCGAGGTCGGCGGCGAGGTCGGCAGCCCGGTCGGCGGCGAGCCCGGAGTCAGGGACTCACGGCGGAGGGCGGAAAAGGGCGGCGGCGGGCGGCGGTGTGGGGGAGCGGGTTTGATTTTAGGTTTTTAAAATCCAAATTACCATTTTACCCATGCTTAAATAATTTAATAAAAATCATACCTAAGGTATTTTGGTAATTTCTTAAAAAACCGATTCCGATTTAAATCGGCCGATTCCGATTCCGAGTTAAATCGGTCGGAATCGGCCGAAAACGGCCGATTCGTGGACCAATTTGGGGCCGACCGAGTCGGCCCCAAAATTGGATCGGCGTGACGCCGATCCGATTTAAATCGGCCGATTTCGTACAGAATCAGCCGATTCGTGCATCAAGCTATATATATATATATATATATATATAGGTATTTAGCAGCTTTGTCTACAATGTCCCTAATGCACGGCTACCACATTACATTAGAGAATGCGAAGTAATTTGCAGTCATCCAATTTCCACTTGACGTTGGCTGTCGATTAATTATTTTATCATAAAAAACGTTCTTGGCCAACATGCAGCTTCTATTAAGTATATAACATCTCTAAATCATACGAGATGACAAAGTAAGAGCCAAATAAAGTGCTATAATCAGCTCAAACGCAGGTGTTGAACTAAACCTCTTATGAGTGTGTTATTAATTATTTTAGATAAAAAAGATAAATTTGTTTGGACATCATATGTATATATTATATTTACATCCTATTTATCAACTCTGGCCGCAAAAATCTTGTTCAAGAATTGGGTTGGTAATGAAAATTTTTCTAACGTGGACTATAGGCGTTTTAGTAACAGGGTGATGAAAATTTGACTTCGCCCGGGAATTTGCACACCTACTTCTTTCAAAGACGGTAACGCGTATTTCACCGCTAATTTCTTCACATGATTTCATCACTTGCTGCTCGATAGGGTCGAAGTTATTTATGTATGCTTCTGTCAATTCCTTGCAGCTTCTTCCTGTTTAAAACAGTATCTGAAAAATGATCTAAGATGGTTTCTCTGGTTTTGTAAGGCTGCTTTTATTCTTCTATTTTGTATTAGTGTTGTAAGTTGCAACAATACGAAGAGTGAAGGAAAGTATCTTAAAAAAGGAGAAAAAGATGGTGACTCAAATTTCAAAGGCCCGCGTCACGCAAATAAGTCAAGAACAAAGACCAAAATTGCTGAGAAACCAAGTGGAGAAATTCTACAAATTAGGATCTACAACCTGGTCTGATTATGTCGATCAAACTTTTGGAAAAAAAATGACCTTGTTATTTATTTTGCAACTCAGTGAATGCTTTTAAAAGGTATTTCTACAATTTTTATAGTTTGCTAATGTCATGCTATTCTAATTTTATATTTTTTAATAAACAGGCCAAAATATTAAAACCAAACACCCTTAAAAAATTTTAAACTCACATGCAAGATAAATAAATAAGTTGTCACATGCATGCATATGTTTTTTAAAAAATAATAATAATTTCATTTATAAAAATTGAATATAAAAAGAGTAAAAATTTCTTCTAGTTTAATTGGGTATAAGACACTATCAACATTTAAAAATGTATTGGTAATAAAATTTATTTATTATCAAAATGTTAAAATTAGCATCGTATATACTTAATAAGGGATTATTTTTAAAATGTTGATTGAGTAACAAATTTTTATTGGTATAAAATATAAAAAGAAATTCTGACCAACCGACCAATTACCCAAAAAAAAAAAAGATGTGTCCAAATTTTGCCACGTTCCACAATCCTAACCGTCGACCACACGACAAAATCGAAGAAGCTTCAACCATCGCTAGATCTTTCGTCCCCGCCTTTTTAACCAACAACTCCATCCCTGCCTCTCCTCGTCCTCGTTCTCGAATTTTCTCGAACTCAAAAGGGATATCTGATCTTCTCCCATCATCCCTTCTTCCAAGCGTTATGGTATTATCACAGTGGGATCGGCGTGGTCTGTGATGGAATGTTCGTCGCGGTGCTGCAACTCATTCGCTGTTGTTCTGAGCAGTTCTGAGAAGCTCCACGGTTTCTACTGCTGGGGGTGGGAGTTCCTCACCGCGCTCTTGCTCTTCTCCAAACCCGGCCGAATTTGAAAGTACTTGTCATCGTGCTGTTTTCCGGCTTTTTTTTTCTTGATTGGGAGGGGGGATCGGAGGAGTAGTTTTAATTGGTAGACTTGGCGGGGAATTAAAAATGGCGCAGAAGTGCTTGCCGGCGCCGTTTCTGACGAAGACGTACCAGTTGGTGGAGGAGTGGAGCGTGGACGACGTCATCTCGTGGAACGAGGACGGGACGAGCTTCGTGGTCTGGAAGCCCGCCGAGTTTGCACGCGACCTCCTCCCCAACTACTTCAAGCACAACAACTTCGCTAGCTTCGTCCGTCAACTCAATACCTATGTACGTACTCTTCAACTCTTTGATTCATTCTGTCTTTGTCTCTTCTAACACTTTTTCCATCCCTACTCTCTCTTTTTGACGTTACAACGACGTCTTCGTTTTGGTCGAGGAATTGGTATAGGAATTTGGACTTATCATTTAATGCAATGTTTTTTGTTTAATTTCTTATTTTGTTGACCCAAAAGATAAGATCTTAGGAAGTCATGACCTCAAATTTTCTCCATGTTTATCATCTTGGAAGAAGGTTTTGATTCTCTGTTCAATGATGAACGAGCTAAGGAAACCTGCTGGGATTTTGGGTGGTGATGGCAGGGATTCCGAAAGGTGGTGCCCGATCGGTGGGAGTTCGCGAATGAGTGCTTCCGAAGAGGGCACAAGGAGCTGCTCTCCGAGATCCAACGGCGCAAGTCCGTCGCCCAGGCCGCCGGCAAGTCCAGCGGCCACCTTAGCTCGGTCTCCAACTCCATCAACGACGAGCAGGGCTCGTCCTCCACCTCCTCCCCAGTTCAGTCGGCCCCGGCTGGCGGTGTCGATCTGTCGGATGAGAACGAGAAGCTGCGCAAGGACAACCAGCAGCTCATCTCCGAGCTCGCCCGCACGAAGAAGCAGTACGAGGAGCTGCTGACCTTCCTCTCCAAGTACGTCGGCGAGGATGAACTGAGGAGTCTAGCGACGGGCAATCAGGGCGGTGTTGTGGAGGAGGATGGGAAGACTAGGGAAGAGGAGGGTGAGGAGAAAGAAGAGAGCTTGAAGCTGTTTGGGGTGTGGTTGAACGGGAAGAAGAGAAGGTGTCCCGAAGATGGGTTTATTGGTGGTGGGGCTGTGCCCAAGGAGTTGAGGGTGGATTTGAAGGAGCCGTGGATGAACATCCGCTCTTCCCGCAGCAAAGTGTGCATCTGATCAACCCAGGAAAACAGAGATAGAGATGGTAAATTTTAAGCAACCGAGATAAAAATATCTGGTTACTAGCTCTAATATCTGCATTAATTAATTAGGAAGCCTTATAAATTACAAGCTTTTGCTGTCGTGGGACTCTAAACTATCAGTCCGGGCTTTTTTCTTTGGAAGCAAATCCTTCTTGCGAGCAGTTCGCATTAATTTCCTGAAATGTGTATATGTTTATTATGCTTAATTATGATTGTAATAATTATTTTACGGTTGTTTTGTATAAGGCATCTATAGCATCTGAGAAGGTAAAAATGATTTGAGCATATTGTTGGCTTTTTTCCTTAATTAACGACCCAGAAGTAACCAAAAAATTGGTTAGTACGAGATTATCTGCATCATGACCAATCTAGCTGAGCACGCGACCATAGCTTACGGGGCCAGTCCTGTTAAAGTTAAAGCTGATTAGCTCTTCAATTAATCACATCGTTCCTTTAACCAGATAACAAACAAGTGGTTCTCGCTAATAGGAAGCATGTTTGTGTACCCCGCTGCCCAAAATCTTGGCTTAGCCTGCCGTGTACGGCATAACTAGCCTTGACTGTTGTTCTTTATGGTGACGTTAGGGACTCGCTGCACGTGGCTTTGAAGGGACCATTAATCATCTGGGATGGTAATTGCTTGGTTATAAACTTATTATACGTTCTAATCCACTTCTACTTATTCTACCTATTTCCTGCTTAAACCTCTGACAATTCATGGCAATTTGTCATGTTTTGTACTCCATCGCGCTAGATGGTCGCAAGTGTGTTTGGTGAGGTTGTCGGGGATTTGGCTTTGCTACCTCTTCGAGAAAGTTGACACCCGCGCGTGTTTAAGCCTCGTGATTAGCGTGGGCGGAGCAGTAAACAAGCAATGTTTTTTAATCTTACCACCGGTTATTTGTTGCTAATATAAATTTGTTGCTATTATCCGTTAACTCCAATTAGCCAAACAACCAGCGCAATATGCAGGGGTTGACACAATATTACATTTAAGATTATTTATAGATAATGAAATAATTATATGCATAGCCAATATTATATTAAATTTATTTAAATTAGTCCTCGCATGTTTGTGATTGGAATTGTGGTGTAAAATATCGTCTACAATCATTTTAAAAAAAACAAATTAAGGCAATAGAAGAGAGAAATAAGCTTTCCACCTCAAAGAAAAAAATATAAGTTCGAGTATGTAAAATTCTTCTTCCATCTCTTTTTTTCCAACTGGCATAAATATATTTAAATTGTATAAGTTTACAACTCGTCATTCACCAATGCTCTAAAGATATGGTGTAAATAACCACCACCAAAGTTATTCTATCTTCCCAGCTGGAAGGGCACCTTAGTTGTTAAGGTCATTCATCCAAATACGGAGACACAGTACATACGACTAAGATGCGATGCCTATGCCTCACCAAGGAGCACATGGCTCCTTCTTCATGCCAAGTTCGTAGAGGAAAAGTAAAGCTCCTGTTTTACATTGATAATAGCATGCATACCAAGTTTTTTGGTATCAAGTTCAATGCCATGTAGAAATGTAAGTCCATGCTGGCCATTGAGATACATGATCACACAAAGAAGATGATTGTAATTATCGATATAACATAGCATCATATTATTCAATTACTGATAGACAAAAAAACTGCAACCACAAATTGACCTTGCATCCTTTACACCTTTAAGTACTTCGGAAGGAGTTTTGAAACTAAAAATATAATTGTTAAATAGTATCATACTATTAAAACATATAAAATAGTGTTAGGTTTATTTCATATCGGTCATTAAATGTGTTGGTAAATTGTATATAAGTTAACGAGAAAACCTTATTCTCTAAATTAATTTAGATTAATAGAGGCATATGACACCTCTTTCAAGTCCTTTTGTGGTCCAAATGGCCCAACAGTAGTGTCAAAGCCGGGTTATACTTATGCCGACTATAATTGTCTTTTTTATGGGTTTCGCTTGATAATTTAAATGGAGTTTACTAACTGGGTGCCGTATAAAAAGAGATTATCGGACAATAATGATTTCAGAATCGTCCGATGTATGAAGAGAGTTATTTAGTTTATCCCACATAGGTTATAGACGATGTTAGTGCCTTGTATATAAACTAATGGGAAAACCTTATTCTGGACTAGTTTTTTAAATAAAGAGAGGCACATGACACTTTAAAAATAAGTAAATGACACTTATTTTAAGTCCATTTTGTAAGCCCAACAAGTAATATCACCTATTTTAGGTCTTTTTTACGAGCAACAAGTAGTGCATCACTATCTCTTTGCTTTGAGGGTAGTAAGCTAACATTCAAGCTTTTAAAGTGAATAAAATTAATATGGCTCATTATTTATTTGTAAATTATACATCTTAGGGCAGATCTTGGTTATATTAAAGCATATAGGATCTAATTTGTTTCTACTTGTACCAGTCTAAAAGCATGGCTTAATACCAAGTAAAACTGTATCTATAAAATAGGAAATCAACTTAAAGCTTTCTGCAATCTAAATAAGCAAAAGAATAAAAGGAAATTGTCAAGAAGTGTTTACCTCTTTGAGTTGCACATAACGAACCGCATGTAGAAGGAGAAGGATGCCAACCTCAAGGTGAACCTTGAGGTCGCAGTTAAATATTTTCAACTCTTTTATCAATGATAAAGAGTTGATACATTATGAACTTGATGAGGCCAATTTAACATATTTCATAATTCTTATGTAAATTTGTTTCTTACTGCTCGTTTTACGTTTTTTATTATATTTTTGTTAACTACGAACATTTGATGTGTTTGTGGAAATAATTGAGAAAAGTGTAAATACTTGTAAATGTAAATATTTGATATGAATAAGGATATATTAGTAATAACGTTTTGAAAATAATAATAATAATAACGTGTTTACCCTTATTTGATGATTCTATAACAAAATTCGGCTGTATTTTCATTACCCACCATTTAAAAATTGCTGCACACACTCTTAACAGGTTATAAAAATTAATTGTTTAAACAATTATTTTTTGTAGTAAAATCATTTTTAAAGTGATGATATGAATGGAGCAAAAAGTTAGAAAGCTAAGAGCCCAAGACAACATCCTTCTTCACAACCGAAAATAAAAAGATTTCTTATTTATAATATTATTTTCTAATATAAAAAATTATCTTTTTTGAGATATATATATATATATATATATTAATTCTTTTCTGATAAAATCTAATCCAAACTTTTTTTCTCCAAAGCATCATATCCAGCCCAAGTAATTATAAATTTGAAAGTCCTCACCATATTATCTCGTTAATTTAATATATAATATCATAATTACTCCACGCAAAAAATATTTTTAATTACATTTCATATCATTTTTTTAATGGAAAAAACGGCTGAAAACAAATTATAATTTCTTTTGCGTATTTCTTATTTTATTTTTCTATTTTTTTCCAATTTTACATTTTGTTAAAATATTTTTTTATAAAAAAAGTAAAAAGTAAAAAAAGTTGGAATCCTGAGTTTGACCCCCGGAGGGAACAAGGCACTTCCCAATCGATCGGAACTCTCTGAACACGTTGCGATTCCTTCTTTCTTCTTTACCATTTTCAGTCGCTTCATGAAGTCGCGGCGGCGCTAACCTTCCCAACAACGCTGGCGGGGGCGGCGGCGGCGGAGAGAAGTATGAGGGAGAAGCACCCGGCGGCGCCGGCGTCGGACGGATCGCCGGCGGGCGGGCGGCGAAAGTGGTCCAATATCGTGCCTCTCCTCGTCTTTCTCGTCGTCGTAGGGGAGATCACCCTCCTCGGCCGCCTCGACGTGGTCAAAAACGCCGCCATGGTCGATTCCTGGGCGCACAGCTTCTACCCCTCCCCTTCCTCCCCGTTCTCGTGAAGACCGGTGGAGAGGAAGTGGTTGTCGAGGAGGAGGGGGAGTGGGTCGGTGCCGGCGGGTGCGAGGAGTGGCTGGAAAAGGCCGATGCTTTGAATTATACTCGAGATTTTGGCAAAGACCCGGTTTTTGTTTATGGTGGAGAGCAGGTTTTCGTTTTTTTGTCTCCTTTTAATTGAATAATTGGATGTTGTTACGTAAATGAATGTTGAAAGATTTGAATTTTTGGTCATCAAAGGGGTCACCATGGGGGGGCATTCGAAGTGGAGATTAATTAACTGTGTACGAAGTGTGTGCACCCTACTTTTATTGAATTTGGTTATCATCAGAATTCTATAATGATTGAAAATTTGAAGCTTATGCGTTCTAGTATCATTATGGAGAGCATTTGTAGTGGAGAGTAATGAACTGTGTATCAAGTTGGTTGAGTACTTGTATTATTGCTGCTAATAAAGATAGTGTAAATGGGAATGGTTATATTTAGGTGTAAGAAAACTCAATATCTTTAGAGCCAGATTTGTAGTGGATGATGATAACTTAGTTAAATTCTCTCGAGCAAGAACCTTCTCTTGATGCCTGCCCTATTATAATTCATGGTTTTTCTCCAGCTTAGCTAAGATATGGTGTGGACAGAGATGATGGTGTTTTTAGTTCCATCTATATCCGTAAATTTCTGATGGCATGTTAACTTCTCCATTCTGATAGATACAAGGGTCAGGCAGCCTGATTTTCTTTGGAAAAACCAATTACGATGCCGGTTTACTATAATTAAAATGATTATTTTATAAGTTTATTTATAGCTTTTTTAATGTTGTCTATTTTATTCAGGAGGACTGGAAATCATGCTCTGTGGGTTGTAAATTTGGACATGCTGCTGCCCCCAATAGAAAACCCGATGCTTCTTTTAGTCTAATGTACGACCAAAAATTGCTAGTGTCCATCGCTCCATGGAGTCTGCACACTATTATCCAGAAAATAATCTTGCACAAGCACGCAGGTGGGTAAGAAATGTTTATTATAATTGTCTTTACATTCTGTTTCATATAAATAATACTGGGAAATTCTATCCCTTTGTAGAGGTGGTGGATTTGGAATAGCCAAACGAAACAAACTTTTTTTCTCAAGTCAGAATGGTTGTGTGTGGTAGAAATGCTTGAGTTTGCCAATTAATGATGCAAATACCACAATAGGTCAACTAAGGTCAACACAAAGGTAGGTCACCAAGTAGTGTCTTTCTACGTATTGAAAAATTAACTATTTGATATTATATCTTGAGGTTCTCTGCATTCAGAATTACTTGATTTTACCAGGCTATGCATCTAACATATTTTCATTTTAGCATAAAAATTCTAATCACATGATCAAAATTCAGATTTTTGTATGGGAACATTGTGGATAGCAGAATATATGTTGCATTTCTTGTCTGCTGCATATGCTAATGATAGTTATATGAAACTTACATAAAAATCTCTCTCACCATCTAACATCTTCCTATCTTTGTTAACACGTATCAACACCAGTTGATCCTTTTCCTCCATTCTTATGTCATATAGGAGAGGTTTCACTGTACTAATGACCACTAGTCTCTCATCTGATGTTCCTGTTGGCTACTTTTCATGGGCTGAGTATGATATTATGGCTCCAGTGATGCCCAAAACTGAGAAAGCTCACGCAGCTGCAGCTCATATCTAATTGTGGTGCCCGGAATTTCCGACTTCAAGCCCTTGTTGAACTAGAGAAATTGAATATAAAAATAGATTCCTATGGTGCATGCCATCACAATCGCGCTGGACAAGGTGTGTCCATAATGATTATTTATGATCTTCATATATTTTTTTTCTTTGAGCAATAATGCAGTTTTTTGGGTGTGCTATCTTCAAGTATTTAAATGTCACCTATAATGCAAATTGTTTTCAATTTTTTCTTTAGTTTATACTTTTGATATTGAAAAGTTTTGCCTATTGATAATTTTGTGGTGGACTTTTAGCACTTACAATTTTTTTTTAAAAAAGTGTGTACCATTGTTTGCAAGACTATTATAGGTATTGGTACGATATTACCTGCATTTCTTAGACATTATTATTTTATCTGGAATTTTGGTATTACTGTGGCTGTAGAATGATGCTGCAGAAGTCATCAAGAGTAGGGTTTTGATTTTCCAAATCTTGTTTCGTTTCTGGCAATAATGTGTTTACTCCAGCTTTTATTACTTTGTTTTGCCATGATAAAACTGAGAAGTTGTTTTTCTTTCTTTTTTTCTTAGTGGATAAAGTACAGGCTTTGAAACGCTATAAGTTCAGCTTGGCTTTTGAAAATTCCAATGAGGAAGATTACGTTACTGAGAAGTTCTTCCAGTCTCTTGTTGCTGGTATTGAATATCTCTTGTTACATAAACCACATTCTTTCTTTTCCTTTTTCTTCGTGTAATGTTGTCCTATGATGCATCAGGAACCATTCCTGTGGTTGTAGGTGCTCCAAATATACTAGATTTGCTCCTTCTCCGGATTCAGTACTACATATCAAAGAGTTGTCTGATGTTGTGACCGTTGCAAAGAGAATGAAGTACCTTGCAGAGAATGCAAAAGCTTACAATGATTCCTTAAGGTAATTTCATTTTGTATTAGCATTAGCAGTTCACCCATAAAATTTTATCCTTTATTGAATCTGCAAGTATTAAGGGTAATGGGCCTACTCACTTAGTTAGCTAATTTAGACAATTATGGCTCAATTACCATTAAACTGCATTTTAACTATTGAGTATGTGGAGAGTGGGGCATTGACAGTACAAAGAAATATGGTTAAACATGTGCTTTGTGCTTGTGGAATAGAATATGCATTTAATTGGCTTCATTATGGGCTCGCAAATGTGAGTGCAATCGGTCTGGATTTCTGTCTTTTGGTAAACATTTGATGGGGATTTTAGTTTGACCATGTGAAAAATCTGTAAACTCCCTGTGCTGAAGCAAAGATTTGATTGGCCTGGTTCATCAGCACTTTACAATTTTCCAATTGTAGTAATATTTAGGACTGTTTAAGGTTTATCATCAGCACTTTACACTTTTCCAAACCGTTTTTTTGGCTTGTGTAAGTCTAAATGCTGCCCCTCCCTTTCATTTCAATGTTATCTCTCATGTAGAAATCATTAATGAATTTTTCATAGCTTCATTGCATGATTTCTCTTTATAAATTTTTTAAGTGGGAAAAGGAGGGAATAGACTAGACTTAGTCTTATTTCTGTTCCCTGAGCATTCACAGAATTCAACTATGACATAATTATCGGGCCTTCTTGGCTTGAAAACACGATTAAGCTAGAGAAGTGGAAAAATGACTTAGAAGCATGACCTAGGATGTTTAGGCTGTTAACGCTGGAAAATTGCATGACTTTATACTTGTCAAGTTTATTTATTTAGGTGGAAATATGAGGGTCCGTCAGATTCATTCAAGGCAGTTGTTGATATGGCGGCAGTCCACTCCTCCTGTCGTCTTTGCATCTTCCTTGCCACAAAGATTAGAGAACACGAAGAAAGAAGTAATTATGAATTTCAAAATCGGCCATGCAAGTGTATTGGAGGCTTGGAAACCGTTTACCATTTATTTGTTAGGGAGCGAGGGAGATTTAAGTTCGAGTCCATTTTTCTGAGGTACATGCTCAAACTACTGTCTTGTTTTGGCCTCTTATCATGGTATCTTTTAAATATCCAATTGCATTACTAGGTCCGGGGATCTTACACTGAAAGCTCTGGAATCTGCAATTACAAGGAAATTTAAGTCACTTGATCACAAGCCTGTTTGGAAAGAAGAGAGGCCACAAATGTTGAAAGGAACTAACCAACTTAAAATACATAAAATATATCCTGTTGGTATGACACAGCGACAAGCCTTGTTCATGTTCAAATTTGATGGAGATGAACATTTTAGACAACACATCAAGCAAAATCCTTGTGCCAAGTTTGAAGTCATTTTTGTCTAGAAGGCTAACTGTTAACTGTTGAAAGTTGGCATTTACGTTCTTGGAAAGTCTGGGCCCTGCCCGTCGCATTATCTGCTCCTGTCAGCTTATGGCAGCCGCTATTTATCTTCACAAGGCCTTATGACAATTTTCCAATTTTGTCTTTAAGGATATTTTGAAAGGGGCGATAACCTTTTCATCCACTGGTTGGAGCTGATACGTTCTAGGGCAATTGTTTCGGGATCAACCATTGTACAGTTTTTTAGAAACCTCATTGATTAAACTTGTATTTTCGGCCGAGACAGCCAACTGTATCAGCAATAATTTTATCATCGATGATAGATTTCTTAACCATATACGAGTATGAATCCGCTGCTGATCTACTCAACTACGTCATATAGAAGTGCATGACTATGATCTTTGAACTGACGTTGGCTACGATCCTTTTGAAGTGAACAAAATTAGAGCAGCAGGCGCGTAAGTGATGTCTGTTTTCGATTTTATGGGCTTGTATGGCACTATATGCAGCTGGGCCTTATGAAATCAGATGGCATATTATTTTTTTTCCGAGCGGTTAGCATGTTGTTGAAAGGAACCAAATCTTATTCGGCTTGAAGATTGAAATGTGCAAGGCAATACATACATACAGAATTAGAACAAACAAAACCCATGAGCTCAGGAGCCTTTTGGTTGATCAGAGCCGCTGTCCATCAGATTGGCTCCTGAACACCGCTCACATCCTCATCTGCAAACTGGCAACTGCGTGAATGGGACCATTCAACGTCAACCTACTGCTTTTGTCTCGTTCAAACCGCTATTGAATGTGGGTGGGCATCAGATTTAGATGCGTCGAACCTCGGCGTCCAACCCACCCCCATATGATGACTCCGATGGTAACAGTAGTAAATGCTGCATCAGCACCACCGTAGGCAACCATGACCAGTTGCCATTCTGCCGGCCTTGCCCTCCGTTCTCCGACCACCGAGCAGCTCGTGGCGCAATCAAACAACACTTAGGGGACATAATGGGCCCAAAATCAAGACCACATGTTTGCGGTGGGCAGCAAGGCGAGACTCGGATGGATCCCACCTGGGAATCGAAGAGAAAGATAGTGTTCGTCAAATTAGGTGTTCGATTTGGATGTTGTGTATGTAAAAGGGTAGGGAGTGTGTATAGTGTACATGGACCGGGAGACATGAAAAGGAGAGAACACCCTACGCCCATGCTCCCAATGTTATGTATCGTCCATCTTTTGTTGACAGTTCTGGGCCAAGGAGATGGAGTCCAAGGCCATGTTCACGTCCCGTGATGGTTCACCTGCTCCATTTGACGGCAGCATGAATGACCCACCGTTGTGTCTTTGGAGGGGCCGATGCTGTGTATGTCCTTGTCACGGGTCGAGTTCATGACTTGGAAGGTGTTCGAGACCATGCCATGAGCCATCACAGGCCATGTACCTTATCTTATGACACATCTAATTCAGTTAACAAGTAGCTCGATGAATATTTGTTAGGCAGGAGTTCGGCCTTGAAGTTTAAGCTTTCATTTCTGAATATGAAGTTATGAATCGATTGATTGACTCGGAACTCTTAGTCATGACAGGCCAAGCACAATAATTCTGCAGGCGATGAATTGGATTTATCCAGAAGAAGTGCAACACTGTTCTTATGCATAATGCGTGCTAAAAAGACCAAATACATCGATCAATCCTAGAAATCGTTCCACCCAAATTCGTTGTATCAGCTCAAATTTGGTCTCAACATGAGAAGCGCCCCCTTTTATGAGAAAAAAATTGTATTATGTTAAGCAGATTTAATATTGATTTTAAAAATCAGTATAATCGTAGTCAGTTGAATCGCTTGTCCTCACAGCTCAAATCATTAGAAATTTTTAATATATTTGGCGGACAATTCCGATAGCTAATCTTCCAACTACACTTCTAAGAACCTACTCAAATACAGCATAATTTAGACAATGTAGCTCGGAATGTAGACCCACCAAGTATATTATGAATCTTTAATTAGAAAAAAAAGGATATATAATATATGAATACGTCGTTGATAAATCTTAGGAGTGAGCTGCTCCAAGTAACCAACTAACCCTTGTCATAGTCATAGGGCCGCCTCTACTCCCTCGGCCTAATCAGTCATCTCGCCGTTCCTAAACCTAGCGACGGCAGTTCGGACCTTTTTTGGGGGACGGGGGTGAATGAACCCACCCGAACCACGCGCCCATGCTTTGTTTGGATGTTCCTTTCTTCAATCCTACGCAAATTCGATTTGGAAGGCAACAGCTTAATTAAAAGTCTTAAAACGGTCTTAAAAGGCTTTTAGGGTCATCTGCGGATCTTTTAAGAACTTCTTGTCTAGGTTTCTATACTATATCAGCCTTAAACTGGAGGTCGATCATGCCTCAGATTCATCCCCGATTCCCTGGCATCTTTCGCTGGCATCGATGAAGTGCAACAATCCAATGCGCTGCTCTGTCCGCCTTTAACGTTATAAAATTGCAAAAAAGGAGGGCGTGCGTGGGATTCTCGGAAAACGACAGCAGGGTAGCGACGCCCCGCCACCCCCGAACACCATGAGTGTCCTCGTTATCTTTGTCTTTCTCTCCCTCTCCCTCTGTTACAACCTCCGTCCCAAACTTCCACGCCCAACATTTGCTAGCCAGTTTGCTACACACTTGCGACCTCACGCCTCACAAATCACTTAGAGTCTACGGCTAATAATAGCTACCGCCATCGTTAAATCAGATCGATCAGAAAGGTCGAGTTTGTTTACGGTCTGGGGCGTGACCCGTGCGGCGCGGAAAGCAGAGGATTTGATGAGGGGATGATGCATATTGGTTAAGTCGTTCACGGGTCCGCATGAGTGGACTTGTATATTATATTAATATATGCTTTCGTACCCACCGCCTTCTTTTTGTTTAATGTAATGTATGAAATATGAATCAAGTAGGATAGTAAATTCTCCAATCTAACAGAATACGAACATATCAGATCAGACACCAAGTCATTTAGTGAATCAAGTCCAACAAAGTCATTTAACGTGTGCACCGTGCGTCCTTGGCCCGACACCCCAGCTCTTGCGTTTAAATTTTGAACCGGTAACTGCTTGTCCTCCCTCTCGCCTCGGAACAGTGGCATTAATTCCCCTAATGTTATACCAAGTATATGCAACAAACACTCTTGTGTTTCACTTATTTGGCGTGTTTTGATTTTTGCAAAGCTAGAATTAGGAGGTTGAGCAGATAAGTAATTAGTCTTTGGCTTTGGCCAAACGAGAGAGTTGTGATTTGTCTGGTTTGGAAATGTGGAGCAGCATATGAGTCTGCCCCTCCTTAAATGGCACGATTGTGGGAGTGCCACCGCCCACGGCGGAGCACTGCTCTATGTCCGTCGAAGACGGCTTGCATTATGCTGATTCTGCTGATCTCGACCATGTGATGTATGCTGCAAGGTTCCCCTTCTAGTACCTTCTCTTCCAAAGTAAATCACCTGATCATCTCTTTTCCCCACCTACGTGCTCCCCCAAGTACTACGACCAAAATTGTCGATCTGCTTTAGAGTTAGAGTTGTTAATTTGTCCATCAATGTGGATGATCTATATTGACCTTGCCGGAGCTAAATGAAGTAGTAGTTAAAGAAAGTTAAGACGATGGTCAAGTGAGCACAATACCAGGTTCTATTCTAGTAAAATCAAAATGTGATCCAAAGTGAACATCACTAGTTCTAGTGATCGACGCTTTATTCCCTCCCCAAAAAAGTGCTAGATGATTTCTATCTGCCCATTCCGGTTGTTGTAAATGTGAGCATCGCCTCTAATAAAAATAATAATCTGTGAATTGGCGTTAGTGACATCGTATTGATAATTTTGGATTACTTGGCGAGTGGGTGCTTCCCACCAATTCCTTTAAGAGAACAAAATTAGTGAAAACACATCAAATTTTTTGAAAACATGCCACCCAGCTCATTTTCCCTGGGGTGAGCACCACATCGATAAAATAATTATTTTTGAAAAAAATAAGAAAAGGACGAATCGATTTGTTCGAGGGTCGAGACGTCGGATTCACGACGTCTCCTCTTTTTGGAAACAAGGCCAACCCGTGCGGGTGAGCTGGGAATCCGAGAAAGGTCCCACTTGGTATAGACACAGCATGCTGATACCGAGCAGTATTCAATAATTAACGGGTTTAAACATGCACCTATGTTGGCCATGTTCATGTCTACTGTCTTAATAAAGTATTAGACAAGCTCAATTGTATAGCCTTACTAGTATTCTAGATGCAAGTCACTGTTTCTTTGCATTTATGCTTTGACAAACAAAAAAACACTTACTTACTCGTCTGGCTCTGTAAGATCCTACCTTTGAAGTTACACTTGTGCATCGAACTTCGATTACTGTGTGATTTCTGTGAGGGTTCATAAAATAAGTTGACAAAATTAAATATCGTTTTAATATGTTTATATTTACTACTTTCGAAATATTTACAACGCGTTTCCCAATCTCTCTTTCTTCTTTTCTTTTTTTTTCAAAGCAAAGATTTTAAAAATTTATGCGTTGTATTCTCGCCGGCAACTACAACGCTGGCGTGACGCTTTCGACCAGCCGACCGATGCGCTCGACCATCTCTGGCGAGAGCTTCTTCGCCGGCCTCCGCTGTCTCTGCGTCCGGGTATCGAATCCCAGAGCGTCGGAGACGTCGGCCGAGCTCCATCCTGCTCGCCGGAGCTGGCCGGAGAGCCGGTCGACTGTCAAAAGGAGGAGGTCGAAGCCTGCCTGCCGGTCGACGAACATCTCCACGTCGTCGTCATCCATCTCCTCAACATCGGAGCTGCCGGCGCCGGACGTGTCTGCGCGGCACATCTCCGTCACATCCGACTCTTCCCATCCGCCCTGTTTCAGAACAGACCCGATCTGGTTAAGGTATTCGTCCACCCATTTTGGGAGCTTCGGCCCGCATGATATCTCGTAGTACCGCTTTGACGTCGACGTCGTCGATGAAGACGACGACGAGGAGGAGCTCGAGCTTCTCCTTCGCCAGTGATCCGCCGCGTCCGACCAGAACTCGATCCACCGGGGCGGCTTCCCGCTCGAATCAAGGCTCCGACTTGACAAGCTCGGCGACGACGACAACGGCGACGGGGCGGAGAAAGAAGCGGGCTTCCTCCTCTTCTCCGATCCGACGCGCTCGAAGAAGTCGGTGAGGTCGAACCCGCAGCAGAGCACTTGCGTCTCGTCGACGTAGAAGATGGGGTTCCCGGCCAAGGAGGGGGTGGAAGGGATGTAGCAGTGGTTGAACAAAGGGACGAGTGGGGGGCCTTCTTGAGCTGCGACCGGGCCGAGCAAAGGGCCCGGTTGGGGTCGGCCGGCCTCGCGCCCCACGAACGCGGCCAGAGCGAGTTGCGGGAGACCTGGAGGGAGACGGCGGCGGTGGGGAGGTCGAAGGAGGCGGCGAGGTGGGCGGCGCGGGAGCGCCAGTCGGGGAAGCCGGGGCCGACGGGGAGGCCGGCGGAGAGGACGGCGCGGAGGTCGGGGGGAAGACGAAGCCAAGCTCGGCCTCGAGGCGGGCGAACTCGGCCGGGGAGAGGCCAGGTTGGACGTCGACGTCGGCGGCGCGGAGGCGGGCGACGACAGAGTCGGCGAAGGAGGCGAAGGAGAGGAGCGACTTCCGAGCCGGACCAATTTTGGAGGTGGAGTGGTTGGCAGCAGCCGCTGCAGCGGCTCGGGAGGAGAGGCGGCGGAGTCCGGCGACGTGGGCCGGGGTGAGGCCGGGGGTGCGTCGGTCGACGTCGACCATGGCCGGCAAAGAGAGTTGTGTGGGTAGTGATCACAAGTAAGAGGTGTAAGAGCTTTCGCTCTCTTTCGGCGTTTGGAAAGGTGGTGCAACTGCAACTGGGAAAGGCCTTTATATAGCCGTCGTGGGTCACCCCACCTAAGTCGATTTTAGTAACCCAACTTTGTCCTCTTCCTGCTTCCTGCTTCCTGCTTCCTGCCATATAATTCTTATGTTAATGTTTGTATATGTTCCACTCTTGTAATATAGTTTGGTTTTATGGCATAAATTTCATTTCTTTTGAATCGATTGAATGCTAGATTGTTGGTGCGAACTTGTGAAAGGCACCCACTTGGGACGAGCTTATTCCAGAGAAATTCACGTGCAGAGCACGTTGATGGAAGCGTCTGTCTCCTCGCTGGACTTTCTGATTTCATGATCTACTTGTTTTGTTTATTTGCTTATTTATTTATACACCACTTGGTGGTGTGATTACGAAATACGAATGGTTAGATCATTTAATCACGTTGTTAGTATTACGCCGGCCAAGCAGGTGTAGTTTGCCCATGCAAGAGAACGTAAGGCACGGTAACAACAACGATGTGCAGTAAAAATGCAGCGCCCACTTGTTTTGACCAATCGAAGGTATTCGAGTTTACTGTTCTTTGCTTTGGCACACTGTCACGGATTGCACATTGGGGAATTACTGCCATCGATTCAAATTATCCAACTACGAGACGAGCGATGTAGGAAACAATTTAGGCAATTAGCATGGACTATAATCAGCCGTTTCTTGTATTAACACATCATTTGCTTTCTAAGTCAGGAATGCCAACCTCTTCCGATCTCCTCTTGATGCAATTGAGTTGCCCTTTTTTGGATTACGGACTCTGTATCACCATCCTGAACTTGTATTACTATCCCTTGATAGAGGTAAGCCGTCTTCTGTTAATTCTGTACAAGGTTCAGATGAAGTGAGGGCGGTGAGAGGAGTCTACTGGAAGCAATAGAGGGCCATATACTCGATGAGAGTCACTCATGTCCACTTTGCAGAGCGAGTGGCAAAGAGCAGACATATGTACAAACTGCAGCCTACAATTGTTGAACATTTGATCACCAGAGACTGTCTTCGAATTATGAGTGAAAAAGAGTGGTCGCTGGTTCGCTCTACTAGGCAGACAATCTGAGTGATTGAGGCTGGACTTTCTAAGAAGAAAATATTACTCTTTACCTCATATTAACAAAGAGGAAAGTCTATGTATCCGACTGTACTTGATATCGTCCTCTTGCAAAATAAAAATGAACAACTCCCCTTTCAATTGATAGCTTTCACACGTATTTGACTTTGGATCGAGGAGCTCCATGCTTTCACACTTTAGTACCGAGTATTTCACTTAAGTTGGTTGCATTAGAGAAGTTGAATATTGGAAACAAAGTTACCATCTTCTAATACGTAGGTTATCCCATCCTTCTAACTAATAAGATATTGGTACGAGACTATCTCCGAATGTGTACGTAATTGGTTTATGCATGTGCAGTCTGGTATTATTCTGTTCTAATTGATTTGTTTTAACTAGCAAGCCATGGCTATTGAGTGACTTGGGATCATGTACTAAATTTCATGTGTACCCATTAATTTGTTTATGCATGTGCAGTTTGGTATCATTCTGTTCTAATTGATATATTTTAACTAGCTAGGCCATGGCTATTGAGTGACTTGGGTTCATGTACTAAATTTCTTATGTACCCATTTCTTTCTGAAAGTTTATTTGCAGTTAGAAACGGATTGAACACTACATTTACTCAACATAACCGAGTATTTCATCCTCTCAAATCCTCATTTATCATGTCTATTCCATTGGTTAGACAGTATACATATATCCTACGCTCTCGACCACCATAGCGATGCCCTTTCTCTGCTGTTTGTTTTCTATTATCCTGCAGTACTTTCCGCCCTGATTAATTCCCAAGACCGTTTTCTACTATATCAAAAAGATTGAAATCCAGCGCCTAAAAAACTTTAAAGGAGAAATTCTGGAAGTATCAATATTTTGATGTTGTACACAAAAAGCATACGCATGCTCAAATTAATGGAAGCGCTATCATAGGGAAAAGCCGCTTCGCTTAGACTCTAATACATATTTTAATACACCTGTGGATTAGGACATTCATTAAATTAACTCTTTGCTAGATACAAGTATACAACATCCATGTGCTTCTTCAATATATTAATGGCTTCCATTGTTGATAGGGTGTTGATAGGTCGTAGATTTCATACCTGCAGAATAAGTGGTTGTTAAAAGCTACAAAAGGGTCTTAAGGGTGTATCATTGCATCATTATGGATGGTTATAAAAAATGGTTAGATGAATATGAAGATGCCAATCTTAGCTTATAAAATAAAATTATTGCTATTGCTTTTATTTCTGGTGGCTAATGGCAAGTATTCTTTTGAAAGAAATTACTATAGCAGATTAGTCAATTTAGAAGTCACTTTAATTTGATGATAAACTTTATGCCTATCTTGATATAATATAACACAATTATTTAGATGAAGGTACCATTTGCCTAGTACTCAAGTTAGTTGCAGTCTGAAGCTAAGCCAAACAGTTGGTATTCTTCTTACTTTTAAGTGCATGATAGAGGTTCATATCAAACGATGAAAAAGAGTGAATGAGAATGTGAACACCTTTGCTTGATGGAGATGATTATTCGTTTCATGCTCTGATTTGTCAATTGAAAGCGCAGCCCCTCGTGTGGTGAAGAAGACGCTGCTTTACTTGTGATTTCAGAAGCAGCATAGAAGCTAGGCAAAGTTGAGAATTCATCTCACTTTCTCGTAGACTTGATCAGTACACCTACTCTCTCTAGGCTAAAAGCTTGAGGCAGTTCACACAAATAGGCCGGTTTGCCTATTACAGTTTCATTGATGTGGAAAAAAGAGAATTGCATAGAAGGAATGAAAGAATGGACAAGGAAATGTGTTCATTAAACTCGATTACTTTTCTGAAAGATGGATGGTGATTTTATAAAACAAGGAAAGGTATGCAGTGGCCTCAAGTTCTTGAGGTTCCAAAGGGCAGGGTTATAATATGGAGTCTGTAATCAATAAGGTTTGTGGAAGACAACTAGCCATTTATCATGGAAGCCATAATCTTTTTAACGACGATGATGGAATCCATATATCCATTATATTATACATAGAAGCTATGTGGCTGTTATATTTGATCAGCGGGTTTCAATAAATATATCCTTGACAATGACTAAAAATATCAAATATAAGAATCTTTTTGCCATCAACAGTTCAAATTATATGCGAATAGGAAGTATATTATTTTGCATCTGAACTGTCTCCAGTACACGAAGAATTTGTAACAACAGTCTTCAGCATATGCTTTGTCAAAAAAACTAAAAACATTGGTTATCTCAATTTCAAAAATTGGTTTGTACAAAAATACCATTGATTTCCCCCTTGGAAGAATCATTCAACTTTACGGGAAGCTTCGAAAGCCCTGCGCTTAAGTTATAACCATAAAGGTATACTGCTATCACGCTTTCCAAAAACTAGTTCTAGTTCTATAAAACGAATTACCTTTAGCTCTGGCACTTCCAAACACTAGTAGTTCCAATTAAATGAATAGAGTCTTCATGTTTTGACCCCTGTCATAATACCCTTTTCAGTTTTAATCCTTCCACATATTCCAGAATAGGATAGGGACGCAAAGCAGAAGCATTAAATGGATCCATCCAGAGGCCCAGATCACAATTTCCATCAAATTTTAGAACCAAACAAGAATTTCTATGTATCACAAACTCAAACTTCTTATTTTCCCCACCAATGAGCTGAAAAAAACCTAAGTCAGGAATCGGGATCATGTGTTGTTCACAGTATCTCATCTTGAGCTGAGCTCTGTCGAATATATCCTTATGGGAGATCCTTTCTGCTTTAGATAGCGATTGGTCTGGATAGAAACTCATGCCAGTGACAAATCAAACCCATATTGTATCATCAGCGCCTTCCAGCATGCTCTCATTTCTATTACGTTAACCTTGCAAAAATGATCTTGGATGACAAATATTTATAATCCAGGTGCTGCAAAATGAAGCAAAGTAAGAAATACCAAAACCAAGGATGTAAGCAATATTCATTACCAAAAATCTCTACAAGAGCAAATTCCATTTTTGAAATGATGAAAGCGATTTGAGTCTCGAACAACAATCTCTCTTTCTGTAATTAATGATATGAACTTGGTTGCAGTATGACAATCTCCACAAACTCGCAAGTTTTTGAAAATGTGGATTTGACTTTTTGGAGGTGTACTAATATTCCCAAATGCTATAGCCAACCTCTCACTATGGCTGGTAAGAATATAATCTTTTTCATCTTCTTCCACGTCTTGCAACACAAAACTATAGTCCGGCACATAACCAAAGCTCTTCATCTTGATCAACAAGGTTCTTAGTTCAGTATAAATATCTTTGGAATCAGGATGAGACTGGTTTCCCGTGTTAAAAACATGAACCTTATTCCATACCTCAATTGAACTCCATCCAGGAGTCTTTTTCAACCCTCTATTCTTAGCCAATGACCTCACACTGTCCACCCCTTCCCAGTGCCCAACTTTTGCATATATATTTGATAAGAGAACGTAGTAACCTACATTCTCTGAATCGATTTCAAATAAGTGGCTTGAAGCTATAGCACCCAACTCAACATTCCCATATATCCTGCACGATCCTAAGAGAGCACCCCATACACCAGCATCAGGTTGCATGGGCATATTGTTGATCAACTTATAAGCAGTATCTAGGTTACCTGCCCTACCAAGTAAATCTACCATACACGCGTAGTGTTTTACTCGAGGCTCAATTCCATACCTTTTACTCATCGTATCAAAGTGATGCTGGCCCTCCTCAACAAGACCAGCATGGCTACAAGCAGACAAAAGAGAAACAAAAGTTATATAATCAGGTTTAACACCTTCGTGCTGCATATGCTGGAACAGCTGAAGTGCTTTTTCACCGTAACCATGAATTCCATGGCCAGATATTAGTGCATTCCATGGAACCGAGCTGCTCCTTGGAACTTCTCTGAACAAACTCAGTGCTTCATCTAACCTCCCACATTTTGCATACATATCAATGAGACAAGTTCCTACAAACACATCTGCCTGCAAACCAATGTGAATGGACCTACCATGAATTATTTTGCCTTGCTTCAAGGCTCCAATATGAGAGAACGCGGGGAGAATACTAACAAATGTACCCTGGTCTTCAACAAACATGCCATCCTTGCGCATGAGGTGGTAAACCTCAATAGCTTCACTGGCACATCCATTTTGTGCAAAGCCAGTGATCAATGTGTTCCAAGCTACAATGTCTTTAGCAGGCATCTCGTCAAATAAATTCTTGGCATTATCTAAGCGACCCAATTTTGCGTACATATCAATGAGTGCATTCCCAAGAAAGATGTCATCGCAAAACCACCTCCTTCTCATGACAAAACCATGCACTGATTGTCCAATTTTAGTATCACCCAATTGAGCAGCAACAGAAAGCAAGCTCACAGCAGTTAATACATCAGGTCGTAATCCACTGTTTGTCATTCCACGGTAAAAACCAAGAGCAGTCGACGGGTGATAATTCTGTTCATAAGCAGCAATCATAGAATTCCATGTCACCAAATCTCTGATCTCCATACGGTCGAAAATCAAATGCGCCTCTCTCGTACATTCCAATTTCGAGTACATACTAATCAAAGCATTTGAAACGAAAAGATCGGCATCGAGACCACATTTTACAGCATACACATGCATCAACTTCCCAATAGAAAGCTCGTTCAATGGCGCACATATGGGTAAAACACTGGAGACAGTCACAGAGTCCATCCTTTCCCCATTCCGGTACATGTCCTCAAACACCACGAGAGCTTCCGCGGCCCTCCCATTCTGACAATACGCAGATATCATTGCATTCCACAGGCCCGTATCTCTCACCCGCATCCCATCAAAAACCCTCCTAGCATCGTCCACAACCCCAACTTTCGAATACAAGTGCAACAGAGATGCACCAACAAAGACACCATTATGAAATCCCAGCTTCACAACATGGCAATGCACCCTCCTGCCTTCACTCAGCCCCGCACAAGACTTCAAAACGACAGGGTAAGTAAAGAAATCAGGACGGGCCGATGAACGTACCAACAGGCCAGAGTAGCAATCCATGACCTCCCTGACCATCCCATTCTTCATGTACGAAGACATCATGGAGTTCCAAGCGACAATGTTCTTGTCGGGAATTCGGTCGAATACTTGTCGGGCGGCGCCCACGTCGGCGATGTCGGCGTAGGCGTTGAGCAATTTGACGGCGAAAAAGACGTTGCGGAATCTGCCGGAGCCGAGAAGCAGAGCATGGAGGGGCTTGACGAGGCTGGACTTGGCACAGCAACGTCGGAATAAGAGGCCGAAGTCCATGAGTTGGAGCTTTTGCTTTCATGGCGTATACATATGAGTCCTCGTACGCCTCTAACGAGACGAACATAAAGATATGCCGTTTATGTTCGGTTCTTCTTCGGTGGACGTACACAGCCTTTTTAACCATCAAACTCCCCTCTCTTAACCATTCATGATTACATAAATTGTCAAAATTAGAGCCTTCTTAAAGTAAAATTATGATCTTAATTATCTACTCATAAAGATGCGGGCTCCTTGCTTTAAAGTACAAATAATAATTTGTTACAAGGCCTTACAACTATTAGGGTCAATGGTAAGGCCCAGTCAGATGTAAATATAAAGAATCTGTTATTTATTAAATATTTTAAATGACATTTAAAAAATTTAATAATAAATGAGGGCCACTAAAACATTTTTCATAAAATTATATCAGAATTATCAATTTTATTTGTAAAAAATATCACTAATCATTAAAAAATAAAGTGCCACGAATCATTTAATCGTAATCAAAACCAATTAGACAAACAGGATTGGTTTGTAGACATTTTTTTATTTTAAAATATAAATTTTTATAAGCATCCTTTAAATAAAACTATAGAAATTAAAAATAGAAACGATAAGGACTTAATTTACGCTCTCTAAGCATAATTTATGACCAAGTTCATAGAGCGCGCGGTAAAAGGCTCTACATTAGTATTAGTATAATATAACAGTGTTAGTATCGGCCATTACAACGTATCAATCAATTAAAACCGACACAAGCGGGAAAAGGGGTTCTTAAATTGCCACAATTATTGAGCAGTTGACTAATTGCCCCGCCTTAAATGCATGGCCATATCCGACAGAAAAAAGTCAAAAACTTATTGGTCCCGAATTATAAAAAAGTCAGTGATACGTGGGATTCTCTATATTGACCAAGTCAATTATGATATTGTTCTCGGAAAAATTTAACTTTCTTCTACCGCTGTTAATTTAGCGAGTCTAGCCGTCCCATATTTAATATTTTACTCTGTTTAATTTGATTCGATTTAATATAAAATTTAATATTTAAATACGTGAGTTCGAATCTTTTGAATCGAGTTTGAGCAAAACAGCATTCGATTTGATTTGACCTAGGTTACAATTTAAATTTGATTCGTAATTTGATTCGATTAAATAATATAATAATATAATCTTTATATTATATATATATACTAATAAATTTAATGGTAACTAGTTATATTATTTATATATAATGATATCCATATTATTTGTATATTTTTATGTAAGTTACTTTTGATTTTATAATTGAGCAAGTTTTGAGTATTTGAGTTAAATTTAAATATATATATTTAAAATTTATTAAACTTTAATTTAAATTCAAATAAATTTTAAAATATTTAAATTAAATCTTAAATATAAGTTGAACTCGAGTTAAGAGCGATGTTTTGGTCATAAAACACTCCAATGGCACGCAGCTACTTCTCTCAGAGGCGAAGTTGTGCACATGGATTGCTACCAGAGGTGTCGTCGCTACGAGGGCGACGGTACGTACCAATCGTGTCTTTATGAGACCACCGACCGAGGGACCGAATTGTTAGATGGCATTCGATCGTTGGGACAGGCATGCATTAAATTGAATTTTGTCCGTCCTTCAAATGACTCCCCCACCTCATCTCGTCACTTCTCGCACACCATGTGAAAGGTTCAGGTGGAGAAAATTTTCAAATTGACAATTCCGACGTTGATCTGGATATGGATCTGCTGTTCGGATATGCACCAGTAGCAGATGTGTTATAGAAATGCATCAGAACGGCTATATGCAGTTAAGTCAGCCAATCATGAATACGTGTAAAAGAGTTTTCACAATCCTTCCGAGTTGACGATCTGATTTGCTGGTGAAGAGTTAAATGGGAATAGGAAGATTTGAGGGTGGGGGAATGGCGTTGGGGAGAGTTGCGATGAGTGATGAGGTGAGGTCGAAGGGAGAGGGACAGGAGACCGAGCAAGATGTGACAAATTCAGGAAACACTTGACTTGTGCATGTGGAGCCGGGTCTGGTTTTCTGACCGTAAAAAGACACGAGGCATCGCAATGAATAAAATCTGGCAGCCATCGCCAAGCGCCAATTTTGGTGCCCCCTGGCCCTGCGGTATGTCGTATTTGACAAAGACCACCTTTTTTTTTTGTTCTTTGTTTTACCAAACAATTACCTCTAAATGATGCCCATCTCCCCCAAAACCAACGTATCAACTATGTCACTAAACAATTAAGAACAGTCTATCCATATGATCATTAGTCCTCTGGGGTTGGCAATGAGTCGTCAAGCTTCTGGCCAGCTCGGCTTGGCGGACTTCGAGCCGAGTTGGCAAGCCAAGCCTGAGATTACCCAATAAAACTCAAGTTTAGTTAAGTTTGAAAGTTCCATATTTCTACCTTAGAAAAGTTTTGAGGGTTATTGAGCTAATTGGGAACTTGACAATGGAAAGCATCATCTTAACCGCAACTCGTTCAAGCACATGTATCAGTTTTCTTTTTTCTATTGTTCCCAAATTATTTTTTATCTGATTGGTACCACAAATGTGACACAATTGAAGTATAGATCAAGTTTGCCAATAACTTCTTTCTAATTTATTTTTGCAAAAAATATTGATAATATCTTTAAAGTAGCTGGACTGTATTGCAGATTTGTTCTTTAGTGGTGATCGTTGTGGTTTTAAATACATTTTAGCTTAAATAAATGCAGAAACAAACTTAAAAAAACTCTTAACATGTACCTTTGCCAAAAAGTGAGATGCGCCCGTGATACGCGGCAGACTGAAACGAAAACGAGGACACAATGATACTGTTAAAATGATGGAATGAGTTAACTAATGCGGCCCGTGCTTGATCTTGTCCGACCTTAAAAACGCACTTTTTCTTTGCTAGTCGTCGAGGCACTGTTTGATGCCATCAATAGCTTTTTCGATGTAATTTGGGACAACATATACAATAGCACCACACCATTAGGTCCTCCAATAGTTACCATTTCTGATAAAATAACTCATTTCCTCACAAAAATCATCCCCGATTTGATGTCTGAGTGTTCGTGTTCTCAAAATGTCGGTACCCGAGTGGGACAATTTGTTTCTTTGGGTCGTCTCGCGAATGAGAAGAAGCACCACCAATAATACCAACCCAACCATCCCCACCCCAGACCCACGCCGCTAGGCAGGCCCCGTGATCCAATAAGAAAGAGGTGGGTTGTCGTTGAGGCTTGCACACATAGCTCTCAGTCACTCAGATCTCTCGCAATCGAAGCCGTACGTGATTTGTCTGCACCCTTGAGCTGCTGGTGCATGCCGGTGCGGTTTGATCAGTAGTAGTGTTGATGTGATTCATGTGGATCAAATGCCAGCCGTGAGCAAGCGCGCGGTGCAAGTGCAACGGCACATGAAGTCCAAGTCGTCGTCCAAGCGGATGGCATTGGCGACGCCTACCTCCACCCCAGTACGATCCGCATTGGGTGCTGCCGGCCGCGTCGACAGCCCTGACTCCGTCTTCTTTGACTCCAATATCAGCAGCAGCCACATCTCCTCCGCCTCCGGTAGCGCCGGCTGCTGCTCCTTCGGCTCCGACCACCCCGACTCCCTAGTCCTCTCCGAGGTCTGCTCCGATGATCTCCTAATTAGTCTTTACTACAACCCTCTTTCTATGTCAATATTGGATTCCAGATAATTGATCTATGTCAACATATGTTATTACTTCAAGTCAATGTTGTTTCTCGAGTTGGAGAAAAAGCATTTCTCCTTTTTAGTAAGTGGGTTATTACTTGTTAATATCTGTGATTCATTGATTCTATAAGCGAGGTGAGGTTGGAACAAGAGGCACCCTTTTCGTAGACAACATAGAGGTGGATGATCACGGTTACACTCGTTGTTTCTTAGCTTCGTTATCCCCGAAAGAAGAGAGTTTGACTGGTTGTCGGGTTGAGAATTGAGATGTGTATTCGCTTTTGATACAAGACGATTCAGACAAAACAAAAAACGTCTTCTTTTGGTTATAATTTATAGTAGCTCCGACGACACACTCTATGATCTCCTTGTTTCCTCAGCTGATCTCTTGTAGTCTTGATTTTTGATCCAAGCAGTCGGCAGGGCGGGACCGCGACGGCGGCGTCCATGAATCTTCCTTGTGCAGCCCAGATGTAGATCCAAGCAGAAGCTCCACCCAGCGCAAACCTGATGATGTTCATAGAAACAAGCAAGAATACGTACAAGGTACGGCGGTGAGTCTAAGAACGGAAAAGGAAAAAAAGGCATAGTAATAAAGCAAAAGTGGAAGTAGAGGTGAATGTGAATTATTGAAGCTCATTCATGGTGTTTGCTTGTCAGTTTTAGGCCCTTTCGGCCGTCCATCTTGTCAAAGACGCTCACTTTTAACTGTTGTTTAGCTCATGTTTTACCCCTACACACTACCACTATTCATTTGTTCTCAGAGTCGACCGAGGAAGAAGAGGGCACAAAGCCAGCGAGCGTCACCTTCTCCCCCGCATTAAAAGGTAACACAAACCTTTTTCTTCATTCTCTTCTTCCCAACGCTACAAACCAACTCCAATAAATGCACGCTATGTTTGGTTTTGATCAGCTAGCCAGAATCGGCGGTTACACAAGAACTCCGATCCCGTACCACCGAAGAAGCACGACCGGCGGCGGCCTGCGTCGCTCGATCTGAACTACCCGGTGATCGATGCGGCCAGCTCGTCTTCCCTCGGTTCCCTGCCATGAAGAAAGCCTCTGCTAACCTCCGACGGCCATCGGGGACCTTCCCCAGCCCGGGGACACCCAACTATGGCAGCGGCGTCGGCGGCGGCGGCCTCCATAAAGGGTGGAGCTCGGAAAGGGTCCCTCTCCCGGCGAGCTCCGGCCGCCGCTACGCCCACTGCGCGCCGCTGCCTCTCAACAACGGGCGGAGCTTGCCGTCGAAGTGGGAGGACGCGGAGAAGTGGATTTTCAGCCCGGTCACCGGCGAGGGGGGCGGCCGCGCCTCGGCCGCTCCGCCTCATCACCGGCGGCCGAAGTCGAAGAGCGGGCCGCTCGGGCCGCCGGGGTACGCTTACTACGCCTTGTCGTCCCCGCCGCCGGTGTACAACGGCGGCAGGGTCAGGGGATTCATGCCCAGCTCGCCGTTCTCGGCCGGCGTGTTGGGTGTGGACGCCGTCGGGGCGGGGCAGGGGCTTTGCCGGGGCGGCAACGGTGTCGTCGGTCACTACGTCGGCGCGTCGGAGCCGTGCATAGCAAGGTCGGCCAGCGTCCATGGCTGGTCGGAAGTTGCCACCCAACCTTCCGTTTCCAGCTCTCAAGGTACATTGCTCTGTTTATATGATTGTAGCTTAGTAAAAGATATGATCTTTCTTGTTGTATTCATGTAGAGGAGATTGGTGATGGGACTAGAGACGCTGCTACGATGATCCCTCCGGTGGTAACGAGAAGGGACATGGCGACGCAGATGAGCCCAGAGGGGAGCGCCCAGTCATCGCCGAAAGAGAAGCCTTGCGAATCTTCGGTGTCTTCCATTCCTCCGATTGCAGAGCTGCCTGCTCAGAGTTCGTCGTCCAAGTTGGAGATCAGGGACGTCGAGGTCGATGACTGCATAACTCTCTCGCAGTGGTCGACGAACAGCAACTCCTCTGGCGGGGTTGACAAGGGCGTAACTAGTCTGGGCGAGTGGAGAAAGAAGGCTGTTGAAGATCGAGCTTCGGCTTGGGATATAACAGAGACTTCTAAATCTGTTTCCAAGTAATGCTGCATCTTCCTCCTCTCAAGGCTTTCCCGGATTGATCAAGCAACTATATGATGAGATGGAGTTCAAGAAATGATCTCACATTTGGACATACATTCTCGCTTGGGATGAAAACTCATTGTCTTTTATTTTATTAACTTTTGCTGCAGGTTTAGAAGAGAGGAAGCCAAGATTACTGCATGGGAGAATTTGCAGAAAGCAAACGCTGAGGCAGAGATACGGAAATTAGAGGTAATTTTTAGCTTTACTAAAACATGGAATATTGAAGTGTTGACAACATTAGCAATGACATTAGTTTTTTTATTTTTTGATATAAGCAATGACATTAGTTGATTACTGTAAGCTGTTTGCTGTGCTGCAGATGAAACTGGAGAAAATAAGGACTTCTTCTATGAACAAAATCATGAACAAGCTGAGGTCGGCTCAAAGAAAAGCCCAAGAGATGCGGAGTAAAGGTACTGTGAGCGAGGCCAGCAAAGTTACCGAGGCCAGCAAAGTTACCGAGACCAGTGACAAAATTTTGTCTTTCCGGAAGGGTGGCCAGATTGGTTCTTTGAGCGGATGCTTTACATGTCATGCTTTCTAAAAATGGCTCGGTTAACCAGTAGGTACCAGGTTAGCATTCACTAGCTCTTTCGGACTTTTTGCATTCTCTATCTCCTTTGGACTTTAAGTTGAAGTATTGAATTCCCACTTAGTGTGATGCTATGGATTGGCTAGTGATTGTTAATAACTACTGGATCATATGCTGTAAACTATTGAGGTTTGCTCATGTTATAGATTTCTATGTAATGTGGTTGTGAATCTTGTATTGGTGGTGGTGTTGGAATCCTATTCTTATATTCTGTGAATCATTTTGTTAGTAAAACTAGGTATGCCTTCTGCTTCTAAACGAAGTGTACCTTTATATACACGCGGACTGTGAAGATGCAATTGTCAAAAAGCTTCAACAGAGTAAAAATGGTAGATGCAGCTTAATGTGCCTTGTCCAAATTACGGTCTTATTATAATATAGATAATCTTGAATTACACATTTTTGAGTGAATAACTCAAATTATGCTTTAAGTAAAAAATAACCAAATGACCTTTACCACAGCCTTAATTTTTGAGTGAATTGCATAATTCTAGTCAAAGGTATCGATTTCAAATTTCACCGACAGCATCATATTCTCAGACTTTTACAGGGGTAGAGCTTAGCAACTGTCAGACAAAGAGCGCCTCAGTCAGCTCGTTTTATAGCGCTGCCCACCAAAGATTCCTCCTGGTTTCAGCTTCTAACAGAGAGTTTGAGCTTTACCATTACAAAAATTGAGCAAAATAAACCCTTTCAGAGATTTCAAGATGCATCAAGGACTCATTCCAACTAAAAGGTTTCGAACTAAAAGTACAGCAAGCGGTTTATCATCATTTACTTGTTAACAGACCTCTACCTCCCATGTCTCCCTAAAAAGATCAAAGATACAAATGACTAATCTGGGGCTTATACATTTTATCTCTTACCTCACATATGGATGTTAAGCTCTTGAATATATACTGCTAGTACACACCGTAAACTTTCTTGAGTGTGCTAACACATACATATAGATAGCTGGATTGCTCCAAAATCCTGAACACAAAAAGAAAAGTGTTATAAGAACACCTTATCCTCTCGTTCAGATTAGCAGTAACTGTAGGTTAATCTCACCCCGTGTATTAAACTTGGAGCGTGCTGCATCAAACTATCAACCTGCAGACTTTAAATCTTTGGAATTTGCAGCACTCTATGGATGGCACATTAATCAGCTGTAATATCAGCTTTTTGAGTACTCTAACACCAACCCTTCTGCCACACTCCTAGCTCTTGAATGACCAAGAAGATTGTGCACTATAGACATGGCAAAATCCGTTGCTCTTCCAACCCCTGCTAGTAATAATCTTACCATCAATCACATTATTGGAGGTGGTGACAACTTCACCTGAGTGCTCATCAACGACGGATGAACAAGAAATGGTTTTATCCTGTTGCATGTGCAAGAAACTAAATAACAGCAGTCCACAAAACACACAGTTGCTTCATAAGTTCACATCTGTCACAAGTTAAGGTTGTTACAACAAATAAAAGGCAGTTCAGTTCATCAATATCTTTGGAGTTTGGCTACTTAATTTACATCTAAAAGAATGCGGTTTTGCTGGAGACAAAGCTGCAGGAATCCATGTAAACCAGAGTAGCAGTCATATGTATGTCAGATGAATGAACTAGACTCAATTCCCAAATTGGATCAAAATACCTTAAGCAAACCCAGCTTTTCTAGTAAAGTTGGAGATAGGCACATGACTCCATACATTCTTCCTGACAACTCTTGCGCTTTGAGCAATTTCCTAAGAATCCTGCTTTTTAGGAGGCGCTCAGTTCCAGAAAGTCCACCCTGCAATGTTTATGAAAACTATAGCAGCTTAGACAAAGGTGCACATCTAAACAACCATTCCCGAGCATGAAAGAACACAGAGTAGAATGTCAATAACTGTGTTTCATGACAAACCTGTAGGTTAGTATTTCGTCAATTTAAAATAAATACAGAGAGAAAACTGATTCATCACAATTGTTAAACTTACGGGCAAAACAATAAGGTCATAAACTGACTTAGAAGCTTCACTAATAGACTTGTCTGCAACAAATTTGGTCTTTTGAGAAGCAACAACTCGCAAGGTTTTTTCCACAGATGCAACCACTACACACATCCACCTTTGCTCTCCTTAGAATATCAACAATTGCAACTACTTCTATTTCCTCAGAGCCATTCGCAATTGGAACTAGAACCTACAAGAAAAATTATGCCAGTATCTGTAAATCATACAATGATCCTATTAAACTAGTAAAGAATTATTGGCTAAAGGAAATACTGAAATATATAATCTAACACTTCCAAACTAAATCCCTTGCCTATCCAAAACAGCATTTCAATTTCAACTGTTATAAGCAACAAACCTAAAGTGCAAAAAATTATCAAGGAATACCCTTTTGATTTTACTTATCGAATAACATACAAAAAATATCATGCGTGAACATCAATTTTGAAGGTAATGCGGACCAAAAGAGGCTGAGGATGGGACCATAACAACCACTTGCTAAGATATAGACCAAAATTTAGTTCGATAGATCATTTAATCGAACTGTTCAAAAGTGGGTATACAGCGTAGGATCTTTTAAAACAACTTCAAGGCTCAAAAATGAAATGTGCCTGAAATTTCATATGCCCCATTGTAAATTCCATTGGTGTAAGCGTGGGTTAACAAATCATAAAATTGGTCAAAAATACTAATTCCTAAATGAAGAAAAAAGACAGGTAAACTTTCACAATACATAATTAAAAAAAAGATGCACTATACACTTGCAATGCATTCAAAAACCAATTCTAGGATAAGTTACTTGAGGATTATTGTTGAGCGACCAGTAAACTTTATTGAACTCTTCCTTCGTAGGACCCTTCCCACCAGTTTTATAACGCTACAGAAAAACATAACACAGCTTACTCCTTGTTGCACTTTTACAGCATTTAACAGCCCCTCAAAAGGCATTCTACTTCATCAAACTTATGAGTCCAATTAGCACTCAAATTTTACCCCTTTCATCCTGCCTAATGGACAGCTAAAAGCAACATATTTCAACGTAAAAGTCATGACTAAGATAGCTCAGCTTACCAACACTCCTCCAATCTGCGGAGCAACAGAAACCCCAAACAGCTGCTCGACAAAAGACAAATCAAACTCCAAAGATGTACCAGGCCCTTTACTCGTGGTGAGCGCTCCCGAAACCTGGAGATTCGATTTGACCGCCCAAAATGTGGGAAGCTTGTCCATGAAAGCAGGATGACTCGTCATCTACACACCATAATCACAAAGCTCAAAGTAAAGGATTCAACGAACTAGACGTCTAGAACTAAATCAACCAACCCACTGATAAACATCCACAAAGCAACAACCTGCTTTCTCTTCATCAAACCCCACGGGTGAAGAGCAACAGCTGGAGCCGCACAAATCCCTCCATACAACCTCTTCGCCTCGGCTTGTCTGCGAGTCATCTCCCTAAATATCTCGCAATCCCAAAGCCGTGCAGACCCCGGCATTCCCCCTGGTTTCCACTACTCCCCATTCAAAATTCTAGACAACAACATGAACATAGCTACGGATTCAACTCAATTCCAACACTAAAAATCTCATACCCTAAACAGTTTCATACCGGTAGTGCGACGAGATCAAAGATTCGGTCCCTGCAATCAGAAATTGGAGCGTCTGCGACAATCTTGGTGCCGGAGGAAGCCTCCACCTGGAGCGCCGGCTCGGCGGACGCCACCAGGACGTCGGCACCAGCTCGGCGGAGCACGTCCACTAGTATTACGGCTTCCAGCTCCTCCGTCCCATACCAATCGGAACTAGAACCTACACAATCACATGAAGCAATGAAAACAATGGCGAAACGAGAAGAGCAAGGGTTTCGAACATGCCAACCTTCTTCTTCGCCGGAGAGGCGAGCGAAGCAGGGCGACCTCTTGAGGCCGGCCGGACCTTGCGAGTGGAGACGGCGTAGTCAGCCTAGAACGAGGGCCGGAGCAACGACGCCGCCGCCGTCGCCGCCATTTCCGACGGGAGCGGAAAAATCGGCGTTTCTTGTCGCCGGCTTGCTAAAGTGCGCATATGAGGATGAGGCTCTGCCTGGCGGGCGTGGCGGTCCGCCGGACAAAGATGCCGCTATTGGAGGAAGAAACTTAAATGACGAAAATAACCTTAAGATACTCTCACAGCTACCGGGGGGTAAGTGAAACGGGTAATGCATCCCTAAACACGGTGGTAAATCTAATTAACGGGTCAGTGATATTACTTTTTTTAATTATAAATTATATTTATATAATTTGTAAGTCATTCTAAAATCCGTTAATCAAATTACATATCTCACATTCACGTAAATCTAATTTAAAGACTTGTGGGTTAAAAATATAAAGGATAAAAAAGATTTACATAAAATTTATAACTTAAATTCACTAATAAGTATAATCTTATTACAATAAATAAATAATAAAATATTATTTATTTTATCAATCTATTTTAACAATAGAAATTATATTCTCTTCCATTTAGAAATTAGAAATGACAAGGGCTTTAACCGATTGAATCTAAGTTTGATTGACTTTCGGGAACAAATAATTTTTTTTTCAAATGCATTGCTTAGTTGACAACTTTGATAAAATTAACAAGACAAGATTTTGTACCATGCACGACTTATATTAAATAAATTTTAATTTTATATTTAATTTTTGATAAATAATGAAATAAGCTGTAATAATTTAGTATTTTAGATATAGATTATCACTAATTTAAAATTTGTCTTTTTTGAATGAAAAAATGAATTAAGATTATCTAATTTTTTTAAGACAATTAGACAAGATATTTTTATTGTTATTTTTTAAAGAAAATAAAGTTAATAAGATTCAAACTTGTGACCTTATTTAGGAGGTATTTTTATTTTGAAGTTAGTGAGATTCAAGTAAATAACTTTTATCATGAATGATATTTTTATTGATTTTTTTAAAAGTTAAGGTTTGCAAAATTCAAACATGTAACCTTCTTTGGGTGGTATTTTTGTTATATTTTAAAAATATTTTTCTTGTATTTTAATTATTTTTTTCCTATTTTTAATATCAAGTGAGTATTAAATTCTTCTTTTATTAATATATAAGAATAAATCAGACAGTGAGACAATAATATTTTCCAAAGCTCTATTCTCAATTAGATATTAGTTATGTAAGTAAGTTATTCACTTCATCAATTTTTAATAATTAGTTGATTGATTTTTTCATTTATTCATTTGTAAAAAATAAAAATTTATTATGATAAAAATAATTTTTTACATTGGAAAAGTTAGCTTTAAAAATAAAACTTAATAATACAATATAATAGATAATTATAAAATTATATATATATATATAATTATTTATTTAATATAATAAAAATAAGACGATCTTTTGTAACATCTCTTTTATATTTTTTGATCTTTTTTCTTAAATATAAATAAATCAGTTACAATAGAGTCTTTTATTATTATTGTTTACATTTAAAATTAATTAAATTAAATTAATTGAATTTTTGCTATATTTTTAGATAGTGAATACATTTTTTATTATTTTTATTTTATTTAATTTAGAACTTACACGCCATTATTTTTAATACAGTATATGGCGAGACGCGTCGCCGCCGTCGACGGCATGCCATGGCGGCGAGTCGGAGCTGCGATTCCCACCATGGAACAACGGCGCAGGGGTTACCGCCTGGGAGTGATGCCGGACGGCTTCGACAGGAGCTCGAAGCTTTTGCTCGCAACTCCGAGGCCACGGCGGCAACGATGTCCCAACTTCAAGCCCACATCGATAGAGTGCGAGTTTCTCTATTTTCTTTTCTACGTTTATTTGTTCTCTTGATCCTTCTTCTGTGAGGCGGGCTTGATTTGCGCTTGGGGTGTGATTGACGCTAAATGGGATCAGCTTCTTCGCGGGGCGGCGAGGAGGCGGCGAGGAGGAACGGAGCCGGAACAAGCTCCTTCCGAGAGAGCGGATTCGTGGACGTTTCTTGAACTCTCCCAGGTTTTGTAGTCTTTGCCGTTCTTCTTCTTTGTCTGATTGCCCTTCTTGTTCTAATGTCGTTAACTTTGTTATATTTCTAATAACACCGTGGCACGCTAAAATCTATGCTTAGATTTAGTGTTTTATTCATTTGCGTGCACATTCTTATGCATAGATTCGAACTACGTCTTAGTTGGTATCTTATTAATATTAGTTATCATTTGATCGTGTAAAATTTAATCTACAGTAGCCTTCGTCTTTATGCATTGGGAGTATCAAGGTCTGGTAAAGAAGTCGCCGCAATTTGCAAATTTACAAAGTTTGAAAATTTATGTTTGGATCACTGTTGCACTAATCGGCCGATTCCGTGCGGAATCGGCCGATTTAAATCGGATCGGCGCGATGCCGATCCGATTTCGGGCCGACTCGGTCGGCCCCGAATCGGCCTCGAAATCGGCCGAGTTCGGCCGATTCCGACCGATTTAACTCGGAATCGGAATCGGCCGATTTAAATCGGAATCGGTTTTTTTAATGAAATTACTAAAATACCCTAGGTATGATTTTTATTAAATTATTTAAGCATGGGTAAAATGGTAATTTAGATTTTAAAAACCTAAAATCAAACCCGCTCCCCCACGCCGCCGCCGCTCGTCCGCCCGCCGCCGCCCCGTTTCCGCCCTCCGCCGTGCTCCCCGACTCCGGGCTCGCCGCCGACCGGGCTACCGACCTCGCCGCCGACCTCGCAACGTCGCCGCCGAAGTGTGGCCGGACCGAATCGGGCTGTGACGCACGAATCGCCGCCGACTCGCCGCCGCTCCGGGCCGCCTCGCCGCCGGCGCGGGCCGCTGACTGTTCGTCCGACCGGGCTGCCGACATCCTCCGACATCGCCGCTGCGAGACTCGCCGCCGACGCGGCGGCGGCGGCGACGGGGGTAAAGAGTGGCATTCTCGTAATTAAAAGTTGACTCGAGTCTAACTCGAGTCAAAAATAATAATTAATTCTAAATAATTTAAAAAATCTTAAAAAATATTTAAAAATATCAGAAACTATAATACACAGAATAATATCAAAATAACATCAATACCCAATTTTAATATATTTATATTATAAATTGTCAAATTATTATATATGACCGATTAAATTAATTTGGACCGATTCAACTGAACCGATTCTTGGCCGATTCAGACCGATTCCGATTCCAATTCCAACTCCCTAGAAAACCGATTCCGATTTCGATTCCGATTCATGCAACCATGGTTTGGATCATCCTTGAGTTCTATGCTCTAATAATATTGCTGCCTTTCATGAGTTGTATGATGAGCCGTCTCCCTTACTGTGATTGGACCAGTTCACGGATGACTGCGCATGATCGTAGCAAATGACCCTACGGTGAAAGGGGTATTAGCTGATTACTGTAAAGAAGCACCTGAGGACACAGGAAATTGCGTCCTAGTGTCGGGTGTATGTCCGTCGATTTATTGTTTTACATTCAGATCCAGGATAAAATAAATCTGTCTGATCTATGTCTAACCTTATTCCCACTATGAAAACAAGTTTTCGGGTGTATGGACTATAGATATGTGAACGGGATATCTAAGGTCTTAATATAAAATATTAATGTAATGAATTATTTTTAGAAGGAAGTAGCGTTTAATAGAAAATTAAGAAAGTTGAAGCTCAAACGAGATAGAGAAGAACCTGATAGGCTCGGCGGGGGGAGTTTAAGCCTACAAAACTTGTCTCTATTCACTCAAATGAACACCCTTTGTTTTTCAAAGCAACTCAAATGAAGATCGTTGATGTGTTGCACATGTTAGATAATGGGCCAATAAACCCAAGGATAATGGGTTGGAAGGCAAGGAGTGAGCGGTTGCGTATGGATGTGTGCTTGGGCTTGCACAAAGATTGATGGGCTTATAGGCAAATTGGATCTCATCAAGTGAAGCCCACTTTCCGTCAATTCACTTGCTCATTTGATGTTTTCCCCAAAGTCTATTAGGATCGAGAGAGCAGAAATGGTGTTGATATAAAATTTCTCCATTCATGAAGTGTGAATCTACTTGCATTTGTATACAGTTTTGACGCTTAATACAACTTAATCCAACTTCCTATGTGCTCATTAGCATTTCTTAAATTCGGGTTAAAGTATTCTTTTCCTTTTGTTTTTTTGTTCATCTTCAATAGTCCACTCTTTTTGCTCATTTTGTTCATCATTCCTTACGGCCCGAGTACTTAAGCCCAGACCTACCGCGAGTGTATATTCATTCACAGATATATGTCAAATATTCCAGTACATCACACCTTGCACAATGGACACAGTTCTAAGAAAGGCAACCAACAAAGTAAGCAGATGAAAAAAAAAGAAAGAGAAAGAAAGAAAGAAGGAGCCAAGAAATCATCAAAGGGATAAGATATGTTCATGTCCCACCTACCAACTAATTCAACAGAGTACTTCCAACCAACTCGATGTTAATGCTCTTCCCCTCCTGCCCATCTCTTCTCATTCTCCCTGATAACTCTGCTCCTCCTAGCAAATTTTATCCCAATGCCCACATAATTCCATGACTGTATACAATGAACATAAGGAGACCCCAATGTCATGACAAGGGAGCTATCCTCTCTTTCAAATAATTAAGCCCCGTTATGGGCATGCTGGGATCTCACTTGTATGTCTCACATGGTGTCATCTTGACCAGGTTCTCTTCCTTGGGGTTCAGACAAATGCACAAATGGCTTCTTCTGCAACCTGATTCCCCTTACATGAACAGTGTATCGTCCAATCAATATACATGCAGCTCTAGGAACCAATCCCACCTTAATATCAATGTAGCGGGCAATCACTAACAAAAAATAAGCTGCCGGTGACCCACACGGTTTTTCTATGTTTTTCAACACTAGAACAGCGTGGAGTTCATTGAATACGAAGTGTCGCTGCTTTTTGCTTAGGATATTTTCAATTAAGTACCAGGTGCCATGCATTATATCACAAATTTTATGAATGCAGCAGTATTGGTTATGTCTTGAGAAACTGATGAGGACTGAGGCTAGAGGGACTTAGACAAACTTGGGACAGGGGAAAGCGACGATACCGGATGAAGAAGGCTGAGCGAGGATGCAAGGATAACCAGTGTTTTGGAATAGTTAAGAATGGAGAAAATTGAGGTCGGCCCTGAAAAGTGCAAATCATGAATAAAAGTTTATGTTTTTTGTGCACTTGTTGAGGAACTAGACCAAGATGACTGATTTGATAAACAGTGCTTGTTTGCTGCTTGTAAGGTTAAAAATAATGGGAGACAAGCCATGTTACTCTTCCCCTCTCCTCACCAGGCCATGACCGAAGGGAGCACCGAGGTCACCTACGAACTATCTAGTCCTTTTCCTTCTTCCTTATATTGTCAGCACTCTGTCGCCGACCTCAGACTCACTATGTCGACTAAAAAAGCCTCCCGCAATTAGCACAGCTTGCTCATCTTTCCTCGCTGGTGATTGATTACGTATATTAGATTCTACCATGATTCATATACTAAGGGGTGAAATATTCTTTTGCCGAAAAGGGGTTTTGCCAGGACGAACGAGTTCCATTTTCACGAGTCCTTTATCCTGGTGAAGAAACTGGGTACTCATGTTTCGACTTTCAACATGGTTACATGGGTAAAACTCAGTAGTGGGCACCTCGTGCCCCATAGAATGCTGCTTTGCTTTTCTCTTGGGACCATGGTGTATGCAGATGGGGGGGATCGACAGTACAAATTCCACAGTTTTGCATGGAATCAGCAAAATACTATGGAGGAGTCAACTTCAAGAGCCACAAGAGTTGGCCCATTCCCAACAGGGGAAGCTCTGTGACGCCGCAAGGAGTAATCCAATCTCTTTAATAAAGTACTTATTTCAAACCACCTGTTTAATTTACATTCTTGTTTTCCCCTGGATTTCGATTGGTCCAAGAAAAGTACAGTGCCATATCATGAATTGATTTAGTTGCCTAATTCAATAAACCACATCTCCATGTCAAGTAATGTCGAGATTGAAAACTACCGAAATTGCAGACCCCTGGAGTATCACTAACCATTTTTTTAACTCGTATTATGCTAGCGGGCAGGCATATGGCCTCAGTGAAAACTCGTACTATTTTTCTTATAAAAAGCTATGAGGTGAAGGATGAGGTAGCATGAACCAGGCTTGTAATTGTCTCTCTCGAGGGAGACGATGCGGGTTTATGTGTGCAGAAACCTGGAGAAAGGAATACTCAACAATCCCGATAAACAAACAAACAAACCATGCCGTGTCTTTCGTAATGAATCAGAGTTTTCTTCTTCCAAGTTGCAATTAAAATAAAACGAAAGAATTCTTTTTAAATTTTTTTTGTAAAGCACAAGCAAAAGTAGGAACAATTGGCTATCATAGAATTCGGTTGATAGATTGCGTTCACGTGGGTACTGTAGAGGAGCGATCTCGATGTCCGAAGCCATCCATTTCTAAAATCACCGGCAGACGGCTCAGAACTTCACATGTCATTCCCATGCACCACCCTTTGACATCCCCTTATCCTTCCCAGTCTCCTAACGAAATTTACATAATCAATCCCTCCTCCTAAATGCTCAAAGTGTTTCCAGAAAAAATTACCCCTTGCGTGATATATACTGCTGACGAAGAACGTTCTGGTTATTAGCAAGATCATTGTTATACTAGTATTATTATATTTTTCCGGCATAAGAAACTCATTGCTATTATTTGCGCAAGCACTAGGCTGGTATTATATATGTGGGAATAAACCCAACAAATTTTCAAGAGCTGATTATATATGCTACCAGATGATCAGAAGTATCAAATATAGATAACAAATGATCATGCTGACATGATTGGCTTCAACTACTTGGTGATGGTAAGACAATATTAATACTTAACGACTACGAGTGAAGCTCTAAAGTTTGTACAAAGTATAAGACAGAGTGATTAAGTACGAGAGCTGTGTGTGTTAATGCCAAATTGTTAGATATTTTTTATATAAAATATAGTTAAGCTTTATTTAATTATTATATCACACAAAATATGTTGTGTAGATTGATCACATCAATTTGTTTTGATCGTTCATTAATTAGATTAACTATAATAACTTTGATTCAATTTCACCCACAATATGTGTGATACAGTTTTGCTATTTATTGTACTTGACTATTTATATTCCTCGCTTGATTCATCATTAATTTTTGATAAATCATGCCTTAACCATTCCTAATAGTCTTCAGGATTACCTCTATATAAATCATAGTGTATTGTCTCTAAATGAAAAAGATAACAATCGATCCTTTTGCATTTTAGTGATCGACAGACGATAATTAACACATTTTATTTTAGAGGCAAACTCACTAGATATGCTACCACGATCTAACAATCTTAAGACAATAACTTTTTTGTCTAACAATTTTTCAACACAATTTATCTTATGTAATACAATAATTAAATAAGGTTTAGCTATATTTTATATAAAAAATATCTAATAATCCCCCACTATTTTTTATATTGCAAATATCTGACACAAATGAAAGTATGGGGCCAATATGTATCTCCAGTAACTAAAAAGAAGAGAAAATTATAATTGCGTTGTAAATTAAATAAAAGACAAAAATATAATTAGTATACAGTCGTACTGGCCACATGATGCTCTATCAGACACCAGACACGAAATAACATATGATAGGAAGGCGCTGTTTGATTGCTATTCCGGCGACAGAAATTTTAGTACAGATCAATCATGCCAAACGACGTATTCCATAATCGTATCGTGTTGCCGTCCATAATTCATGATCATGTTACTTCCATCAATAAAAGAAGATGAAAAGATTTTAGCGTAGGAAGAAAAAAGATGAACATTGAACAGTGTCATGTGACGATAACGGAACAGCTAGCAATGGTAACATTCATCTTTTCAACAGTGATTTATTTGCAGGAAACGTCGATTGAATCCATCGATCAATCACACCAGTAAAATTTCAGAAGTTGGAGATTGAAAAATGAAAACACTTTACAGAAGTTTGAAAACTCTGGACGTAATTAAAGATTGTATCATTGTAACTCTGTTTAAATCAGTACTGCTAATTAACCAGCTCATCATGTCATGAGCTCCTCAACTAAGCAGTTGGGTAGGAGGAAGAAACATCTGACCAGCACCGGACTGGTAGCTCCTACCGACGGACAAATAAGCTCCGGCGCCGGAGATCCCAATGCCCGCGTTCGTCCGATTGGCCGCCGCCCTCTCGAGCGACTGTACCTGTGTCTTAAGGAACTTGACGTAGTGGATGGCCTCGTCGAGCATGGAAGCGGTGTCCATCTTTGTCCCCCCAGGCACCAACCTCTGGAGAATTCTGATCCTTTCGCTGATCCTCTCTCGCCGGTGCCTCGCCGCCACACTCTGCGGGTCGGTGGAGATCTTCACGTTCCTCCTCTTGGGCGGTTTCACCGACTCCGGATCTATGTTGATCGGCTGCATGGCCGCTATCCGGAATATCATCTCCCTCATGGCGGCCACCGAGCTTTGTTTCTGGTCACCCGGCGACAACGTCGACAACGCCGATGACGAGGAGCTCGAACTTGCACCGGGTGGCGCCGGCGGCGGCATGACTGGCGCCTCTGCGTTGACATGGGCCATGAACGGCAGGGGGGCGCTGGTGATAGGACCGTAGATTGATCCAAGAGGCCCATCGTTGTATCCATTGATGTTGGAGGAAAGCTCCAAGCTGCCGTCCGAGAAGCCGGGGCTGAGTTCTTGGAGCTTCTCCATCTGGTCCATCATCGCCAACATGTCCATCTGATCCATGGACAAGAGAATTCGGATGTACAGCCAGCTGCCTTCTCCCCACCCAAGAAGAGGTTTCAGAAGAGAGTGAGACAGAGATCAGCTAAAAGCAGAGATACAGAAGGGAAAAGGATGGAAAAGGTGAAGTGAAGAGCAGAGGGACGGAGAAGTTGGGAAGAAGTATGGTTGGAGTAGCAGTGTAAGCAGAGAGAAGCTGCAGCTAGTAAGATGAAAGATGGACAGGGATGAGAAGAGAATAAAATAGGAGTAACTGCTAGTGTTATCAGGAACCGACTACCAATCCAATCCAATGGGGTTGCCTATGGGCTGTGTATGCACATATATATATATATATATATATAGTGGAGCAGCGCCACAGACATATAATTGCATGTAATATTTTTTACCTGTCATTTCAGTGCATAGTAAAAAACTAGTTTTCTGGACCAGTGTTTTCAGTATGAACTTTTTATACATTTTTTTATTTCCAAAAGAATGTATGAATATTTTATGAATCATATAATGAACGATGAAACTATACCGCTTGCTTTGGAAAAAACGCGTATACGGTTCAGTTCCGGTTGCTGATGCCAGGGTGATCAAATAAAGAAAACCTGTTGAAGGGGAAAAAGAAACGAAAAATGGCGCTGCATGCTTGATATTTCTTCTTTCCTTTTTCCAAGGGTATATATATGGATGGTATATATAGAAGGTATAAAGCGTAAATGGATTACACTATCATCAGTTACTTCTCCAATATAACTACATGCAGCATATATATGACCTTCTACAACAAGAATAGCAAACCTGCCACATTTACGGAAAGCCATACGGCACCAAACTTGTAACTGGCACATCAATGGCGCTAATTGGGTGCAGTAGAAATACGAAACAACTTCGTCCTCCTTGAATTGATGAAAATATCAGGTGAATTTCAGAGATTCTTGTGATCATTTGCTGGCTGTGTACGGTTGCTGTTATAGTAATTAGCGATCTATATACAATCTCCTGTTTCTGGGTGAGAACTGAGGAGGACTAGAGAGTAGAAATAAATTGGGTCGGATTAGATTACGAGGGATGAGGGTCAAATGCTTGTGAACTACAAAAGGCGTCCATCTTTAAACCGCACTTTGATACCAAAAAAAGAACCTTTTCCCCACTAATCCCACTGAGGTCCACGGCCGCATGACATGCGTCAGATGACAACTCCCCAAGTGACAAGCAGCTTTTACTCTGACCCATTAAACTAGAATATCTCTACACACCGCAAACTGGCAAGCCGTTGCCGGAGCCGGCAATGTAAAGACGTAACACTCAAAATTAATAAGCCAGCGCAGGGGTGACCGACCATTTGGTCTCCTGTGGCAGTTCTCACTGCAGGGGGGCGCCTCTCAAGATTTAAGGAAGGTCAGGCCTGGTTGAGTTCAGCTGCTCCCCCGCAGATTATAATTTGTAACCAACTATATTTCCTTACTTACATTGTTTCCCTTCTTCCACCACCTAATGCTTGAAGGCTTCAATAAGAAATGTTATTGATGTTTGTTATCATTATCAACCGTATTGTGAATTGAACTAGATGGTGTTTGAATTTAAAAGTGAAACAACTTAACTAAGTGGCTATAGTAAAAATGTTTTTACTTGAACTTCATATAACTGTAGAGTACTGGAACATGGTTGGACTCGGCCATGAATATGGACACCCTCCCAGGCTGCATACTCCAACACTGCAGATAGGATCTAGTTGTTCTGCTCTAAATAGCAGTTCTGGGAAGGTGCAGCCAATCGCATTTAGATTCAACAGAAAAGGTAGACAAGCTCAGTTCCATAAGGTAATAGGTAATTCATTTTCTACCATAGAGAAGTAGTTGATAAGCATGAACGGGTTAGATTGGTCGATATGTATGTAGTTCAATGTGATCGATCGATCTTCGTGTGCTGGCAATCTCTAAGGTCAATCTGATTATTGTGCACCCTCTGTATTCATGCCTTGCGTCAGCTTTTTGCGAGCTGCAAAGTTCAGAAGAGGTTAATGAAGTGAAAGAAGGACAGAGTGAATCGGCTCGTCTGGATTCTTCCTTCAATTATCGAATTAGAAAAAAACAAAAAGGATATTTATCTATGACCTTATTCTCGCCGTCGTCTTATCTTATTCACAATCATAATTGTTCATGCTGCACGTATATAAATGCTCGCATACAGAATCGGTTACAGAAGTATGTAAAATGGAGTTACGTGCATGCATGGACATGGATGTTCTTCAAAATCGCATATGATAGAGCTATAATTAAAGGATGGAGATGGTCATGAAGAAGAAGAAGAGCATGCAGAATCTTAAATGCAATCAAGCACGAATCTTTGGTGTTAACAAATTGTAAAATATTATAAACATGAGCTAGCGTTGAGCCCTTGTGGGAGTTGACGCAAAATCCATGGCGAGATGCAACTACTCTTTTCTTTTTTTAACCTGCGAGTGGTGGGAAACAGCTACTGCAAAGTCTCTTCACTCTGGCCATTGGCAATAGAAAAGATGGTGCAACTCTTTGTTTCCTTCACAACCAATCGACCACAGATCTATCCAGCTTCCAGAACAATCTTTGAATTTCTCTCCCTTCCAACTCTCATATTATTCAGTTTTTCTCTCTTGTATGAAAATGTATGTAAGAACAGAGCATGTTCGGTCTACAAGTAGCCGTCGAGAACGATATAGAATGGAAGAGAAATAAAAAGAGAGCAAGCATTGTTGTTGGATCTTTTACTTTTCACTGATATCACGGGTGTTACCTTATCTTCAAATCCTTGTGACGTTCCAGAGATGAAGGCAAAATTAAGTAATTAACATTGCCACTATCATCTCCCCGCCACCTTTATTTCTTGACTTACTGGGAGCTGCAGAGTCAGATCCAATGAGATCTGAATCTTATAAAATTCATAGCATTCAAAAATGAAACGAATTGGCTAGCTGGTCCCCCACTTTGCTTCAATCTTTCTTTTCACTCTCTTTACTATTGAACTGTCTGATCCTTGCAATCATCCTACAATCCAATTTTCTTTTCCTTTCTACTGACTTCACACCTCTTTTTCTTTGGTTCAGCCAATTCCATTTCATATAATTTTACTCAGCTAGCCACTGGTTATCGATCCTTTCTCCTTTCTGCGCTTCCATTTTGATCTAAGACGTCTAATGATTGCTCTGACAAATTGCACCCTATCCTATTTTCTATCTTGGTTTTGGGTAACACTCAGAGTAGGTGGTCGTTCTGTAGTTGCCCAAAACTGTTCATGATCTCTCCGGCCAAGAAAAGCACTCGTAGGGCCTGCCGGCTTCCATCGTCTCTTTTTCTCTTTTCACCAAGTACAACATTTCCACTTAAACTGGTTTCTTCTACATTTTTTTCCTGTTTCGAGATGCGCTTGGTATTGCTCTTTACTACGAGAATAATGACACCGACCACCAAAGTCTATTCTATTGGACATTAAGTATTCATGAATGAATTCTCGTCAACTTTTAACCAGTTCGGCTATGCTTCGAGTCTGGCGTGCAAAAAGCTCCACCTCAAGAAAAGACTGAAAGGAGAGATTACGAGTGAGATCCGAGAAGTTAGTGTAGGAGGTGATGATTTAAAACTGACAAGGGAAGCTTTAAAATGAGATGTCATGTAACAAGGCCCCAGCTCCAGAGGAGAATCATCTTTTGGACTTTGAAATGGTCCTCACTCTAAGTTGTCTACGACCACATTTAACTTTCCGCCTTCTCGTTGAACGTAGCCTGATACAGGGGCAATGCTCAAATCAGGGCTCTTTCTTGACATCGGTCAAGATCGGCCCGTTGTCGTTGTTCACCTTATTGGAGTGGTAGATTTACACCGCCACGGTTGGCAATGGACCACAACGCTCTGTGACTAATTCTGGATCTAGATATCTGTAGCATCATGGACCACTGCTGCTGGTTATGGGCTCCCTTCGGTCGGAAGTTTCACAAAACGGTAGTTAACTTGCTTTTAGCTTGGGGATCACTGCCGCACTACGAGTATCCTACTGATTTACCCAACACAATTCGTCGGCTACTTTTTCAAGCACCTTGATGGTAACTGGGCTTAAATAAATTTATGAATGACAAGGTGTTTTATGAATCTTATGATTTCTTTTCGCATGCCGCTCTTCTTCTGAGATTGTCTTCGTTTACAAGGCCCAAAAGTGCCAACTCTCAGACCCATTACTTGTCCCGCCTCTGTGATTGAGTTGATCAGAATTTAATTAGAAAATCAGGAAACCCAATTGGTCACATTCTAAAGTACACACTTCCAAAGCCCCCTTGAGCCCCATTTTAAAATCGCATTCACAAAATTGACGAGGCTTAGACAACATACACATAGCATATACAAAAGGCTAATTTGACAGGGGGACGTGCTATGAAATCAGAATCTATTTTGTCACTAAAAGGTTCATTTTTTGGCAGGTCAGAAATGTAAAATACATATAATTTTAACTAGCCAATCTTGCCAGAATACTATATATTTAATCCATTTTACAGAAATAGTACGTGTTCATATTACATTTAAAGTAATTATTATGATTATCTCTCTGAAACGAATAATTACCTCTCATATATTTACATGAAAGGTTAAACCCCTATTTTGTCAAGCTTGATTTCTTTTGGGTGGTTATAGATTCTCGTAGAAGTTAAGCAGGTTTTTAATTTAACAAAATCTATATATTTTTTCTAAAAATAAGGATTTTTGCTACGCTCCATCATTGTGAGTGAGCATCTTATAAGATATATTTTTATAAATTCAGTTTCTTATACTTTTTGAAGAGGTTTTAGTTTCTTGTAAACAAGAGTGTGGAGTTGGATGATCAATTTTATTTATAGTGTTTATTTCCATTATCTATCTAATTGTAACATAAGTTGTGTGAAAAAACAAATGAGAATAAGTTAATGAGAAACATCTAGTTTCATGGGATCAATTTCTAATGATCTTTTTTATACAAAATGGTAAAATAAAATCATATAATCACCCTAAATACATGCAAATCTAGCTAATTATATGCATCTTATACGAGTTGTTATATCATAAGTTAACATTCTAATTTTTGTATATTTTTGGAGTAGTGTTGGAAAAATATTTTATATTCCCAAGATGTGGAAATTAATTACGCTGTTTAAATCCTTTAGTGGGATATTAAGGCAGGTTGGCCTAAATCTAAGATTAAACGAGAAGCAAAACTCTTTCTGCCCTTTTGAAGAGAGTATAAGGCGGATCAGATGTTCTCACCTACTCTTAAAATTCCTTAGTTAACTCCTTCCAATCCACGCTTAAAACCTTAAATATTCACGCATTGACGACGCTAACCACAAGATCTCGACTTAAAATCTTTTCTACCAGGCACTGTTGCATCTCAGATCGTCGAGAGAGCATAGATTAATGGTCTGCCTATAATCTGTATCCCAGGAATGATTGCGTTGAAGACACTCTGGGTTTCTACGTTAGTGATTCCATATGCCACTTCTGTCTTCCCCTTTCTCACCTCCTGTTTTTAGCCTTTTTCTTCCTGTCCTCTACCCCTTTCTTCCCCATCGCCGGGCTAGCTAGCAAGCTAGCTTGAAAAGAAAAAAAGAATGTTAATGGAGGCTTTTAGTCAAAACTATGATGCAAGTCTGTTATTCCCTCAACTGCTCCTTGGATATTGAGGAACGATGCAAGCAAAAGAAGCAAAAGATAGAGATGGGTCTTGCGCGATGCAGCCAATCTAACAGGTAGCAGGCCTGTGATACAACTTGGAAGAAGAGAAAGACATTAAAAGGCAGTGAGAGAAAAAGGGAATCAGTAGGGAGGTGCAGCAAGCAGAAGCAGAATGGTTGAAGAGAGAGAAAGTGAGTGCGTCTGTGTTTTTGTAAGTTATAACTTTGTATATACGTTTTGTGTTTGAGAAGGAGGATCCAAAGGAAGGGGTTGAGATCCATGATCAGAGCCTTAAAGTGGGAAGGACAGAGGTTTTGGTGAGAACATGATAAGGAAGCAGCTTGCTAGGGCCTTCATAAGCGGCGAGAAGAGAACAACCCATACAATGCGATGTCAGTAATAGTACTGGTGCATGCTAGTACTCAAAAAACTCTATCGTCTCCTCCGCCCTTTCTTTCCTCTTGTCATTAACCAGTCCCCTCTCTGTAACCTGTACCAAATCAGATTTCAATTTCATTACCATATCTTTGTCGTGGAAGATTCCCATGACGTGTCTCCCCTCACAACTGTGCTTGGATACGTATCCGCTCGAGTACTCCTATACTTTGAGCATCTAGTTATCGGCACCGTCGGATATGTACCAGGGGACTACCATGATCTGCTGCCTATCTTTCTGTCAATGGCTAATAAGGATATCTTTCATGCGTTAAATGGTATTTCGTGGGGACAGCTCTAGAAAAACGCATTGAATGATTCTGATACACCAATGCAACAAGAAATTCAGCGACATCTCTCTATCTCTCTTTCATCACCATCGCCATTTAATGCCCTCGACCATTGGTCTGCTCAGAAGAAGGGGAAAGACAGGCCTTTAAGACACCCAAACATAGAGACAAACCGGAAGCAAATGCACTTTTGCTTGAGCAGCTGCTCGCTCGCTTGCTCTTATCAAAAGCTGCGTTTATAATTGATTGTATCCATTTTCTTGTAATTAAAGACTTCACTAACAAGATAAAAAGAAGAGCTTCCATACAGACAAAACATATATGTATGATCAAATAATTAGTATCATTGTAAATGGAAGGACGGATCAAATATATGGATACCCAGAAAAAGTTATGATATAAAAGATCTTACATGCATAACATAGTTTAACATGGAGAAGGTGGCATGAGGTTTAGCCCCAAGTCCTCCTTCCCAAGCCCCAACCTCGTCATTTGATGATTCTCGTGACTACTAGCGGGATCCGGGTGCAATCTCTTCTTGGAATGCAAAGGAACCCCAAACAGTTTGGTCCGACAAATAGGAGCCACATTACTGCACCCTCCATCGTCGGGCTCTTCTAGCACTGTTATGGAGCTCCCCGACGTGCTGTAGGAGTTGAAAGACGCCTTTACATGGTGAGCTGCTGGGAGGTGGGAATGGAAGCTCGGTTGCTGGTCGACGTCCATGGCTACTGCTGCGCAAGGAGGATTGGTAGCAGCCATAGAAGGGCCGGAGAGGAGGAGGGAGGAGGGGAAGGAGGAGCTCGGGGAGACGGGCTTCACATGGTTCTGCACGAAGTAGATGATGTCGTTGTAGAGCTTCCGCATGTGCGCCAGCTCCGACAGCAGCATGGAGTTGCTCAGCCGCAGCCGCTCGTTGTCCTCGGCGAGGGCGGAGATGGAGGAGGATGAGGAGGACGCGGCGGCGGCGTCGGAGAGGGGGACGTGGGGGAGGAGTCGTACCAGGCCATGAGGTGGTGCTCGTCGGGGCACGATGGCGGGGAGACGCTAGAGCGAGGGCCAATTGGGAAGTAGCCAGGTTGGATAGAGGTTGGGTGGTGATGGTGGTGAAGGTGTTGTGGTATGATCTGCGGCTGCGATGTCTTCCGACGGTGAATCTCGCAGAGAAGATGCTTCTCCCCTTTCTTGAAGAACTCGTTTGCAAACTCCCAACGATCCGGCACTATCTTCCTAAATCCCTGCAATATCACGAACATACATAATATGTACATACATACCTTATTATATATGATCTATATATCGATCTATGAGCAAAAAACTAAAAACACCCTGCATCATAAAATCACATCTTTTATTATGTTCAAATGAATTGAAAGAACAAAGAAGGAGAAGGATCATACGTAGGTGTTGAGTTGACGGACGAAGCTAGAGAAGTTGTTGTGCTTGAAGTAGTTGGGGAGGAGGTCACGTGCAAACTCGGGTGGGCGCCACACAACGAAGGTAGCGTCATCTTCTCCCCAAGAGACGATGTGATCAGTGGATGGATCGTCCACGAGCTGGTATGTTTTGGTCAAGAATGGCGCCGGCACGGCCTTGTGCGACTCCAGCGACAGCAGCATCCCCTCACACCCCCTTGTCTCGAACATCATAGCCATCCACTTCCAAAACAATCTATCTATAATATCTAGCTAGATCAAGAAGTAACAGTACACTATAACTAGAACAATAGATAAAGCGAGAGAAAGAAATAAGAAGAAGAAGAAGAAGCAGAAGAGGAATATCGGCGTGAGAAGAGGGAGAGAAAGGGGAGGGGGGTTTAAGAGAGGGAAGAGAAGAGAAGAGAAGGGGTGTGCGGGGTGACAGTGAGACGCCCCAATCTGGTCGTAAGTGTAGTGTGGTAGAGTCGTGTAAACGTAATGTTATTTTGCCTCGGTTATGTAGTGGGGAATATGTGTCTGTCTCCCTCGGACTGTGAAAGAGGGGAGTTTCAAGGCAAACCCGTGACTCACTCTTCTTCTTTGAAATCCAAGCACCTATACTGTACACGATGGCTCTCCAATCGCTTCCTCTCCCACAAGAGTCCATGACCTTTAATCTCGCGTACCCACCTCCATTTGCAACATTTACAACACTTCTCCTCTAGGTTCATGTATGCGGCAATTTCATATGTACTCATTAAATGCCAACACTTGGCTAACTTGGCTTCTTTTTCATGGGTCTGATGTTAGGTTTTGGATGTTGGCAATATGACGGAGGTGCAGTAATTGATGGAGATGGAATGGAACCTCGGTTTGAAATCACCTGGACTTTTTTCGCCCTAACGCAGTTCCTGCCTTTGTACCTTTTGCTTTTATTGTTAAATGCTGGGCGTAGTCCCACCCTGGGTATCCCCATAAATTACCACATCTGCTGAGAACATGATGCATCGAACTATGTGACGAATTTCAAAGCTGCCGTGACGACATTTCTTCCTTCTTCTTCTATCTCCATTATTTTTGGCTAGCCGATCTGATGATAAACAAAGTGTAATCCGTCTTCCATTACCCATAACTCATGATGTCCACTTTCCATACAGTTTCTTTCATCGGGACGCTCGGCTGGCAGAATTATTGTCCCAAAAGTTCCACGATCAATAACCCAAATTTCAGCCTTTATTGTAATGGTGCGAGAATAAAACATTGTTAACTTTTATAATAACATTGGCTAGCATTGACGATGATGATACCCCAAGACAGCAGAAAGAATAAAAATCACCCATCAATGGGAAAATGATGAGTAATTATTCACACGGATACCACGAAGAAATTTCTGGATCGCATATACATGATGCCGGGTAGAAAGTGATGTAATTGTAATTTATTGAACTTATGGTATATGATATAAAAATTATGAACTTAAGGGATATTTATGTACTAAACCTACTTTTTTATATATTATAACCGAGAGCCAATTTTTAGAGAGTAGTAGGGAAGTGTAAAACTAATAAGAAGAAAGAGTATAAGGAGAATAAGAAAAAAGATGTAAAAACTCCCTTCCTTATTCAACAAAGAGTAAGTAAAACTATTTTTCAAAGGATTACGAGAGCAATAAAATCTATAGATGTTTGAAAAATTTTGATGAATGAATTCAAAAACAACAATAAGGTAATTTTGGCAAAACCTCAAAATTTATGGGCTGATTTTAATAATAGAAGTACGAAAGAATGTGAAAATATGAAAGATTTGTCTTTAAAAATTATTGTCACTGTGAATAAATATGAACGATTTGTCTTTAAAAATTATTGTCACTGTGAATAAAATTAGAAAATATAGTAATGATATTATGGATAAGAAAATCGTGGAAAAAGTGTTGAGAAGCATATAATCCAAATTTAAACATATTGTAATTATTAAAGAGTTTAAAGATTCATTCAAATTGTCTATTAGTAAATTAATGAATTTTATTGAGGTGCATGAGTAAAAGATGAATAGTATAATGTCTACTATAAATCTAGAACAAACTTTTCAATCAAAGGTGAATATGAGAAATACAAAGAAATATGAAAAAGGTGAGTCTTTAAATAAGTTTCATGATGGAAGAGGTAGAGGATAAAAGAGAAATAATTACAATGGCGAAGAAAATTATATATGTAGAAAAAAATTATAATGATGGCAGAGGACAAAGTTATAGAATAGGCCAAAATCAAAATAGGAGAAGAAAATGTTATATTTACAAGAAAACCAATTATATTATCAAGGATTGTTATCATAGATGTGAGAGATGTCCACACCATGCACATGATCCAAAAGACTGTAGGTACAAACCAAAATATCAAGGCTATGTTGAAAAGAAGAAAAGAAAGCTCACTATATTGAGAAAAAATGAAAAAGGAGGTAATATATTTTATTTTTGCATGTCTACTCAAGAGGAACGTACTGATGCTTGGTACATAGATATTGGATGTAGCAATCACATGACTGGAAATAAAGAGAACTTTGTAAAATTTGATGATAATTTATCCTCTAGTGTGAAGTTTGCAGATAACAAAGCCAGAACAATTATTGGCAAAAGTGTGATTTCGATGTAAAGCACGTAAAGAACTACCAAATTTATTCATATGTGTATTATGTACCCGATTTTGTTACAAATTTGTATAGTATTGGACAAATGCTTCAAAAAGGATACAAGGTGATTTTTGACAACAAAGAATATGAAATTCTTGAAAAAGGCAATAATTAGGCAACAATCACGTAATTACCAAAGTGGAGCTGAATAGTAGTAAAAATTTTCAATTCAAAATACATTCTTGTGAAAATTATGGGTTGAAAACTACTTGTAATGATATATCTCTTCTTTAGCACTTGAGGTATGGTTACTTGAATTTTAGAAGTCTTGCGGTATTATTGAAATACAAGAATATGGTACTTAGCTTACCATAAATTGATTAAGATCACAAGCTTTATGAAGGATGTGTGTATGGAAAACAATATAGGTTGCCATTTTCGTAGTCATCATGGAGGACAAGAGCCCCATTTGAGTTAGTGCATGCCGATTTATATGGTCCAACCAATACTCCAATAATTAGAGGTGCAAGGTATTTTTTCTATTTGTTGATGATTTTACAAGAATGATATGAGTTTATTTCTTACATGAAAAAATATGAGCATTTTTTAAGTATGTTGAATTTAAAGCATTGGTAGAAAAACAAAATGAAGAATTCAATTCAAAAGAGTTTTTGAAATTTTTATAAGTACAATGAGATAAGAAAGGAATTAAGTGAGTTATACACTTCAACAAAATGGTGTAATAGAAAGGAGGAATAGAACAATTGTTGAAATGACTAGATGCATGTTGGCACACAAGGACCTCTTATATAAATTTTTGGTGGAGGCGATAAATACCGCGGTCTATATTCTTAGTAAATGTCCTACGAAGGTGGTCGAAAATAAGACTCAATTTGAAGCTTACAAAAGAGAAAATCAGAAGTGGGTTCTTTGAGAATTTTTAGATACATTGCATATGCTCATATTCCATAACAAAAGCGAAAGAACTTTGATGAAAAAAGGTGAGAAATATCTTTTTATTGGATATTGTAAAGAATATAAAGGCTATAGGATATTACAATTTTGCTATGGTGAGCTGCATAGTTTTGCAGCGCACCATGCGCTGCATTGAGGAGAGCCACTGGATCAAAATCCAGCGGCTCTCGTTTATTCCACCTACCATCCTCGTGATGGACCCGCCTACCCGCCCGACCCGCCATCCCGCCCGTGACTGCCTCGCCCGCCGCCGTGGCGCGCCCCCCTCCGGCTTCTGCCCCAGCCGGGGCCCGTCACCGCCCTCCTCTCCCCGCTCGGCCGTCGCCCGCTGCCGCGGCTGCAACACCAACCCCCTCTGCCACCGTTGATTCCGCCTCCCCCCCCCCGCACTCCACCATCGCCTGATTCGGTGGCCCCCTGCCCCGCCACCCCCCGAGGGGGGTGGCAGGGGCAGGGGACCGCTGAATCGGGCGATGGTGGAGTGCGGGGGCGGGGCGGAATCGACGGTGGCAGAGGGGGGTTGGTGTTGCAGCCGCAGCGCGGCGACGGCCGGGCGGGAGAGGAGGCGGTGGACGGGCCCCGGCTGGGGGCAGAAGCCGGATGGCGCGCAGCGCGACTGGAGGCAGTCGCGAGCGGGAGGGGCGCGGGCGGGATGGCGGGTCCGTCGGGCGGGTAGGCGGGTCCATCACGAGGATGGTGGGTGGAATAAACGATCCAGCGGCTCTCCTCAATGCACCGTGTGGTGCGCTGCAAAACAATGCAGCGCACCACAGACCTCCTCTAGGATATTAAATCTTAAAACTTATAAGTTGGTAATTTTAAGAGATGTGATATTTGATGAGAATGAGACATGAAAAATATGTGATAGTGAAGCTTATTTGAAGAGACCATGTGTGGAAGTAAAAAAAAGTAAAAGGTGAAATACTACATATCAATGAAGTTGTTGAAGAACATAGCGATAAACAAAATTCATTTTACTCACTTCCACTTATTAATACACAATAAAGAGAGTGGCAAGTAAGGTCGGATGATATTGATACAAATTCTCCTCCGATAAGGGTGTGTTCTTTACAAGAAATTATGGATCTAATATTGCTTTTCTTCTATTTGAGCCCCAATATTTTGATGAAGCTATAAAATATAAAGAATGGGTACAAGCTATAGATAAAGAAATGAATGATTGAGAAGAATCAAACATAGCAGCTTGTTGAAAAATAAAAAGATAAAGATGTGATTGGTTTGAAATGAGTGTATAAGACAAAGGTTAATGAAGATAGTTCAATTCAAAATCACAAGGGAAGATTGGTTGTAAAAGGATACTCCCAATAACATGGGATTAACTTTAACGAGACATTTATACCAGTTGTAAGGATTGAAATAATAAGAACAATGTTAGTAATTAGAACTCAATTAAGACTACAAATGTATCAACTTGATGTGAAATCAATTTTTTTGAAATGGTGAGTTAGAAGAAGAGGTGTGTGTGATGCAACCTCAATAATATATAATTGAAGGGCAAGAAGATAAGGTGCACAAATTGAAGAAAACTTTATATGACCTAAAATAAGCACCTAGAGTATGAAATAGCAAGATTGATAATTACTTGAAGAGGAATAGATTCCATAGAAGTTCAAGTGAGCCATCACTCTATGTGAAGAAAGAAGTTGACAATTTTCTCATGCTTTGCTTATATATTGATGATTTGATATATTTTATAAATTGTGATAAGATATTGATTAATTTAAAAAATACTATGATGAATTAATATGAGATGAGTGATTTGAGACTTATGAGATATTTTCTTGGCATTTAAGTGAAATAAAAAGGAAGGTGAGTTATTTATTTCTCAAGAAAAATTTGTGGATGAATTATTAAAAAGATTTAGCATGTCTAATTACAAGTCTATGTCTATACCGATGGGAATAAATGAGAAATTGAAAAGAGATACTAGTAATGAATTGACTAGTGAGCAAATATATAGAAGTTTGGTTGGATCTTTAATTTATCTCACAAATACTAAGACTAGACATTGTACATGTAGTTAGTGTAGTTTTAAGGTACATGAACAAGCCTAGTAAAACTCATTTGATGACCGTCATGAGAATTTTAAGATATGTAAAAGGAGCAAAGAACTTTAGTATGAAGTATGAAGTTGAGAATGAGGCAAAGTTGATTGAATATTTGGATAGTGATTGGGTTGGTTACCAAAATGTTAGGAAGAACACATTAGGATATGTTTTTAGCTTGGGAAGCAAAGTTATATTATGGTCTTTTAATAAGCAAAAAATCATTGTATTATCTTCATGTGAAACCAAATATATTTCCATCACAAGTGCGGTGTGCGAAGTCATTTTGCGAAGGAAAATTCTCAAAGATTTTTTGTATGAATAAGATAGAGCAACTACAATGTTTTGTAATAACATTTCTGCTATTGCTGTAAGCAAAAATCCTATTTTTCATAATAAATCGAAACATTTTGAGTTGAAGCATTACTTTATTAGAGATCTTGTTGAAGAATAATAAATTGAATTAAAATTTACCAACACTCAGGAACAAATAGTTGATGATGTGTTTACAAAAGCTCTCGTTCGAGACAAGTTTGAATTTTTTTAGAAAGATAATGAAAATTATAAATTAAGAGGGAATGTTAAAAAGTGGTGTAATTTATAATTAATTGGGCTTAAACATATGATGCAATAATTATGAATTTGAGAGGTACTCATGTACTAAATCTACCTTTTATATATATTGTAATTGAGAGCCAACATTTGCAAGGTAGTAGGACAATGGAAAAAAAAAAAAAAAGAGGGAAAGACCCTTTGATCACCCACTTTCTATTTCGTAAGATTTTATCTTTTATTAATCATTTTTAATATATGTTCTTCTCTTCCATCTTCTCCCAAAATAAAAGGAGCACATTCAAGAAACGGGCCTTCTGCACTTGCTCGAAAATTATATTAGTAAAAAGGAAAAAGACAAAGCACCCTTCTTTTTGTTCTTTCATGAGTAGGATTTGAAATTTTTGCCACAAAAGCTTCCATACGATCAAGATGTTCGCCGTCCCACTGGCTTCAAAAGTGTATTACAATTCTCTGATTAAAGTAAGCAATAATATATAAGAACCTCCATAGTTAATATATACATGCAGCGTGTATATATCAGCTTGCGATATTTTTGGAATTACAGGACAGAACACGTGATAATGTCAATTAGAAGATCAGGTAATATTAGCAAATCTTCAAGTCCCAAAGCAACGCCCGTATGCATACGATAAAGAACAACTGCTGATTACTTCAATCCTTTTAAGAATGCAAACCCAAACACACTTCACATTAACCATCTAAGACACATTTACCCACACCAGATTTTTCCTTAAACAAATGAATTTCATATATATATGGCGATCCTGATAGTTAATCACTGCGTTATATGTTGGCCACCACTAGGAAGAGCACGTCTCCAAATATATATATATATATATTTCAAGAAGGAAAGGTGAAGAGGGTATAAAAAAATGCTGTTGCATCTCCTGTCTGTCACGCTCCTGGTGTAAATGAGTTTGTATTCCATGCCCGTGACACTTTGTATTGGTTGTGGTATCAATTTTTTCCCGGCCATGTCGCCTTCTTCTCACGCTTTCCCCAGTAAGTACATTTAGACACTTCTACCATGTTGCATGTAAGTCTGATGCTCGTGCTTTTGTCCTCATCTTTGCATGCCCACCTCCCTGCTCCTTTGCTATACAAATTTAAAGAGACCACATTTTTTCCTAAATACAAATTGATGGAAACACTTTGGCAATATTTTAAAGAGTGGCTCCGATCCTTGCTGTCGGAGTCTACACTCCCTCTACCCTTCACAGAGGCCACTCATTGTATATGTATATCTTGTACCTCGCGGTCTCCACGATGCTCATGGGGAGGAAGATTCTATTCTAGTTTTTCAAAAATCCAGAGCTATAGCCCATCTCCTCTTGTCACATGACCACCGCCAGATTAATGCTTGTTTATGTCCCCTTGGAACAGGATCAACCATATTATATTCAAGTTATGTACAAAGAGGGGGCTAGAGAGAGATATGGAGAAAGCTGGGAGAAGAGACGAATCAAAGTGGGTACATGGTGGTGGTGCTGAGACACAGTGGAAGAGGAGATTTCGAGAAAAAAAAAAGAGGAGAGGATGGTTGGAACTAGTTATAGGAACTCTGGTATAGACGAAAAAATAAATATGGAAGCGCTTTACGATGTAGTGTTATAATAAGAGATGTCTCAAGAGAATCCCTGTCATTATCTGTTTGAATAATGTGACAGCCCCTTACAAGGTTCTCTCTTCTGCCTTTTCCTTCAATCTCTTTTGTCTCTACCTTTGTCCTTTACCCCAGCGAGAACCTTCACAATTTAGTCTCTTATTTTATCCCCACCTTGATCAATAGATACCAAGCAACCGAAAACGTGAGCAAACAAATTTCTCTCCCACACTCTTGCCACACAAGTTTATGCACATCGATCATTTTTATGGTCAAACTGGTTTCTAATCAAACTTCCATCTGCCGTCTCTGTTGCGTACAGGCCAGGAACATAAGGCAGCTATCTGTCTCACAGTTGGATCCCCTTCTTCTCTGCATGATAGGCCCTAGATCTTGCCCAATGCCCATTTATATTCTTTTACCATACCCTAATACATAATATTCTTGATGGTCCCAATTAAGGCATGGAAACACTGATGGGCACAAACAGACGAGGCGTGCATAGGGAGAGTGCTGCTATATATATATTAGACCCATAGGTAATATTGACTCCTCACCTTAGACCGGCATGAGAGACTCAAAGAGCACCATGGTTGTTCAACTATATCAAAACTTGTAAGTGCTAATGCGAGACTAATGTTGCTCCCAATTAAACCAGAAGAAGAAACCAGCAGTCTCAAGGAAGAGATCATATGAACAAGTCATTCATTTTACTGATAGACAGCTTTTTTTCATGTGTACGGATCAATATATGTAGATGCATATTACCAAGGTACTGAAACTGGTTGTATTTGTGATTAAGAAAGTAGAACGCGTAGAAAGTTGTCCAGACAAACCATGGTGGAGCAGATTGCACTGTAGATCATATTAAGGTGCAGAGATCTCTCAATTGAAACAGGTGGGATATGCTACTTGCATTCTCCTGCTTCCTGCTCTAGTGGCAGTTTAATTCCCTTCTTTTTCCCCAAAAAAGAGGATTGGAATGACAGCCATATCACCCAACAAGGAATATGCATAAAATGCGGCTCCTTTCGTTTTAGTTTTTAGCAAAAGTTCCTCCAATCAAACTTCAAAAGGACCCAAAAAAGTGGCAGCTGGCTTACAGTTCTCTTCTTTTCTTGACCTTTTAAAAAAGTAAGGCTGAGCCTTGTACCAATAAAGAGGAATTTATGGGCAAGATTAACTATTCATGGCAAGCAGGATTAGATGATTTTCAACTTCAATAGTGCTTTTACAATAACCAGATTCATCGTTGGGGTTGGGAGCCTGCAACAGCCAATTCTAATCCGGCATAGAAAACATTAAAAATCATCTTCAAAGTGACACAGTAAGAAGGCCTCAAATCAAAAGGAATGACAGACTCATTACCTAAAAAGTGAGCCGGTTTTAGGCTTTAGCTCTTGCATTAAAAGAAGTGAATGAGAGATGTCTTTTCTACGTAAGTTCTACCTTTCTTTTTCGCTTTTTATCTAACTAAAGCCAATCTTTTTGTGCTACTCTTCTTCATGTCAAAGTCACATGTAGGGATGCCAACAATCTGAGTAAAATCAAGCTGTTGTAGACTCTTCTATCTCACTTGTTAACATAATACAAGAAAACAAAGAACTCTAACTTAATACATGAATTTAGTTTAAAAAAACAGGCACTCAATTACTTGACCCATGTATTGAATTAGCTCAAAACAGAGTGTGTCATATATAATAATGATTTTAAAATATGAAAACACTGAATTGAATTAGCTCTAAACATGAGCATGACTTGTTCTTGATATTATGCCCGGGTTATAATTAATGATAATATTCGTAACATAACCCGCACTATTGTGGCCAATTGGTACTCAATAAGCTTATATACAGGTCAATAACCTCTGCATAGCATAACTGACGTGGGATTAATATAAAATAGAGTTGAATAAAATCATACACGAGTCTTGAATGGCATATAAACACCCATCTTGATCAATACTCAATTATACTATATTGAGTTTTCGTTTGTTACCGCTCAAAAACATTAAGATAAATGTGGGTTCCACAATGATAATTTGTTGTTCTTCAATCTAAAGAAGCTTAATCTGGAGCAGCACGCAACCTTTTGTTTTCCTCAACAACACCATCATTTCCTGCATGTTTGCTTCAATACTTCTTACGTCCATTATATGGTCTTCACCATCTTTAAAAGTTTGTTTGTTTTTTAAGTGATGTATCATTCATTTAGACAAGGCCACATAATTGTTCTCATTCTTTGTCAAGTACCAGCCACCTACATTTTTTTCTGCAAGATGACGGTCTAGACCCAACTGCATTATTTTGATTGCCAACTTCTCATTTAATTAGTGTCTTTGTCTAAAAATTAGTATTAACAAGGTACCAAGTATACTAATTAAGCAAAGTCTACAGGATTCCATAGCAACTCCTAGTCATATAATACTACAAAAACAAGTGTACACTAGCAAGTAATCATGCAAAATGGATCTAGCAAGTAACTTTGCATTATCTCAAGCGGAACAACGGAGTATTTCATTTGGGCCATCTTGAAGAACATAATCTTTTTGGTTGGCTCTCATCATTTTCCATATCAAGCTCATCAGTTATATGTGAAATCAGTATAAAACCAATGTAAGGCTAATTCTTATTTCACATTATCTTGAAATGTTGTTAGCATGACTTATAAGCCCAGATTTCGTAAGAGGCTTCCATGACTTTTTTAAAGAACATGTTTGATTAATTAAAGACAGAAAGGACAGATATGGCTCACATGAGGAACCTGCACTCCGAGTTAGAGATGAGTGAACTCGAAGAATCTTTGGACCGGGAAATTTTGTCTTTGTGGATGAGGCTGGACATGTCTGATGAAACATTTGAAAACAAAGGGATACCCCGAGAAGAAAGTTCCAAAGGAACGTAGAGGTCCTGTGTAATATACAAATATATACACTACACTGTAGAAAGAGCTCTGCGGACGAGAAGAATCAGTAATAAATTTTCTGGAGAAGAAGCTAGTGCAACCAGTGACAAACCACGTGATTTCTGGGCAGTCTTGCTCTCTGTTTGTGGCACGTAGATCAAATGACAGAAAGCATTTGCTTTGGCGAAGAACGCCCCAATCACATCCCGAAAGCTACAAAGCGTCCTCCTTCAAATTAAGTTGAATATGCAAATTGTATAGGCTTCGAAAAAAAAGATAATTTTTTTAAAAAAAATCAGAAGTGACATCAACAAGTTTGGAAGAAGTCAGCAAAATGAGGAAAAAAACTACACATCTAAGTACAAAAAGAACTCATCTACTGCAGTGTTGGCCAACACGATGATTTAGCCGGATTAAGATACTAACAATGTAATAAATATCCGACTGCTCTGTTCATTTGATTTGAAGAGCCGCTTATAGTTTCCATACAAAACGTATATCTGAGCCAAATGAAAATGCCCAGTCAGGACAAGTTTGAGAGGCAAAATGCTTGGATAATTATTTGCAGCGGATTTCTCAATAGTCAGTCATGATGCTAGAGGCCCACAACCATCTGGCTTGAGAGCTTTTGCGCTTGTATTTTTCATCAAAAAGGGCGTTACCACAAACCTCTCCAAAGCTTTTATTCGAGCAGCGTGAGGAAGGGGGAATGACAGAAAAGAAAAAAATAAAGTAGATATGCCCTCTCATGATTATGCTTCTCTTTTCCCCTCCCACATTAAAGAAGCTCGCTTTCACATATAACCCTTTCACTGTGCTTCTAATGCATTGATTGATCTGAAGCGAGTCCAGTAAGATCAGTGACAGCATTATTGGGGGGTGGGGTGTTTGAATGATTCTTGGATGATTCCTGTTTCATCTTGTAAATTATTGCACAATACACGAGGACAGGCGATCTGGTGGATGGATCATTTGAAAGAACATAAGTGAACACGGACGGCTAACGCATATTTGCGTTACACGCAGAAGATGGTTTTTACTTGCTTCACATGATGGTCAAAAGGAAAGGTGAATTTCTCCTCCGTCCTTTCCGTGATGAGTTCATGACGACGAGAGAATAGGACAAAGCTTACCAAGAAAGATCTAAGCACGGAAGAAGAAACCCATTAACACAGATGGAAGAAAATCTACTTTGAACGAGCTTTCATAGTAGGATCAACCTTTTAAGCCTAAACCAGCTTTCCACATTCAAAATTTACCTTAACCTTTGAGAGAAGGTTGCAAGTGTGACTGCCTACAAGCTTCCAAGTAATGGAACATCACAGAGCCGGCTGGTAGAAAAATGGCCAAAATTCTGAATCAGAGACGGTTAGAATTATTTCTCAAGAGCAATGTGCAATTAGATCATAGCAACAGCAAATTAGCTGTAGTCCAATGATGAATGATCAAAAGTTACTCATACTTTTGTTTTCCATAAATAAGTTACACACGTTAAATAGGATAAGAAATGTTCTAAAGAAAGTTCTAGGATACTTTTGTTTTCCATAAATAAGCTACACACGTTGAATAGGATAAGCAATGTTCTCAAGAAAGTTCTAGGTTTGACAAGGAACAAATCTGGTTGGACTTGAAAGAGCTTTTGATCATACCTGTGCCCAACTCCGTACATTATAAGACTGATCTTTGTAAGTCCAAACTCTCAAAATGGATTTTGACTCTATTTGGAAACAATGTTTGAAACTGTTTGCAGCCAACTGCCAATCGCGTTATGGTTCGAATTACATTCAAGAATTGGAAGTCAAGTTGTCAATCATGCATGGTTCCGAGGTAGCTGATATCTTGGCCCATGACTGCCACTGGATACAGAAGCCCAACCTACACCTTCTACAGAACTTTTTCATAGGCTTCATGCAAGCATGATATATGATCTTTATGGTGCTTGCCCGGCTCCGGTGCTTATGGCTGGGCAATGAGTTAGCTTAGAGTTGCCATAGCCATTTTAAATTGGAATCATCCAAATGTGACGGCAGAACTGACCAAAGTTGCCACACAGCTTCTTCTAGGGGGATGTGTTGAAGATATAGGTGTTGGGTTTATCCTATATCATGTGTAAAGGTGACTAGTGACTTGTATATAAACTAGTAGAAAAGCCTTATTCCTTAAATTAGATTGTATATTAAGAAAAACCTGTGACACTTATTACAAGTCTCTTTTAGGGACCTAAAGGGCCCAATAGTAGCATCAGAGCTTGGTTGGCTTGGTGTTACCTTAGGCCAGCCCGAATTAGAGTCTCATAGAATTTCACTATAATAGAGAGATGATTCGAGTAGGCAAGCCTGAATTAGAATCTCATAAAACTTTACTATAATATGTAAGCCTTATACGTAGTGAGGGAAAAATAATTCGGGTGGCATGATGTGTGAGGGAGAAAATTGTTGGGTTTTATCCTACATCATATATCAAGATGACCAGCGACTTGTATATAGGCTAATGAGAAAATCTTATATTTTAAACTAATTTTTAGATTAAAAGGGCTTAATAATAGGATGCAAAACTTCTATTTGACAAAGAAGTAATTTCTTCCATCCATTACCAAAAGGAAATGTTAGGAAGTCTCAACCTATCCCATAAACAACAAAGTTTTAATCAACTAACATTTTTTTAAAGCATTTTTTTGTCCCCGAAGAGCATTGGCTTTGTTTTATTTTGTATAAAACAATTCTATGATTTATCTGGAACTGACTATTTTCAGTAATCAGATGAGATTCGTGGTAATAGCATATATTCTCAAACCGTAGGCAGTATATCAAGTCTCATGTTTCCCTCCTGTCTAGGATGTCTCTAGGATTCCTAGTTTTATGGTCCACATTAAGCCGGCGCGCAATTATTCATATAGGAAGGAAAAACACATCATAAACATGATTTCTAACTTTTATGTGTACCTTGAATTATTCATGATTGCATCTCTGCCAATACCACAGGCAACACTTTCAGAATGAATGCAGAGTTTGAAGTAATAATGTGACTGATTAAATCTGTAGTTTCATACCCTCTCATGATTTCGGTCTGCAAGCAAAAGTAAAAGAAAAAGTAATTAAAAAGGAGACAAAACAAGTGAATTCAACTCTAGGGCAACCAACATCAAAACCTCAACACTAGTGCAACCAACTTCGTTGCATAAACACACAGTAAAAGCTAAAGTAATTTCCCAGAATAATTCCCAACAAATTCACAGATAACTACAGTCCCCTAATATAGGATACACATAGAATAAAGGATTTGAAAATGGCAGATGTCAAACTATTGAAAAGACCTACTACTTTATAAAAGAACGAAATTTATCGAGAGTGGCGTTTAAGTTGCTCATTAATCCTGATCATAAAAGAATTAATAGCAGCAGTATCTAATTCAATCCACGAAGACTCAAACAACTCATGACGACATTCAACGCCTATCTTCTCAGCAGCAGCCCTAAACATGTAGCCAAATGAGTTTCCTATTGCCCCTTTTCTGGGTTTGCTACAAACTCCAACAATCAAGGTTTCTACTAGGCTCTTGTGCCAAGCATGCACAGATTATCAGCTTCAATCTTGATCCATTTTCATGCAAAGCATCCATTAAGAAGTAGCAGAATTTGGTCAAAGGTAGAAGACAACCCACCAATTAACATCAACAGCATCTTCAACATTAACCCATCTGAATTTCCTCCCACTTCTTATAAACCAATTTTTCGTAATTGCAATAGTCCCCTGCCAGTGTACGGGCAGCTGAACTTGGATAGCATTGTGCATCTTCGCTTGTCCAAGTTCTTCAAAAATAGAGCAGGATAAGGAAGGCAAAACTGTTCAACGGTGGATGGACTTGCATGCGCAGCACATGAGTCGAGCAAAGATGTAACTGCATAAACCACATAAGCAGCCCAACCTTTGAGCAATACCCATGAAACTGTAAGAAACCTCTGTAATAGAACTCTGTCAAACCGAACTGTGGTAAGAACCTCTCAAACTCATCCTTCATTGTAAGCTTCACGTCATTGTTCGTGTACTGAAACTTTTGCCGGCATTCATGGAGACCAAATACTGGCCAAGAGAAGCTTCAACTTCTTCAATTTATTTTCACTCCAAGTTCTCAATTTCGTGGCCACATATGAGGAAGATACCATTGAATCAAATTCCACTCTCGCAGCAGCACAAGCCTCGGCTCATCCTCGCAAACAATTCTAAAATAGTCAGGTGCCCGAATTTTGGTGCCATCTCTAAGAGCCACAAAAGCTTGCCAGAACTGCTAACATGCTGCTCAAGCTCCATCAGCCCGGCTTGATACCTCTCGTTTGTCAGCTTCTCGTGAACAAATTGATCAGCAAGAGACACACAAGCTAACCACAGCATTTCGTTGGTGTTTTTCCCAAGTGAATGACACAAATCAAACATGAAGCACCCGGACGGCTTCCCATGGTAAGTGTCACAGGCCCGTTCGTAAGGTCGAATTTTTCGCCTCCGAGTCCCTGCCTGTGCGGCGTATTCCCTCCCTGGGAACACTCAGCCTGACACTCAACACGCAATAGCGGGAGCCAAGGCCACAAACACTACACTCGTGTTCGGCCGCAATACGCACCACCGAGGTTGACCCCTGCACGTCCAGCAGATCCACCCGTTCGGTGTTGCCCTCAAACAGCGCCCTTGATCGATCACCCGTGTCTGGCCACGCACCAGCACTTCGACAGCACTCCTGGCTATCGGCACGCCTTGCCGATAGGCTGTTCCAGGAGTCAAACAGCACCACCACCGCAGCACTGCCCGATCGCCCTACCAGCAACACGCCTGGTAGAGATCGTGCCTCTGTCCCTGTTCGTCTCAGCAACCACCGTCGCCTTGTAAACCTCGACCACGACCCGGTACTAAGGTTCCCTGCCTAAAACGTCAGACAACGAACACAACACAGATATACGGGGAAACCCCAACCTTATATTAATCTGTCAATACAAGGCATTACAAGTACTCGACTCCTCTCTCAAGCACTCGCTCAGCTTGTGGACAGCCCCCACAGCCTCGCCCCAATGTACCCAAAATACAAAGGAACTCACACAAGGATTACCTGGCCCGAGTAACCCTCCCAGTTGCCAACACCAGCAACCTCACAACGTGCACCTTGGATTCAAGCAAGCGTCTGGAATTCCAGCACTACTCCCAGCGCCGGCTGCAGCAACTCCCTCGCTTCTTCCCTCTCCAGGTTGCTCACGTTGCACACCGATCAGCAAGTCTCACCACGAGAACAAGTACCCAATCGGCCCCCTCTTCAGTCCGTCGAAGAGAAGTTCTCTTCCGTCCATCGAAGAGAAGTCCTCTTCTCCACGTCTGGCCTAACCCTTATATACTCCCACGAACTGCTGCTCCAAGATAACTCCGAATCTGCCAGCATCTTCAACTCCAGAGATCTGCAAGATCCACCGTGTTCAGCAACCTAGCCCATCTCCCGTCCAGGTTCATCCAACGGCCTTCAAGTTTATCTCCAGCAGTTAGTTGCAGATAACTTCCTAAACGCCCAATCTGGATAACTGCATATCTTCACCAAGATACTCCAGCACGTCCAGGAAGCTTCCTCCTAACCGCCTTGGCTGCACCGCTGGTCCTCCCGTCGCGCCCGCCGGCTCGACTCCAGCACCGTCCAGACATGGCTCAACCTCCCGCAGCAACTCACCGACCAACTGCCAGCAATGGTTCACCAACATCGCCCTGAACCAGCACCACCGCTCGTGCATGCCCCTGCACTGTCGCGTTCACCAGCATCTGCCCGCTCGCACGCCTGCGCGCACACCCGCGCGCGCCCGCTCGCACGAACAGCAGCGCGCGCCATCGCGCGCCCGCGCACGCCCGCGCACCCGCGCGCCCGCGCACGCCCGCGCACCCGCGCGCCCGCGCACGCCGCGCACCCGCGCGCCCGCGCGCTTGCTCGCCCGCGCGCTCGCGTCGCAGCGCACTCGCGCAGTAGCGCGCACGACCCGCGCTCGCCCGCTACAGTGCTCGGTACAGTTTTCCAGCACGGTTCCGCTATTTTGCTCGGTACTAGCGAATGCTCGGCACCCTACGCTGCGTACTCGGCTCGGTAGCCTGCTCGGTCCACGGTTGCACCACAACCTCGATATGCCGACCCAAACACCGATCAGCAACAACTTGAGGTTTCTTGACCTGGACTCGGCCACATGCTCGGTACACCGAATACCGACCCATGTGCCGACACTTGCTGCTGTTCCCGACACCTTGCTCCACCGGCATGCTCGGTCCTCCAGCAGCATCGTGCAACTCGGTTTGGACTGCAACATAATCACGGGTTAGCCTCGGTGTGTTGTTTCCACCACTCGGATAACCACTGCTATCCCCTTCATGGACGTAGGGAATCCAGAAACAACACCCAAACCCTGGTTCGCGGGACGTCCACGAATCAAGGCTGTAACATCCTCCCCGACCAATGAAAGCCGATGTCCTCATCGGAAGGAAGGTCAGTCCTCCACGCAAACAAGTTGAATCCATTCTCCCATAGTACCGTCGCCGCGCTCAGTATCACAGACTCGCCGCACCATGGTCCCAGCCTCACCATTGCATAGCCCCCGGTCCTGTATACTCAGACCTCGCATGTACACCCACATGCTTACATCGGCCATCTGCTCCTTGCTTCTGGGTCCGAGTCTCCACCCGACTCGTCCATACAGTTCCCCGTGGTACCGAGAACTGCCGGCCCTAAGCAGCTGTAAGGCGTTGCAATGTAGCCAGTGTCTTCCATTCAACTGTCTCTTCTCTCCTCCATGTAAAGCACGTCTGGTAATTGGCCCAGTACGCACTCACCCCATCTAGTGGCTGTCTTACTAGATGAGAGGGAATAGAGAAGACGGATTTGCCTCCCTGCAAACCCACACTTCATCAGCTTGCCGATTTGTAGCAGCCCTGGTCGACATGGTCGTGGATCACCCCATGAAGGCTCTAGACATACAAACCCTGCTCATTAAGAACAGTCTCTCGCACCCGAGGAAATAGCTGGTAGTTTGTCGACGCACCCTCTTCATCAAGTGATACTCTTGATCCGATGGTGTCTCATCATCAGCTGGTACCTTGATCATCAACTGATGGTAGTGAGCATCCGGCCTCCTGCACCACCCATAGGAACGAAAGTCACAACCGAATATCTGATGTCCACCACATGGACCGCTGTCTTACTCCCCAGACAAGGATATAGAGCTTCACCTTGCCCGCATGCAGCAACTCACTCTTGCAATCCCCGAAGTCCTTCTTGAACCCGTTGGCTAACTTCAAGAAGTCCCACACTAAGATCACGAACACGCCCCGCATATCCACACCCTGCAGGACCACACGCACCTCGCCAACTCGCCGGGGTATCCTCCCTGATACCCAGGCTGGGGTCTTGGCCTCTGTCGGAAGACGTCACCCCTTGTGTCAACTAACGCTGACACCCGTCTCCCGTTCTCCATGGAACATATATCACCCTAAGCCTCGCGGCTTAGGCTGTTCAGCCCTCAGAGGTCGCACCATCTGTAGCGTCGATAGGCGAACTAGCTCGTCTGAATCAGAAATCTCCCCGGCCTGTACTGCAGCCACCTTCCCCCTTGGTTTGTTCTGGCAGTCCTTCACTCGATGCGGTCCCGAACATGAGAAGCACCGGATCTGCCTTCCCTCACCACTCTGGGAACTCTCTGGCTCGGCCCTGGGTACGAATCCCCTCCTTTCCTTCGGTCTCGGCCTAAATGATCTCCGATCACTGCCCGCCGTATTGCCCTTTCTGGGACCTCGGTCACCTACACCATGACCAGTCGCAAACCCGAGATCGACTAAGGCATCCGCTGCACTCAAAGCTGACTGCACATCCTGCACCTTTTGTCTCTTCAGTTCCATTTGCGCCCAAGGTTGCAACCCCGACACGAAGTTAAAGAGTTTATCGCTTTCTGACATGTCATTGATGTCCAATAAACACGAACTGAACTGCTTCACGTACTCGCGTACCGTTCCATTCTGACGAAGCTTCATCAAAGCTTCTCTCGCCACCCAAGCCGTATTGGTTGGCAGAAATTGGTCCCTGAGTTCTTCTCTCATATTCTCCCAAGTCTCCACACTAGGACGTCCAGCTTTCTCTCCGTCCTCGGTGCGTGTCCGCCACCACAATTTGGCGTCGCCAGTTAGGAACATACTGGCTATCGAGACCTGTTTCGGAGAAGGGATCCCGGCAGCTCGAAAATACTCCTGTAACTCCCAGATGAAGTTTTCCAGATCTTTAGACGACCTGTCTCCTCCAAACTTCGTTGGCTCAGGCACCTTAAGCCTTCCTGGAAGCTCGGCCGCCTGGTCAGCAACAATGTGCTGAGGCTGGTTGAGTACTGCACGCCTCAGAAGAGCCATCTCTGACCGCATCTCCTCCAAACCAACCCTGAGATTCTCGATCATCTCAGCCATTTCGTTGTCTCGCACCGCACTAGATTCCGGTGCATCGGCCACCCGCTCCATTACCTCGGTCAGGGTTTCCAGCCGATTGAACACCGTGTGGTTATTATCCCCACCATTGGTCGGCCCTCCAACCAACACCTCTAGCCGTGCCACTCTATCCTTAAGAGCATCAACCGATCGTGTCTCCATGTGATCGTCCCACCAAGGTCTTCTGCTGAATGAGAATGGTCCTTCGCACGTGAACCACGCTCCGATACCTTCTGTCACAGGCCCGTTCGTAAGGTCGAATTTTTCGCCTCCGAGTCGCTGCCTGTGCGGCGTATTCCCCTCCCTGGGAACACTCAGCCTGACACTCAACACGCAATAGCGGGAGCCAAGGCCACAAACACTACACTCGTGTTCGGCCGCAATACGCACCACCGAGGTTGACCCCTGCACGTCCAGCAGATTCACCCGTTCGGTGTTGCCCTCAAACAGCGCCCTTGATCGATCACCCGTGTCTGGCCACGCACCAACACTTCGACAGCACTCCTGGCTATCGGCACGCCTTGCCGATAGGCTGTTCCAGGAGTCAAACAGCACCACCACCGCAGCACTGCCCGATCGCCCTACCAGCAACACGCCTGGTAGAGATCGTGCCTCTGTCCCTGTTCGTCTCAGCAACCACCGTCGCCTTGTAAACCTCGACCACGACCCGGTACTAAGGTTCCCTGCCTAAAACGTCAGACAACGAACACAACACAGATATACGGGGAAACCCCAACCTTATATTAATCTGTCAATACAAGGCATTACAAGTACTCGACTCCTCTCTTAAGCACTCGCTCGGCTTGTGGACAGCCCCCACAGCCTCGCCCCAATGTACCCAAAATACAAAGGAACTCACACAAGGATTACCTGGCCCGAGTAACCCTCCCAGTTGCCAACACCAGCAACCTCACAACGTGCACCTTGGATTCAAGCAAGCGTCTGGAATTCCAGCACTACTCCCAGCGCCGGCTGCAGCAACTCCCTCGCTTCTTCCCTCTCCAGGTTGCTCACGTTGCACATCGATCAGCAAGTCTCACCACGAGAACAAGTACCCAATCGGCCCCCTCTTCAGTCCGTCAAAGAGAAGTTCTCTTCCGTCCATCGAAGAGAAGTCCTCTTCTCCACGTCTGGCCTAACCCTTATATACTCCCACGAACTGCTGCTCCAAGATAACTCCGAATCTGCCAGCATCTTCAACTCCAGAGATCTGCAAGATCCACCGTGTTCAGCAACCTAGCCCATCTCCCGTCCAGGTTCATCCAACGGCCTTCAAGTTTATCTCCAGCAGTTAGTTGCAGATAACTTCCTAAACGCCCAATCTGGATAACTGCATATCTTCACCAAGATACTCCAGCACGTCCAGGAAGCTTCCTCCTAACCGCCTTGGCTGCACCGCTGGTCCTCCCGTCGCGCCCGCCGGCTCGACTCCAGCACCGTCCAGACATGGCTCAACCTCCCGCAGCAACTCACCGACCAACTGCCAGCAATGGTTCACCAACATCGCCCTGAACCAGCACCACCGCTCGTGCATGCCCCTGCACTGTCGCGTTCACCAGCATCTGCCCGCTCGCACGCCTGCGCGCACACCCGCGCGCGCCCGCTCGCACGAACAGCAGCGCGCGCCATCGCGCGCCCGCGCACGCCCGCGCACCCGCGCGCTCGCGCAGCAGCGCGCACGACCCGCGCTCGCCCGCTACAGTGCTCGGTACAGTTTTCCAGCACGGTTCCGCTATTTTGCTCGGTACTAGCGAATGCTCGGCACCCTACGCTGCGTACTCGGCTCGGTAGCCTGCTCGGTCCACGGTTGCACCACAACCTCGATATGCCGACCCAAACACCGATCAGCAACAACTTGAGGTTTCTTGACCTGGACTCGGCCACATGCTCGGTACACCGAATACCGACCCATGTGCCGACACTTGCTGCTGTTCCCGACACCTTGCTCCACCGGCATGCTCGGTCCTCCAGCAGCATCGTGCAACTCGGTTTGGACTGCAACATAATCACGGGTTAGCCTCGGTGTGTTGTTTCCACCACTCGGATAACCACTGCTATCCCCTTCATGGACGTAGGGAATCCAGAAACAACACCCAAACCCTGGTTCCCGGGACGTCCACGAATCAAGGCTGTAACAGTAAGCACCCACCTTGTAATACCTTGCCTTGAGCTTTAGGTATGCATTAGGATCGTCAAATTCATCCCATCTTTCTCACTCTCGCTGTCACTATCCTCGACTCACTGTCAAACAAAATCTCGCCCATCTCGATCGTCACTGCTCAAACCAGACACATTCGCCGGAGCCGAGACAGGAAACTCGTACCGCAAGTCAGCAACTTCCTCATCGTCACATACTGAACAATAACTAGGCTGTTTTTCCCAACTGAGTTCCTCAAGATCATGAGATTGAAGTTGAGAAAGATGATGAAGTTAGGGAAGGGAGGATTTGAAACTTTCGCGGGAATGGAAATGAATAGAAGCCACTTTCTAACTCATAAAAACACACCAAAAACGAAAAAAAGCTGGGAAACCTAGAGTATGCAACATCTGAAGAACACTTCGGGGAAAAACAAAAGGATTAAGCATCAGCTAAGAAAAAAGGATCAAAAAGTTTGCATTTCCTCACAGAAATCATTTTCATTATTGAATCAAAAGTGAGCAAACATAGTTCTCACTTAACATACCCTGTGGTATTATTTGATACCACTCTCATTATAACCCATTTTTCTTCCACTTTTTATGCACAGAAGTAAATTTCATGCTGGCAGCAAAACGCGAAGCCCCATAGGCTGCAGTCTATGAACTTGTCATACATATAGCAGATGACACCGAAATGAAAACATTTCATATATTCCACAAGTATTAAGCAGTCTTCCGAACACCTGAACAGCCCCATCAGCTTCTTCAAGACTAACATTTCTAATGCAGACTAAAAATATAAAAGTAACAGCCAACAAATATATGGAAGGTGACGACTTATGGGCCTTTCAGCATCATTTCAATATGTAGAATCCTCCTCCCCCATAGACAAATATACATTAACCACTCAAAATTTTTTATTTAGAACTTATACTGAAAACAGAAAAATATGCACTTAAGGAGTGATCAAACTACGACAAGGCACGCTGCTTGCAATAAAAAACAGTTTTCAAGTCAATATGAGAGAAATCAAGCGACGGGAAGACAAGATGGCAACACGGGTAAAAACACATAACAAATGGCCAAAAAAACTTTTAAAAAATAGAGAACGAATTCGCTGTTTGTTCATTCACTAATTGTTCAACAGGCAAGCAACATAAATGTCAGGATAGTATCAGTAAACTAGTAAGATGTTATTGACACAGCAGAGCAACTATCCTTGAAACTCCTAGCAACCCTCAATGGCAATAACGGGGAATATTAGATACCAATGGAAGTAAAAATGAAGAACAAAGTAGCAAAATCTTGTTTGTAACAATCACAAAAACTCAAAAGTGCTTAACACTACGCAAAATAAATGGATAAAGGAATTTGCATGCACTTAAAGTTTTTAATGTCACTTTCGGCATGAACCGTATAAAATAGTGAGATATTTTATTGATGTATACCTTAAGTGTAACAAGTTACAGGTACAATAGAGTGCAGATGTATTTGTATAAAGGCAGCTAAACAAACACGCTTGGCACAATCACTAGTACCAACATGTCGAAATACTATAAAAACATACCACAATCAACCCGATTGGGTTTTGTCACATGTAGACCTCCATGCCAATAAATTTTGATGACTGACATAATGGACAGAAACTTAGCTTACTCTCACAGTTCTTGCACAGGCAAAGATGCCTGCAAGGCAATAAAAGCATGCATACTTCATTCACTCTGCACACCTTACATATCATGAAGTCCTTTATAACCTTACTATCTTCGTTTACTAGAAGTTGAAAATCAAGGGACGGCCCGCCGTTGCAATAAGAGGCTGTATCATCCACCTCACTATCTCCACACCCTTCTTTACTATCCCGGCTTTGAGCCACGACTTGTTGCAGATTATATCTAAGAGATGTAATCATGCCCTCAGTGCATTTAGCTCGTTGCTGCCACGCCCCTGCTTCAACAGTAAGCTGCTTCATCCTCTCTTCAAGCTCACTGTTCCTCTCGTTGATGGATTCAACCTCTGCTTCCTTTTGGCGAAGTTTCTGGAACACCCTTTCTTCAGCAATGGATAGGGCCTGAAGTTGGACAGCTTGAACCTTCTTCAATATCGCCTGCCTCAGTTGCTCGCCCTGCAGCTCAAAAGAGTAGTAACATCAAGCCTCGCCTAAATTAAAATGACGTGAAACTGGTTTCCGAAAGCATATCACTGACCACTGCGAAACGTCAACTAGACTCGAGAACAAACAACACATATTAAACAATATTTACAGAACTTTACACGTTTGTCTAAAGTTCATGATCTAGTTAAACGTTCATAATATCAAACATGCATGTAAAATGAATTTCTATTTTTTGCAACAAAAAGCACCATGGGCATGATGAATAGGAGGCCCAATAAATCATTATATATTCTGCTGAACCTAATCAAATTGCATAGAAATAATACCCTCAACAGCCAATTGCAAGTACTATATCAACGTTCTAGAGCAAATTTTCGACAGCAGTAGCGGCCAAACTGGAATTTTGGAGATGAAGAGAAGCATCCACAGATGGCAAAAGAGAGCATGACAAAGTTGGCAACCATCGAATGTATACAACTAAATATATGCCTCTCGGCAACAGATAACCCCGCAATTAAGTACATATCAGAGACCCAAAACGCCGTCTTTCTCATAACATGAAGATCATATTTTCGATTGCAGCAAACACAAAAAGGACCTTCCTAACAACCAAAAAAAAAAAAAGAGGAGAGACTAGACAATATCTATAGCAACAAAATTTTATCAAAGGGCTGGCAACCTGCAATTTAACAAACCGATCCATCTCCACATCCTGCCGCTGGATCTCGCGCACAATCTCCTCATCAACCGAGGACACCAAAACCGGGACTCCCCAGACGACGAGTCGACCCTCCGATCGTCGAGCGAGAGCCCCAGCCCCGTCGACACAGACCCGGCGGCTTGCAGGAAATCAACCGACGAAATCTGGGAATTGTCCAAAAACAGCTCTTGCTCCTTCAACCTCCTCCTCTTCGCCTGGCAGCTGCTGTTCCACTGCAACTCCACCTTGCCGCCCGCCGCGCCCCCATGAACTGCGAAAACCGCACACATCAGACGGAACAAGAGCAAACCAAAAACAACAGCCAAAGAAAAACAGGCAGAGAAGATTACAAGGTTCGTTGTAGCTCAAAGGGTTGAAGAAGGCACCACCATCGGAATTCAACATGTTCCTAGGTTCAAATAACATCAGGAAAAATCCAGAACAAAATAGGTTGGGCATGAGGGACAAAAGATTGAAACTTCTAAATCGAAAATAAGAAAATCACCTTAGAGGATGCTTGGATTGGTGGTGGTGGTGGTCGTGGAAGGGAGGTTACGGGCGAGCCATCGCCGGCGCCGCCCAAAAGAGGAGAAAGGAAGGATTGTACGGAAGGGGGTGGTATGGAGGAGGGACGACTGCTAGCGAGGCTCGCGAGGGATCGTGCCTCGAAGATGGTGGGCTGGGCTTGTTCGGCATATGTTTGATGGGCCTCAAAAGGCCCATTACTAATGTGCACACGGAATAACAGAATTATTTATCTTGCTTTACTCTCCACTAACGAAGACGACTTTTCCATCCCTTCTTTCACCTCCCATACACTGCTGGCCAATTCCCAATCCCAAATTTCCTTGAGACGACCTGCTTTGTGCTCCCTAATTGGCTCATTAAGCAAGAAATTCTGTTGTAAGTCTTCACGCAGATACAAGGGTTCATTGATAACATCCAGAGCAATCTTTACATCGAGGAATCCTGCTCCGACCATCCTTCTCAATGTTCTAGCTTGACATCTCTTGCCTCTGCTAGAGTCATCATTAATTAAAGTCATTAGAAAGCTCAAATAAAATTAAATATGGAGAGGTAAGAAATTGTATTCCTTTCTTTTCGTTTTTCATTCTATAAGTAAAAGAATAGCACACCTGCTTAGTTCTCTAAGTGGTGATAAACAATCAGGAGCAGGAATATTCCCAACAAGCATAGCAGATTCGCCCAAGGTAAGAAAGAAAGCATCCTTGCCAAAGTAAAAGGCCGAGGCTGCCTCAACTCCATAAACCCTATGTCCCCAGTATATCTGTGGCATAAAACTTCCTTTTTGGTTAACTCAGATGATAGATCACAATATCACACAAATGCAACGACAACCAACTTTGCATTTAAAGATTTCAATATTATAGTTCAACAGCTCTTCGACCAATGATCAGAGTGTAAGAGTAAAGCTTATAACCAACAAGATTTTGTGATTGCTATAACTTTCCTCTTATTATCTGGCATTGGCTAAATTAGAATCTCAATACTCAAACACATACTGGACATCAAAAAATACGTATGATGCACTAGAAACTCTTCATTTCATTTCCATCATAACAATTTTAAGGGAATAATCTGTTACAAATCAATCTCATATCGAAAATTATAAGGAAGAAATGGGGAATTACATAAGGGTGACGAAAAACCAAGATTGAAGTCTTGGGGAAGACCGAGAAGCAGAAGAAGAAGATAAGAACTTCACTGTGCCATTGCTTGAATCCAAATGCAACGGTTTTTCTCTTTAATTCACAAACAGTTTCTTCCCCGATTCCATAATTACGCATATAGTTACCACTAACTCATAGAAGATAAACATGAAACATAGAAATATAGTAGAGCCGATCCTTTGCAGACAGCTGAAAATTATACTCACCACACTCAAATACGCTCGTAGAATCTGCCATTTGGACAACCTCCTTCCAATGCATGCGCCAAAATCATCACTACAATTTTTCGTGAGATTGTCCGATCGGGAAATAGAAAGACTTTCTTCACAAGCTATGAAATTTAAACACAAATCAAATCAGCTCACATGTACAACGACTATACAAAAATTCAATAACCCTAAAAGAATCAAATGCAACAAAAGAATTACTATCGAACGCCCAAACTGGTATGAGCAAAGAACATACAATAGCTAAACATAGTAGCAACCATGGTACACAAACCTGCCGGGTGATGGTGCTGCCGCCGCCACGAGCAGAGAGGGACAAAATCGGGCGAGAGACCCCCAACCGGGTCCCAAAATGGTGGAAGAACCCCCGATCCTCGGACGCAACCACCGCCTAGTACAAATGCGACGGAAGACGGGCGTCCGCCTCCCGCTCCGCCGCCGAAACGAGGCGAGCTCACCGGCGAGGGAGATCCAAAGGCGCGACCGAGAAGAGAATCCGAAGGGAGACGACGACAGGCTTGAGGAGAAGGGCGACGGGGAGATGGAAGCGAAGGAGGAGTAGAAGCGGAGGTCGGAGGAGTTGGGCGGAGTTGTGGAGAAACGGAGAGGTGCGAGCGAAGGCGTCCATGGATTGAAAAACTGGGAGCGGAGGGTGGAGATGGGGAGCGGGTTAGGGGAAGGCGGGAAAATCGGGAGCTTTTTCATTGGGGGCGACGGCAATGTGCCGGTGGAGGGAGAAGGAGCGCAACGACATTAACGACGGCCGCCATCAAAATGTTTGTTTGAAGATGGAAAAAATATTAAAAACTGGTTCTATCTACATGGTTTTTCTCATAGTGTTTTAGGATTAATTTTTTTTTATAGGGCGGGAAAATCAGGTCATCATAATATATATATATAGTCTAAAATATTTTTAATTAAAAATATAAATTAAAAATATAAAATAAACTCAATTAAAATAATTTTTTTAAAAAATATTAAATAAAAAAGATTAACCGCATGCCCCTAATTAGGGTAGATTCTCTTTTGGGTTGGGCGGCCAAATATAATCGATTGAGCCTAATGGCCATCATCAGGCAAATATGATCGCCTAAAATAAGGGCAATTAAGATTAGATCTAACTTAGAGTCAAATATGGCCGCCTAAAATAAGGGTAATTAAGATTAGATCCGGCACCTTTGGCCTAGGGTTAGCCGACCTGAATAGCTAAGAACAGCCACACAATAAATAAAAAATTATTATTATTTATTTTATTTTAAAATTAATTAATGTCAATTTTATTATTGTACGAGCATGTACATTATATGATTTTTTATTTCTATTAAGTACTTGTTATGTGCCAAACATCTTCGCCCTCGTGCGCTAGCACAACCTTTGGTGTACATTTTTTGGCTTCAAACATATTTGACAATAACTTACTCGAAGAAAACAAACATATATACCTTTGGGATATGCAAATGGTGTTAAATAAACGTCCAAACAATATTTAAAAATAGAGTGCACTAAATTAGCAACAGATTATAAAATAACTTCAACCATAACTTCTTTTTAAAAGAAGGCATAATTCTCAAGCATATATACTCACCTTCCACACATTCGCATATACCGACTGTTTCCCTATTAGGGTTTAAATCCAAATCTCTAAAGTTTTCACAAGTTAATATTATTATTATTATTTTTTACGGAGCTTATTATTTAATTAATATATTCTGCCATTTTTTAAAATATATTTTGAATTTAATGTGAACAATATATTTTTAAGCTAAAGCATAAATTGAGCCAAGTGAAAGACTAGCTCGGTTCATGTAAGAACAAACCAAGCTCGGCTCTTCCGAGTCTCGATGTGTCCGAATTCTTGTCGGACGAGACGGACACTGATCCAAACTACACCCGGTCACCAAAAGCGTGGGGAAAGCGCAGGCATCCCCTTCCGCCGACGCCCTCGCCTCGCCCCTTTCCGGCGAAGCACTCCTGCGGCGTTCTCGCCGGCTAAAAAGGGGACGGGCTTAATACTCTGACGATCTCGCCGGCGTGGGCAGGCGGCGGCGGAATATATGGAGAGTGGCATCTGTAGCTGCTTACGCAGCTTCGACCACCCGGCCCTCCTCTCCGCCTTCCTCCTCTGCAACCATCGCATCGTGTTACCATCGACGATCCGGAGCCGGAACGTATCACGGGGCCGACCCTCTCGGTGGCCCTTGCGGTTTCTGACGTTCCGCCCCCGGGCATCCCGCGGCACCACCCCTTTGCTTTCCACGGATTGCTATAGGTTACATGCTTTGGCCCGTTTTTTTCTGCATAAAAATTGTTTGATCAATGATCGAAAGCTTGCTTCTTCTTTTTTTTTAATTGTATTTTTTTTAAAAAAAGGGTCCGTGGATTGTTGTAAGTGGGGAAGTTGTGAAATGTTGTTTGTTTTGTGACTGGGGACACGAGAAATATGAGCTCTAGCAGGGATAAAAATCTAGTTTTTATTGGATTGTAGTTGATTGAGAATGGCATATGGTTAGTTGAGACTTCTGTAATCGTGTTGTATCCATTAATTTCTTTCTGAATAAGAGAACAAGGAAGTTTTCATAGCAATTATTATTACCGTCTTTCTGATGGGAGTTTTTTTTTCTTTTTTCAATTGAATACTGCCTCGTGTAGGCTGCCTAATGAGCAGTGTACTGCGTAATAAGTAGCTAAATTATGATTTTGACTTTGAACATAGTTCTCTACATGCTAGAACATGATGCCATTCTATTTGAATGTAGTTATCTTCGTATTCTATTTTAGTCAGGATGAATTCGCTTCAATCTTGCAATCTTGATAGTTGCCCCTTCGGAATGTTGTTCAACTACAACTTCCAGAGCGGGCTATGCTCTTGGAATTCATAAGATTATGTGAATTGTAATTGGAGTTGGTTGAATTTTTTTTTCTGCTGGAACTCAGCTGAGAGCTGACGAGTTTGGGCTAATATTTCCATTATTTATTATTATCATTCTTCAGGTCTTTTCAGTACTTGTGATGTTGTTTTTTTTTGGAAAATGTTTATTGTTTTCCTTGATTAATCTTGTAGCAATTGATTTTTATTTGTCAATCTTATGCCAATCTAATCAATACTTCTTTTCTTCTCCTTTCTGGCAGTGAACAAAGGGGCGATCAAGAACTGACATATGATGAGAGGTGCCAGGTGACAGGTTCAAGCTGATGTCTCTTAAACTGTCGTTTGTAAATTTATGTAGGCTTTATCATGCACCAGCATGGATTTGGCTAAATAAAACACTATTGTCCATGTCAATAGTGTAACATGGTGTACGTACTTCCCACCATAATGCTTGGCCAAATTGATATGGTTTTTCTACAGAAGTGTTTATGTTGTTTCTTTGTCCTTGTTTCTGTTTGCATTGAGATTGAGATATCTTGAATGTGGATGAACTTGTGTAGGAACTATAGAACCTGACAATTTATTCATGTCAAGTGTGTGAAAGTTTTTTGAGATCTTAAAGTAGTAAATGCATGTGATCAAATATTTAACCATGGGTAAGATTGAAGAGGCTCCAAATGCAAGTTCCACAGTTGACAGCCACATTTTCCAGCAAATGCCTGACGTTCCAAAATTAATGAGTCAACAATCAGTCCCTAGGAAATGAATCAACAATTTTTTATCTAAATATTTATGCTATTTCTTTCTTCCCTTAATGTACTTGTAAGTTGTATGTCAAAACTTGCTTACTGACCTTTTTCTGTGGAAAAGGATAATCTGTTTTACATTTGTATTGAGAAGTTTTTTTAATTGGTCAATCCATTTAAGTAAAGCTTAGCTTTTTTGGCAGGAATACAACTCAGAGTTTTGGTGTATTATTTCGAGGATGCATTAAACACGATACTGTAGTTCCTGTGGTTGTTTTTTTTTTACTGCACCACTTTGCTATGTATGATATCCTGGGTAATGGCAATTTTATTTATTAGCTTTTTCGGGTATAAAATTCTGTATATATGTCATTATAGATTTTTCACATTAAATGAAAATTTTTAAAGAGATAAATTCTCCCGTATAACTGTATTGTGGAATCTAAACTGAATATTTTAGATTAACATGATATAGGTGGTATAGTAGCATTGGGAAAGTTTGACGCCCTCCACATTGGTCATCGGGAACTTGCCATACAAGCTGCAAAAGCTGGTGTTCCTTGTCTTCTTTCATTTGTGGGAATGGCTGAAGTTCTTGGTTGGGAGTATAGGTATCAGTTTTCTAGACTGACATAGTCTGATACGGATTATATTTGTTGTAGTGGTTTTTGTGTGGCGCAAACAACTGCTAAGCACTCTGCATTTTGTTTGATTGAAATGAGAACGTAACAATATCCCAGGCATTGAGCTAGACTACCCCTGAGGAGGACTCATATTCAGCCTGCATGATATTTATTCTTTAATTGTGGTGCAGAGCTCCTATAGTTGCAAAATGTGATCGACAGCGTGTACTTTCTACTTGGGCCTCTTTTTGTGGAGATATTATTCCTTTGGAATTTAGTGTTGAATTTTCTGGTGTTCGACATCTGTCTCCGCGACTATTTGTTGAAAAGTTGGCCAAGGAGCTTGGAGTGAGTGGCATTGTAGCAGGTATTCCCACATTCCACAACTGTTTCTTCAGAAGCAGGCCTCCTTTAATGCAATTTCTACTGTTACAGGAGAAAATTATCGGTTTGGTTATAGAGCCTCTGGAGATGTGTCAGAGTTGGTGAAACTGTGTGAAGAATATGGACTTAGCGTTTCCATTGTGAAATCTGTCATGGACAAAAGGCGGGCCTATGTTGGTAGAAGCAGCAAGCCGGAAAATGAAAGAGAGAGGGGACAGGTTTCTTCAACTCGTGTTCGCCATGCTCTTGCTGCAGGGGATTTGCTTTATGTAACAGAGCTTTTAGGGAGACCTCACCGTCTTGTACTAGCAATGGATCAGGCGTGGACTATTTCAGATAATAGGCTATTATTGCCAAAGGCAGCGGCGCTCAATCAGCCTCCAAAAGAGGGCTTGTACCAACAATGTACCTTGCTAGTTGATGATAGTTCCTTGAAGCCATGTCAGGTGATCATTGGTACAACCTCTGTTGAAGTAGCACTTCTTGAAACTGCCACTCCTGATACCTGGAATGTATTTAGGCAATGCCAGCATTTGGGTATAGAATTTGATGGGGCAAGATGAGGTGTGACGTTGGAGTTGCCAAGTTCAATTGTTGTATAATTTGATTTATGGAGCTGCAACAAAGGTTAATTCGACGGTAAATGCAAAACTGCAATGGCGGCCAATGAGGGCGGGTAGATTAATATGATTGAATTATGCAGGAAGGATCAAAATTCACTTGTTGACAAAGTATAGCTATTTAAGCTAATTGTTATATCGAAGTCATTCGATTCTTTTGATCTAACATATGGAGGAGGAAAAGAAGGAAAACTTTTGAAGATGCAAGTGCATTTACATGGTTTTGTACATTGTGACAGGCTTAGGGTCATTAATATCTCAGATCGAGATTGAGCTTGAGTTTGGTTGATAGAAACTCAAGTTGAAGTAATTCAAGGAAGCATGGGCTTGTGTCTATTAGATTCAATTTCGAGCTTGATATTTCGGGAATAAAATTATATTTCAGATGTTTATGTTCTTCATACAAATACTAACAATATATTAAAAAGCAGGATTTATAATAATTGTAAATAAAAACTATATAATTTATGAATAGTCTAACCATTTCATTATTTAATATTTATCGTGTCTAGCATAATTTTGATTTCTAATAACTAACAAATATAGTGTCTAAGGGGACATGATCATACTTGATACCCAAAGGTAACCCTTAATGCCGGAAGATGGAATGCAGCACTGTAGCCAGGATTACTCAAGTGAATTTCGACAGTTTTTTAAATTGTGAAATTCAATGTGTTAGATCAAATGTGAATTCCTTATGTAGTCACGAAAATCATACTCGCCTGCTATTGTCCAACTCCATAACTAAAGCAAACTAAGTTTGAGCCAAGATAAATTTTACTTTAGTCAATCTCTTGGCAGTTTGGAGATAATAAACTGAATCAAAATAATGTTATCAATCACCATAGCAGGTCCGAGTTTTGGCCCAGTAAACTAATTAAACTAACTTGCACCGATCGAGGGCAAAAATTATCTAATATATATATATATATATATATATATATAAAAGGCTGCTATGCGTTGCAGCATTTTTGTAGTGCATGTAGCACAGGGCCGTTGGATCAAAATCCAACCGCCCCAAAACACACTCCCGATTCCCCCTTATTTTTTTTTCTAGCCTTCCCCTCCCGTTTTCATTGCCCCACCGCGCCCCACCCTCGGCCCCGTCCCCCATAGCCCCACCCGGAGTTGCAGTCCCCCATCGTCCCCGCCTGTAGTGGCGGCAGCCCCACCGGAGCCGCCACCTTCCACCCACCCCTGCCACAGCGTGGCCCCCAAGTTTCTCCTGCCCCCAGGTGCCACCTTCTACCCCCCACACCCCCAGCCAACGTTGTGGCCCCCGGCCCTGCTCTCTGACGACCGACCGTGCCAGGCCGCCGCATTTTCCAGCACGCCCACCCATGCCCGACATGGCAACCGCGTTGGCTAGCAGGCGGCTGGAGGTGAGGTCGCCGGTGGTGGGGTGGTGTGGCAAAACAGGGAGGGGGGGAGGGGGAGGGAGGGAGAGAGAGAGAGAGAGAGAGAGAGAGAGAGAGAGAGAGAGAGAGAGAGAGAGAGAGAGAGAGAGAGAGAGAGAGAGAAATATGGGAGGGTAGTTTTGTAATAAAGATATAATTCGAGTTGGGATCGAGCCAAGTTTTTATTACGAAATAATTTTTTTTAAAAAAATAATTTTGTAATAAAAACTTGTCTTGATCCTGACTCGACTTAATATTACAAAATAAAATTTTTAAAAAATAATTTCTTAATAAAAGCTTAACTCGATCCTAAATAATTTCGTGATAAAAACTTGACTAGATCCCGACTTGAGTTAATATTATAAAATAAATTTCTAAAAAATAATTTCATAATAAAAACTTAATTCGATCCCGTGAGCAATTGAGTCAAGTTTTTATTACTAAATTATTTTAATTTTTTAAAAAAATTATTTCGTAATATTAACTCGAGTCAGGATCGAGTAAAGTTTTTATTACAAAATTATTTTTTTAAAATTTATTTCGTAATATTAACACGCGTCAGGATCGAGTCAAGTTTTTTTACAAAATAAATTTTAAAAAATAAAATAATTTTAGAATAGACACGATCCCGATTCGAGTTAATATTACAAAATAAATTTAAAAAAATCGTAATAAAAACTTGACTCAATCCTACGTGGGATCAAGTTAAATTTTTATTACTAAATTATTTTATTTTTTAAAATTTTATTTTTTTAATATTAACTCGAGTCGGGATCGTGTCAAGTTTTTATTCTGAAATTATGTTATTTTTTAAATTTATTTTATAATAAAAACTTGACTCTATCCTAACTCGAATCAAGTTTTTATTACGAAACTACCCTCCCTTATCCCCCTCCCTTGGTGTTTTGTCGCGCCACCCAATCGCACGGGGAATCGAGAGTGTGTTTTGGGGCTTTTGGATTTTGATCCAACCTGCTGCTATGCACGACAAAAATGCTGCACCTCCCGCCGACCCGGCCTCCTCCATGCTCGCCATTTGCTGCCCTAGAGTCCTCCACGTCGCTGTCCTCCTCGACCCGTACTCCACGCCTCTGTCCTCCTCGACCAATCCTCCGCGTCGTGCCGCTCCTAATCCCGCCCCTATTTTGCCCCACCGCCCTGGGTCACCCGAGTTGCCATGCTCGTGCACGTGCTGTCTAGGCTTGGAGAAGAGTCAGGAAGGGTGGGAAGAGGCATTGCCAGAGGTCGTCATCACCAAGGTTGGTGGGCAACAATGGTTGACCGGGATGGAAAATGGGAAGGCAGTGGGTCGCCAGGTTAGGGAGAGGGGGAAGGAAGGGAAGCGGTGGCAAGGCGGCAATAACATTGGCAAGGTGGAGTCGCTGGCTAGTAGCGAATGCCTGGCGGCGAGTCATCGGTGGTGGGATGGCGGCGCAAAACAGAGGGGAGGGGAGAGGAAAGGGAGATGGTAATTTCGTAATAAAAACATGACTCGCGCCCGACACAGGTCAATATTACTAAATAAATTTAAATAATATAAAATAATTTCGTAATAAAGTTTGACTCGCTCCTGACTCAAGTCAATATTACAAAATAGATCCAGAAAAATATTAAAAATACAGGAAAATTCTATAAAATAAAATAATCGAGTTCTAATTGATTATTTTATTTTATAGTATTTTACTGTATTTTTTTATATTTTTTTAGATGTATTTTGTAATATTAACATGAGTTGGGAGCGAGTCAAATTTTTATTACAAAACTACCCCAGCCCATTTCCTTCCCGATTTAATTAAATATTAAAATATATTTTTAAAAAAATATATAAAATATTTTCATAATAAAAGCTTGACTCATTCTCGACTCTAGTCAATATTACAAAATAGATCTAGAAAAATATAAAAAATATAAGAAAATAATATAAAATAAAATATTCGAGTTTTAATGGATTATTTTATTTTATGATATTTTATTGTATTTTTTAATATTTTTTAAGATATATTTTGTAATATTGACTTGAGTTAGGACAGAGTCAAATTTTTATTACAAAATTACCCTTGCCCATTTCCTTCCTAACTCGAATCAGTATTATGAATTATATCTCAAAAAATTTTAAAAATAGAGTAAAATTTTATAAAATAAAACCATCCATTAGAACTTGATTATTTTATTTTATAGTATTTTACTATAATTTTTTATATTTTCAGAATGTATTTTTTAAATTTATTTCATAATATTGGCTCAAATTGGGAACGAGTCAAGTTTTTATTACAAAATTTCCCTTTCACCCCCGACCATCTCCCCTACAGACGACTGCCCCCTCCTCTATTTTTGTTGTGCCACCCCGACCGCCGTCACCTACACCATCGCCGGCCGTGCGGCGACCATCTCCTCACCGGACTCCTAAGTTGACGCCTCTAGTCGGCCATGCTATGCGGCATTGGTGGAGAAACAAAGGAACCGAAACAAAAGATGCTCCTCTAGTTCATCGTCGTTGCAGCCTTTGCCAGCGCTAGACCACAAGCCACCCGCTGCCAGCCAACGACTCCGCTAGCCATCACCGCCTCACAACCACAGCAACCCTAGGTGACTCAAAGCGGCGCGGCAAAATAGAGGGGGGGGGGCAATCAGCGTGGCAAACCCGGGAGGAGGGGGTGGGGCGGGGGGAAGAGGGGTGCGAGAGTGGTGGGCATGGGGGAGGAGGGGCACAACAGGGGGAAGAGGGGCGCGGGGTGGGGCAGGGGGTACGGTAGAGGGAAGAGGCGTTGCGGGGTGTAAAACCCGTGACTCGAGTCAGGGTTTTATGTTACCGAACCAGTCGGTTCAACCGTTGGTTTGAGTCGAGTCAGTTTCATGAACCGCGTGCTGAGTCGAGGCCAACCATGAGTTATAAGCGATGAGAGTCAGGTGTACCTGAATATATGATGATAACGTCGAGAAGATGGTGAGATATGAGTTATCAGAATATATGAAAGTATGCAATATTTTTTTTTTAATATGTTTGATCAGAGAAATAGTTTTAGGCCGAATAAAGCGTTAAGACGCGTTGGATTATATTCGGGTGGGTTATTAGTTATAGAGCGTGTCATTTGGATGTTGTTGTGTTTGTTTTATTTTATGGAATTTTCCATATTTTTCTAGATTTTTTTAGAATTTATTACGAACTAGTTATTATTTTGACTCGAGTAGGAATCGAGTCAATACTTATTTACAAAACTGCCATTGAGGGTATTCTTCTCCCTCCCAACACTTACCCTCCCTAAACCCTCGCCGTGTGTGCTACCGCCGATCGGCACCCCCTGCCTTGTCGTGCCGTCGCCGTGCCGCCACGACCAACCCTGGCGACCGATCGCTTGCCAGCGAGCTGCCGCGATGCCATGAGGCCGCCTCGGCCGTCGCCACTCTGGACCGGATACCGCTGCCGTTCGGTCTCCGTCGCCACCGCTGTGACCACCAGTCTCACCCCCTCGCCGTCGCCAACGTTTCCCCCATCATCTCGACCGCCGTCGAGGCCCCGATCGGAGCACCCCGCCGCCGCCACCCATTTTCGACGCCGCCGTCGACGGCCATCGCTGCCTCGGCTACCCTGCTTGACACCACCATTGGACCAAGCTCGTCGAGCTGGTGCCGATAGACCCCTTGATTGCCCCGTCCCGAATCATCGCCGGAAAACCGTCGGAATCCGCCGGAAAAATGTCAGAATCCGCCGGAAAACCATCGGAATCCGCCGAAAAACTGTCGGAATCCGCCGAAAAACCGTCGGAATCCGCCGAAAAACTGCTGACACTCACCGGAAAACCACCAGAACCGCCGGAAAATTGGATTCATGGGAAATTCACCGGATCATCTGCCAAATGCACCCGGTCCAATCTAATCGGACTTCGGACGCCGCTAGGTGTCAAATTCGAGTTTCGAGGCACGAAACGGAAACCCTAGCCGTCGCCGATTTTTGACGACGCGAGGTATAATTTATTTTAATTTAATTATTTAAAAATATTGGTTATTAGAATTGCATGCCAGGATTTGTGTGTGTTATAAATATATATATATATATATATATATATATATATAATGTAGATTTGATTAAGAATAGAAATATGAAATTGTTTGGTTGAGTGGTGTTAAAAATGGAGGCTAAGAAACTAATCAGGGTAACTAGGTAATGATCTTGATCTAATGCAAACTAGCCTAAGTAGACTTGCTAGAATTGATATAGGTTGATGTGTGTTGGTTGATGCGTGATTATGTTGATTGTGTGTGCATGCTATAGGATATGTGATTCATCATGCAGGCGTTAGTTTTTAGCCTGATTGCCGTTTGGAGCTTCTACGAGGTCCATTTAGGACTCGTTCTTTATTTTTACGCTACTCTATTGTGTATTTGATTTATCATTTGCAGGACGAGTTAAGTGGCGTTTTATCAGATCCCACTTAACTCGGGCCATTTAGCCAACGATTTTCCGGATTAATAACCCTCGAGGATGAGATCCCTCGAGTTTGTTTTCGAACTTGAGATCCAACTCACGTTGCCTTCAGGCCTATTGTATAAATCCCAACCCAGACTTATATATATGTATAGTTTTCGTATTTTTGTGAGAGATTGAATGAGGGAAATCCGACTACCGTGCTACGCGAGCGGGCACGTGTGTGTCGATAGTGGGCTCTGGAATGGTGTGCGAGCCGTTTCATTCTTGAGGGATCCTGACAACTCCACCTTTGAGTTCCTCAAACTCGGAGAAGTGTGGAGGTTCACGGGTACTGCATTGCAGCGCATGTCTAGACTTGTGGTTTCAAAGGGTACTAAAGGTGACTGCCTGAGAGTACTCGGCCTTCGTGCTCAAGGCCAGGAGTAATATGGAAGGTGCAGAGGGCGGAAAAGAATGAGATTTGATGCAAGAAGCGATAGAGAAATGGCTGAGGTATGAGAATGTGAAAGATAGGGGGATGCTGTCGACCCGAGGGCGGCGGCTCCCGTATGTGCCCTGATGAGAGTTCTTGAGGAAGTATATGGTTTTCATTCAACAGGAGAGTTTGCTCTCCTGTGCCAGATTGATATTAGTTATTTTCCGGGCCAGTAACACTCGTTACTGACGGTTTTTCTATATATATGTAGGTGAGAAATGTGAGGGATGAAAGCTGTCAGGACTGCGGAGGAGCAGCATGGAACCGCACACACATGTACCTGTCGCGTGTAATCTATAATGACGGTGTGTTATTGCTACGTGAATGATAATTTTGATGTGTTTGTTTAGATAAATTGCTTGATATGAAATGAATGGATAAATGTGAATGAGTAGTGAGTTTGGAGTTCAGGCTCAGTTCAATTGAAACGAAAGAGATAATGATGAATACTACGGTAGATTATCATGTTTTATCGTATTTTGATAAAATATTTATATACCCTTGTTGTGGATAATTTTTAATTAAAAATTTCTTGCCGTTGCATGGTTTTGTTTTGCTTGCACATCATAGCATACATGTAGGACTACGTTAGAACCCACGCATCCCATCCATGCATTTCATGTTTGCATCTCCATCTTGAGACACAGAGGGCAGATCCGATTCGACTTAACCGAACCCAGTAGATTAGCGAACAGTTCGGTCGCCGGTGACATTTCCGGGTCGGTTCACGGGTGAGCCGAAACGGGGTGTTACACGGGGGGTGAAAACAGGGAAAAAGTGGGAGGGAGGGGGTGGGGGGGTGATGGAGTTAATTTTCAGCCATTGGATGATTCCATCCAATGGCTGAAAAGTGCAGCACAGCCATCCTTCCCTCATATATTATATAGGGCAGCGTTAGTATGTGCTGCCCTATTTTGGTAGCGTACTATCGCTACCCTTTGTGGGCCGTTAGATCTGATCCAATGGCCCATAGCACTCCCTCCCCTGGGCCCACAGGGCCCCCACCCCCTCCCCTCTCGCCTCCCGCTCTCCCACCGGATTGCCGGACGCCGCCCATTTCAGCCTGCTGTAGTGGTCGGGCTCGCCCCCAACTGCCACCCCTTTCCACCACCACCCACCCCCCTCCCCCCACTCCCGCCTCCTGCCCTCTACCTCCCGCCTCCCACCTCCCACCTTCCTTCGCCTCCTACCCTCCCGCTTGACCACAAGGCACCGCCCATTTCAGCCTGCGACGGTGGCCGGGCCCGCCCCCACCGTTACCCCCTCCCACCACCACCCTCCCCTAGCCTTCCCACCCTTTCCGCTGTGGCCCCCCCACAACCCGGCCTTTCCGCCCTCGCCTCCCGGCCCCCCCCAACTCTCGGCCACCCCCTTCCAACTAAGTCGCGCTCCTAGCCGCCGCAACGGCCCCTGTAAAACCCGTGACTCGAGTCAGGGTTTTACGTTACCGAACCAGTCGGTTCGACCGTTGGTTCGAGTCGAGTCAGTTTCATGAATCGCGTGCTGAGTCGAGACCAGCCGTGAGTTATGAACGATGAGAGTCAGGTGTACCTGAATATATGATGATAACGTCGAGAAGATGGTTAGATGCGAGTTATCTGAATATATGAAAGTATGCAGTATTTTTTCTTTTTATATGTTTGATCGTAGAAATAGTTTTAGGCCGAATAACGCATTAGGATGCGTTTGATTATATTCGTGTGGGTTATTAGTTATAGAGCATGCCATTTGGATGTTGTTGTGTTTGTTTTATTTTATGTGATTTTTCCATATTTTTTTAGATTTTTTTAGAATTTATTACGAACTAGTTATTATTTTGACACGAGTCGGAATCGAGTCAATACTAAATTACAAGTTTGCCACCCAACTATTTCTTCTCCACTCCCGACCTTTTCTCCCCCACGCCCAAACCCTAGCCGCCGCGCCGCCCATGTTCGCGCGCCACCGCCGCCACGGCCGATGCCGCCTGGCCGCCGATCGACGCCGCCCTGCCCCGCCTTGCCGTCACCGCGCCACCCCGAACAGCCCCGGCCGCCACCACCTCGCCACGACGCCAGAATCCGCCCGCGAACCGCGACACGCTCCGCCCACTGATTTTGCCGCCGTCCGGGCCGCGCCGCCGCCGCTGTGACCCCGACGACCACCCCCTCGCCGTCGCCGACGTTTCCCCCATCGTCCCGACCACCGTCGAGGCCGGCCGGAGCCTCGATCAGAGAATGCCGCCACCGCCACCCATTTTCGACGCCGCCGTCGACGGCCATCGCCGCCTCGGCTACCCTGTTTGACACCACCATTGGACCGAGCTCGTCGAGCTGGTGCCGATAGACCCCCTGATTGCCCCGTCCCAAATCATCGCCGGAAAACCGTCGGAATCCGCCGGAAAACCGCCGACACTCGCCGGAAAACCGCCGGAACCGCCGGAAATTGGATTTGTGGGAAATTCGCCGGATCATCCGCCGAACGCACCCGGTCCAATCTGATCGGACTTCGGACGCCGCTAGGTGCCGAATTCGAGTTTCGAGCCACGAAACGGAAACCCTAGCCGTCACCGATTTTCGACGACGCGAGGTATAATTTATTTTAATTTTATTATTTGAAAGTTTTGATTATTAGAATTGCATGCTAGGATTGGTGAATTGTGTGTTATAATAATATATATAAATGTAGATTTGATTAAGGATAAAAATATGAAATTTGTTTGATTGTGTGGTGTTAAAAATAGAAGTTATGAAACTAATTAGGGTTATTAAGTAATAATCATGATCTAATCAAACTAGCTTAAGTAGACTCGCTAGAATTGATATAGGTTGATGTGTGTTGATTGACGTGTGATTGTGTTGATTGTGTGTGTATGCTATAGGATATGTGATTCATCATGCGGGCGTTAGTTTTTAGCTTGATTGTGTAGGTACGGTGTAGGAGCTCGCCGCCTAGGCGCGTGGACCCGTTTGGAGCTTCTACCAGGTCCGTTTAGGACTCGTTCTCTGATTTACGCTACTCTCTTGTGTATTTGATTTATTATGTGCAGGACGAGTTAAGTGGCGTTTTATCGAATCCCACTTAACTCGGGCCATTTAGCCAACGATTTTCTGGATTAATAACCCTCGAGGATGAGATCCCTCGAGTTTGTTTTCGAACTTCAGATCCAACTCACGTTGCCTTCGGGCCTATTCTATAAATCCCAACCCAGACCTATATATATGTATAGTTTTCGTGTTTTTGTGAGAGATTGAATGAGGGAAATCCGACTACCGTGCTACGCAAGCGGGCACGTGTGTGTCGACAGTGGGCTCTGGAATGGTGTGCGGGCCGTTTCATTCTTGAGGGATCCTGACAACTCCACCTTTGAGTTCCTCAAACTCGGAGAAGTGTGGAGGTTCACGGGTACTGCATTGCAGCGCATGTCTAGACTTGTGGTTTCAAAGGGTACTGAAGGCGACTGCCCGAGAGTACTCGGCCTTCGTGCTCAAGGCCAGGAGTAATATGGAAGGTGCAGAGGGCGGATAGGAACGAGATTTGACGCGAGAAGCAATAGAGAAATGGCCGAGGCATGAGAATGTGAAAGATAGGGGGACGTTGTCGACCCGATGGCGACGGCTCCCGTATGTGCCCTGATGAGAGTTCTTGAGGAAGTATATGGTTTTGATTTAACAGGAGAGTTTGCTCTCCTGTGCCAGATTGATATTAGTTATTTTCCGGGCAGGTAACACTCGTTACTGATGGTTTTTCTATATATATGTAGGTGAGGAATGCGAGCGATGAAAGCTGTTGGGACTGCGGAGGAGCAGCACGGAACCACGCACACATGTACCTGCCGCGTGTAATGTATAATAATGATGTGTTAATGCTACGTGAATGATAATTTGGATGTGTTTGCTTGAGTGTATTACTTGTTATGAAACGAACTGATAAATATGAATGAGTAGGGAGCCTTGGAGTACAGACTCGGCTCAGGTAAAAATGAATGAGATAATGGTTGAATGTCAGGGTAGATTATTATGTGTTACCGTATTTTTATAAAATAGTATATATTTTCTTTTGGTTTTTCATTTATTATTTTGTCTTGTCTTTGCTTGTACACCATAGCATGCATGTAGGACTACGTTAGAACCCACGCATCCCATCCATGCATTTCATGTTTGCATCTCCATCTTGAGACACCGAGGGCAGATCCGGGTCGGCTTAACCGAACCCAGTAGATTAGCGAACGGTTCGGTCGCCGGTGACATTTCCGGGTCGGTTCACGGGTGAGCCGAAACGGGGTGTTACAGCCCCCTCTTCCCCTTGGCCGTTTTGCCGTGCTAGCGACGACATTGGTCGGCAGGGCCGCTGGCTGGTAGCGGATTGCCGGCGGCAAGGTCGCTGGCAGTCGGGTGGCACAGAAAGGAAAACAAAGAAGAAGAAAATGTCAGGGGTAATTTTGTAATAAAAATTTAACTCGCTCCCGACTCGATTTAATAATTGAAAATACATCGGGAAAATATAAAAAAATACAATAAAATAAAATAATCAAAGTTATAGTGGATTATTTTATTTTATGGTATTTTAATCTATTTTTTAATATTTTTTAGATGCATTTCGTAATATTGACTCGAGTAAAGAAGGAAATGGGCACGAGTAGTTTCGTAATAAAAACTTGACTCGCTCCTGACTCGTGTCAATATTACGAAATACATCTCAAAAAATATTAAAAAATACTACTATAAAATAAAATAATTGAGTTCTAATGGATTATTTTATTTTATGATATTTTACTTTTTTGTTTCGTAATATTGACCATCAATATTAAGAAATACATTTCAAAAAATGTGAAACAAAAAAATTGACTTGGTCTTGACTCGAGTCAAGTAAATAAAAAATAGACTCGGTATCGACTTGAGTCAAGTCAATAAAAATTAACTCGATCTCTTCTCGACTCTGATCCGAGAAGGCTCAAGGTGCCAAAATAAAATTACTTTATTCTTTTTAAAATTTATTTAGTAATAAAAACTTGACTCGAGTCGGAAGCAAGTCTAGTTTTTATTAAGATTTTTTAAATTTATTTTGTGTAATATTGACTCGAGTAAGGAGCGAGTCAAGTTTTCATTATAAAATTGTCATTGCCTTTTCCTCCCCCGCTTATGTTTTGTTGTGCCACCACTAGCGACCGCGCCGCCGGCAATTGAGGCAATTAGGTGGCGGAGGAAAATGTGTGAATTGGGGGTGGGGAGCAGCGGCGGGGGACAACGACGCCCCGGGGGGGATTTAGTGGTTGCAAGTAGGGACAAGGGCTGCGATTGTAGGCTAGGACAGGGGCAGGAGGGGGTGGAAGGGTGCGGCGAGGGGGAGCGAGGTGGCGGGCGGTGGCATAGCGGTGGGCAGTGGCTCGGCAAGGGGCCTGGGCGTGGAGGCCGGCAGGGGCGGGCCACGTCGCCAAAGTCAAGGGCGGGGCAGGAGATTAAATTTACAGGGGGAGAAGATGAAGATTGATAGCCATTGTATTAAATCCAATGGCTATTAATAGATGCGCTGCTTGTGCACTGCATTCACAGACAACAGCATCATCGAATTTCTATATATATATATATATATACACACACAAGGATGAGTTGGCTCTAATGCCGCATAGCCATCTTGGCGCACCCGTACCTCATCTTCTTCATCACCCATGACTGATTGCCGCTCCCCCCCCATTGGACTCATCCTCGGAGACCTTCCTCGTCATCTTCATCATCACCAATGTCGTCGCCATTCGGTACTACTCTGGCACCATCAATGGCCAGGAGGTGGTGGCCCTAATCCGCGAGCCCCTCAACCCTCACGACCCCAATGCCATCAAGGTCTTGAATGCCAGGTCGGCCACATCGAGCGCGACGTCGCTGCTGTCCTCTCCCCGGTCCTCGAAGCCGGCCTCACGGTTATCGAGGGTATTGTCCCCACCCAGCCACTCTGCCTATTGCTTGCCCAGCCAAGTTCACATCTTTTCCTTCTTCGACTACATAGACGATGTCTGCACAGCCATTGCCGATGGCGTCCGCAGCTGTACTCCTCTGATCACGGGTTCGCCCTCTCCGAGGTGGTTGTCGTTGGGGAGGCCAATCCGAGCAAGTCTGACCGCACAATTGATAATATCTATGGTGCGGTGGGGACTGGCCCGAACAAGAAAGGCAAGAACTTGGTCGCTGTCGAGCCTTCCAAAGATGTCATCACCTCCGAGCTCTTCCTGCATCAGAAAGAAGCTCAAGGAGAATTCTTGCTAGCTGCCGCCTTTTTGGGAGGAGAAGAGCAGGGTGAAGAATAACATAGGAAGACATGAAATGCAAAGACACAATCGGCTACTAGAACTCATTAACAAAAGCCTTGAGGATGAATAACATAGGATGTATACAATAGGCAACACCGGACCTCTTGCGAGAAGTCCGGCAACCCAACAGTGGGGTGAAGAATCCGAGCATCCGAGGTTGAAGTCGCCGGTGGGAAACAAAGTTTACTCTGTCGTTGGAGGCATCGAAAAAGCTGCAGCTTCAGAAGACTTAGCCGGCGTGGGTGACATCGATCGAGAAATAGAGGAAGCTCTGTGGTGGGCGGCGTTGAACAACCTCCAGCTTCAGAAGACTTAGCCGGCGTTGGTTGCGGGGGGGGTGGGGAAGGCGGTGGCAGGGGCGGTGGCGGGGGGCGAATGCACCACTAGCCCTCTACACTCTCCCCCCACCGTACTTCCCGTCGTCAGATGACTTCCTCAGTGGGCTCTACCGGCAGTGATGGGCAGCGCTGGGCGGCGCACATTGGTGGCGGCGTGGGGAACCAGCCAATGTGCCAGGCGGAGGAGTGCTCGGCGTCCTCATGCGGAGGGGTTGGGGATTGGCAGGATGCTGCACGATCCAACGGCCAGCAGCCCATGCGCTGCCTTTCTTGGCTACCAAACGAATCAGATCAAAGGAGAACATACAATGACGCATGAGAAAGGTTTTGGGCTACCAAACGAATCAGATCAAAGGAGAACGGCTCAACTAGAAAAACAAGAGGTAGATGGTATTATACACAGCTAGAACAAAATACACATTTCAATAAAAAACAAGATTTAGCAGTATCATTTACAGAAGAAAGAACAAGCTGTTTCATAGAAAAAGAAAACACATTTTACTTTTAAAACCAGAACAAATCACATTAACAAACTACGTACTTGCATTGAAACAAATCATTCCCATGTTCTCGATACTATATCTATTATCATCCGGCAATTTCAACACTTTCCGGCCCCTTGCCGTTCTCACCAAACACTTTAGCAATCTTCTCTGTAGGAACAAGGGGAAGGTAGTTGGAAACAGTTTCCGGCCCCTTGCCCCTGCCGTTCAAATGCAATTTGCTCTGCCGTTTTGCCCATCAGCTCGTCCTTGGTGACCGCCTCTTGGAGCTTTAACTTGAGCTGTTATGCGCCAATTCCGGCCATCTTTTGGAACAGCTCGAAGCCAGAGCCAGAGCTGGGCTCCCCCAATGGCAGCACCAGCGGCCTGGACAACTGCATTGCCAGTTTTGGCGTCTCCTTCCTCCAGACTTCAACGTCAATGAAATTCATGGCAGCCAGAAACCCCCCATCTCTGGTTTGCACCCCCAAGGGCAGCCCCTGTCCCAAGTCCGGCACGAAGACCTTCGCCCCTGATTCCTTCACATTGTAATCTTTCGACGTCGATCTAAGCCTTGGATTATCCGAAAAATCGAGCTTGAAATCTCCTTCCCTTCTTCATCTTCCAGCAGCTTGAGGAACTCTTTGGTCACGCTCTCCTCCTCTTCATCCAACCAGTTCGGCATCCTCTCCTTCTCAGCCTTGATCGAATTTTCGGGATTCGAGATGTTCAATCTGTTGGGCTATGGTGTCCAGCTCCGTCAACCTCCTCTGATGCTCCGGATTGTGAATCATCTCCTTCACCACCTCAATTGAAGTCGACAGGCTTTCCTCTTCAACAGCTTCCGCTGCCCCTCCACTTCATCCTGGAACTCAATCCCCTTGACCACCACATCGAACTCCGGCAAGTCCAACTCCTCCGGCAGCTGCTGCGGATGCGGCGTTGGTGGCGGCACCGCCTACTCATCGCGGTCGAGCTCGTCGATGGCACGGAGGTCTCCGCAGCTGTCCTCGCCTTTGGAAGGCGTTGGCACCTCAAATCGGCGAGGAGTCTGCTAAAGGAGGCCTTGCTTTGCTTCATCACGAAAGATTGTGAAGTAGAATTGGGGCTCTTCCGGGGCTTGAGCTGTTTACCAGCTTGATTGTAGATTCCGACCCTTTTCTTCGTCCATGATCTGGATCCCAAATTTCAACAGCAACTCTCCTCCTCTTGCCTTAGCGGAGAGATTGAAGCTGGTATCCCATTGCCGAACTTTAGCCCCCTGCGAATTCTTCTCTATCGACTCTTGAACTTGCAAGCTCAAGTCCACCGTGCTCCGGCCAAAGTCGATCTCCTCCGCACCAAAAAAAGTGTAATTTGATCGATACCATACCTAAATATGAACGAGATTCGCAAAAGTTCCAACCTATAGGGCAACCGGAAACGCCACGATGTAATTGAGCAAACCCCTCTTCAAGCGGTGAAGGCGGCGAAGGGGGGACAAGGGAGAGAATGAAGCGGGAGGAGAGGCTGGAGAGGAGGTGGCGGAGGGAGCTCCAGTGGGAGCGCCACAACCGGTAGTCGTAGAGGGGGCGGCGCTGCCGCATGCCCCACTCCTGGACGGCATCCGCCCAGGCGGAGACGGCAAGGAGGGGGCCGGGAGGGGATAGGGTCGGCGCCAGCGGTGGCGGTGGGAGGGCGACCAGCGGCGGGTACGGGGCGGAGGCGGATGGAGGTGGTGTCGTCGAGGGTGAAGTTGGAGGGGTGGAGGCCGGTGAGGGTGTAATTACATAACGTGGAGGAATGGGGGGTTATTACTAATTTACCCTCAAACACGACCATTTTCGCTGTGGTGCAGCACATACTCCCCATCTTCAATAGAGTTAGAGGCAAAGCCGTGTAAATAATAGTTTTGTTTAAATGCGGGATACTATTTTCATCTTTTATCTATAATGTATTTTATGGTCTTTCATATTTACTATAAAATAAAACTTTTTTTATTTTTCAAAGGCAAAAAATAAAGAAACACACAGGTCTGTTTGGATTGGGAAAGAAAAAAGAAAGCAGGAGAAAAATTTATCCGATTGGTTTGCAAAAATATATGAAAAAGAAAAATTTTCTATCGCGATCACAATAAAAAAATTTCCTTGACCGAGATATAAATGATAGAAAATAAAATATATTTTAAAAAAAATTTTCTTTCTTTCTTTCTTTATTTTTTTTCGTCACTCTCGGAATCATTCAAACCTAACAACCAAACCAAGCAACCAAAGAGACGAAGAGGAAAAATTATTTTAGACGCCCCGGGAGCAAACCACGGCACGCACCCGAACCTGGAAAGGGACAACCGAGAGAAGGGCGATGGCCGCTGCAAATGGGGAACGAAGCGGGCAACTCCACCACCTTCCAATCCTCAATCGTCTTCTCCCACTTCCTCCGATCGCTCCTTCGATCGACCAATCTCTCGCCAATTAGCTTTCTCTAGGGTTTCCCCCTCCCCTTCTCCCCTGTCTTCTTCTCCGCGCCAGCAATGGTGGATCGCAGCGTCTGGTACCACCTACCGGACGAGCTCACGGAGCGGGTCATGGCGTCGCTTCCCGCCTCCTCCGTCCTCGCGTGCCGCTGCGTCTGCAAGCACTGGAACTCCCTCCTCCGCTCCCTCCTTCCTCCGCCTCGCCGCCCGTCTCTCCCACCGCTCCCTCTGGTTCATCGTCTACCGCTCCGGACGCTCCCTCGCGGTCTTCTCCCCTCTCCCACCGCTGGCGCCGCCTCCCCTCCCCTTCCCCGACCCCTCCCTCGCCGTCCCCCTCGTCTCCTCCCGCGGCCTCCTCTGCCTCCTTCTCCGCCACTCCCACTACCCGACCCTCCTCGTCTGCAACCCTCTCGCCTCCTCCCACCGCCCTCTCCCGTCCATGTCTCACATCCGATACATCGATATCGTCGGAATGGTCTTCTCGCCCCCCGACGGCGACGAGGGCAACGGGTTCTATCTGATCCTGGTCACCGGCACGGCCGTGCCGGCGACGCACGAGACAGTGACGGAGCTCTACGACTCCCGCACCGGGCAGTGGTGTCTCCATTGCCGATCCGACCAGGATTTCCTCCAGTTCTGGTACGAGTCCCGCGCAGTCTGGCTCGCGGGCTTCTTCTATTGCCTGGCCGCTCCGGTCGACGCCTCCCAAGGCCATCGGTTGATCGCCTATGACTTGAGCAATCGTAGTTGGGAGGATCTGAGTGTCGGGATGGCACCCAAGCATTTGAGGTGTTCTTCGTTGGTGGTGTGTGGGGGAAAGCTGCTGCTGGCCGGGAAGGTTGTGAAGGACCATCTGGTTAGAGAGGTCTGCGTGTGGGAAGTTAGTTGGGAGAGAAAGGAGTGGGTGAAGGTCGCCGCCATGCCCGACCAGTTGTTGAGTGAGTTTCACTCGCCCACCTCGGCATTGATGCAGTGCCAGGGCCATGGCGATCTGCTGTGCTTCAGCACGCATCGAGGATGGCAGTCGATCATGTACAATCTCTTGGACGGGACATGGCGGTGGTTGCCTGAGAATAGTGAGTGTGGACGGAGCCATGACCAGGCAATAGGGAGGAACAATCTGGTCGGATTGCCATTCGAGCCCAGCTTGTCGGCAAGGATCTAATTTAGCATTATGGGTATGAAATGATCTTTTTCATGTCTAGACTTATTAACTGACTGTGTTGCGTTGCATAATCTTGCTTGTAGCATTGTAGGTATGAAATGATCTTTTTCATGCCTAGAATTATTAACTGACTGTGTTGTGTTGCATATTCCTGCTTGTAGCATCGTAGGTATGAAATGATCTTTTTCGTGCCTAGACTTATGAGTTGACTGTGTGGCATTTCATATTCTTGCTGCTTTGTGTTGATTGTTGTGATCTGTATGTTTGCCAATGAATAGAAGCCTAGGCATACTACTAACCAGTGGGAAATAATTTTACCTGGTTTGGGGATTTGTAAGTGTTGTATGAATGCTTGTTATGTGCATAACCTTTTCGCTGGCCTTGTCAATGTTTGCTGGATTACCAGTGTCCCGAGTGATGTACATGCAGTTTGTTTACTTTTCTGAGGACTCTGGTCGTCTTCTGATTAAGCGTTTGAAGGACTTAGGATATAGAAATTCCTTTTTTTCCATTTGAAGTATTTTGTATTTTTGAAGTTGGAGTTCAAGTGTGTATTTACATAACGAGTAAAATGTGTTCGCTTTTGGCTTGGCATTCTTAAGTCTAATCTGGTCCTGGCTCATCACTCAACGTGGGAAGTGTGGAGTTTTCTATTAAATGTGTAGATATGAATTTTGTTTTATTGAAGATTGGGTTATTTCTTGATGGCTTTCAAATACATTTGCTTGTTGCGAGCAATATTTATTAGGGTATATCCTAATTGTCTGGAGTCCCTGGACTTTTTCGACCTAACATGTTTTTATGCTCTCCTATAGCTGGTAAGGTACTTGATATGTTGAATGGAGTTAAGGAGGTGGTCACGAAAGTTAAACTTTGCTGTTAAAAGAGGGGTGATGGTTCTTATTGTTGCAAAATTGTCATCCACTGTTTAAATGACACAGAAGAATATAAGAATGAATTTGGATATTGCTTCGGTTGCTTTTGGTGTTAAGCATTTGCGCTTTGTAATGAAAGTCAGTTGTCATTATGTTTTCTTGACTTGTTTCATAATTACAAAGACTTATTACAGTGAAACATATGATTTAGTGAAAGTACTTAACCTGATTTTTTCATTATTCTTGATCTGGATTTACTCTTCCTAGGAGAAATAGAGTGTCTTAACCATTTTACACTTTGTGGTTGTTCAGTTTGAGTTTTGTCATTTTGTGAAACGGGTGGAAGGCAATTTTCTGGAAATATTGATAGTGAAGTTGCTGAAGACGCTCTAACAATTTTTTGGCATAACGAGACATAATATTAGAAGTGTGCTTAGTTGGTTCAAGTCTGAATCTAGATTGGGAGTTTCATCAATTTTAAAATAGATTCCTCTTAGTTATTTTTCTCGCAGCAATGCAAATTGCTGGTCATGCAAATAGCCACTTGCTGAAAACAAGCTTAATTGATTTTCCTTGTTTCCTAACACCATGGGGAACTAAATTTGTTTCTACTTTGTCGTTCCTTTTACCAAGAACTTTTATAAAATAAAAAAACAAAGCCAAGAGGTTGTTATCGTTTAGGACTTATTTACATGTATTCATTGGCAATCTAAAACGTTTTAGTTTGATGAAATGTCATTATATATATGAGTTACAAGCTATATGAGAAACAATTTTTATTTGGATTAATTTAGTGGGCATCACTATTTGAAAACCACATAAATAAATGTGAAATAAATCAATAAGATACTTATTAATATTCGAATCAATCTAATGTTTTTAATCATTAAATTTTAATAATTAAAGTAATTGTAATATAAATTAGTTTTTAAGTTTTCTTAAACTAGTGCACCTTAAAAAAATTTATGTCATATTGATATCTCAAAAATAAAAAAGTTATCAATTTTCTATTTATGTATTGTACTTTTCATAAGTATTGTATCCATTACTTGGGTACCAAAAAAGGTCATATAAATTGTCAGCCTATATTTTTCCCGTTGTTGAATTATGTCAGTGCATAGACTTTGATAAGGTGTTGGTAAGCCCTTGTTTATTTAGTTAGGATAGAGATGTTTAAGTTAAAAAATGTTGTTTTTTTTAACGGTTGGTTTGATGTACAGAGCTATTTAGGCAGAAAGTTGAAGCCTATAATCCTTGAAAAAGGTGGATGCTAAGCAGCTAAGCACGTGATTGGTGGTGGGTGTATTACCGGGATACTATTCCTTACCACTAAATTGGTCTTATACCCTATTGGCGTTTGTAAGACTTTATTAGTTATTATTGATCATTTTTATGAGTGTTAATTCATACTAAAATATTACAACAAACTACCAATAAACAATTAGCATTTTAAAATTTTTTCCAAAGTAATGCTATTGTTTATTATGGATCGTATAACGGAATATTTACATGTTCATTGTATCTTACAATTAGTTGAGAGGTTTTTAGAATAATTAGTTTTGTTTGATGTTAATAGTCGTATTAATTAATAATATCAATTATGATTGGAAAGATTGGCGGGGAGTTTCCCCAGAACAAGGAGAGCGGGATTGAACCGTGAGAGGTTTTGTCGTGCAGAACAAAAACTCATACGGTGTGGATATAATCTGCTAAATGAGGCGTTCCCGAAAGGCTATTCAGACACGAAAGAGGAAAAATATATTCGGGGAAGAAGAGATGCATGGTCTGCACAGCCGTTCAGAACCCCGTCTATTCACAGTGTTGTTGCACCAGTCCGTATGTTCAGAGTCCTTAGAAACTACGGCAATGACCCCTTAGTCCATGATCATCCCCCTAGTACGTAAGACGGACATATAGCCTTTTCCCATCATTGGATAAAGAACACCGCTCCTTGCTATGTTTAACCCTATTTTGTAAAACTTCCCTGGTCACAAAAAAAGAAACTTCGAGTCTTCAACAATCAATTTCTATAGTCGAATAAAAATCAAACAAAGCACATGCAAATGTGGGCAACTGCTCTTTATTTATAGTCAAGTAAAAACCTTGATCGCAGTTAATTTGCAGTCTACAATGGACATTTTTTTAATAATATATTCAAAAACATTTTAATTATGGGCAAATATAAAATTATTTTACCTGATTTTTTTATTTAGTGGCTTGGAATTTTTAGAGTCTAGGTGTATGATCCATCGAGTGCGAATAAAATTCCTACTCGTGAAGAATAACACTTTATTATAACCATCCGATTGGTATAAATTATGAAAACATCCTTTTGGTTAATTAATTTAGTAGTTAGAATAAAGGGTACTGGGTGGGTGCTTCTTCGTCACAAATAAGAATTTTTTTCCTGCTCGTCCGACTAAACTCTAATTTTTATCGTGCTTCCAACGTTTAGTCAACTAAGTGACTCAAGGATATTGGATATTGGACATGTATATATCTACCTATTTTATATGTCATACGCACACATTAAATATTTGTAACCCGGGTGACTTTAAACCTTGTTAGACAAATTTTAATGGAGACTAAGTTTTAATAACAGCATACAATGTATAAATATCAGTACAAATTATATACAATGTATATAAGTCCATTATTGAATAATCTCTCATTTAAACTATATACATACATACATTTATACATATATATATATATATACATATGTATATATAAGTCCAAAATATATCATGAGCTGGGAGTTATAGCACACTGGTCATATTTTTCTTTCTTCTAATGAATTGCAATGATAAAGATCTCCTAAGCATAATGATCTATGTAGAATTTTTAAACAGAAATCATATTTATTAAATAAATTATTATAACTAATAGGTATAAGATATATTCTCATAGGTGTATTATAACCTGACCATTATAAATTCAATATATGAATTAACCTCATAAACCTCGCAAATTTGGGGCATGTAAAACTTTGCTTCTAAGGCATTAGAAGCTGATCAAGCTGAAACCGAAAAGTTAATAAAGGAATGGAGGCAAGCGTTTCGGATGCAGACATAGCACGGCAAAGGGCATGCCGTGAAGAATCACCAACAATGGCGACCATATACTGTGGAAATGCCAAAATCAGTTTACTTTGTTGAGCGACTTGTCGTCTACAGCCTATTAGAGTTTGTACGTACTTGGTACTCTCGCCGTTGCCTTGGTCGGAAGATATGGCGGAGAAGCGTCTCCGGCAAGACGCCGGCGACGGGGCTGGGGAGCAGCGGCCGTGGGACGAGCTCGGCACCGACCTGCTAGCCCTTGTACTGCACCACCTCCAGACCGACGAGGTGGCGCGGGCGGCGCCCTTCGTCTGCCGGTCCTGGGCCGCCTCCTGGCCGGCCCCGAGTGCTGGGTCGACGTCGACATCGAGGAGTGGCGCCGGCGCTGCGACGACGAGAGGAAGATCGACGCTGCTGTGAGGAGGCTGCTTCGGAAGACCAGGGGGAGGACGCAGCAGCTCTCCGTGTTCAAAATGAGCGCCCAGGCCTTCCCTCTGTCGCCAAGTTGTGAGTTTTGTTCCAACCTTCTCCGGTGATGGTGTTCGTCTTGCTTTTACTTTTATGTATGTAACCAATAGAGTACTCATTTGTGGATCTCTTTGTTTGTTTTTTGGTTTTCCTGTGTCAATAGCTGGGGTTTTATAAGGGTTTTTCTGCTTCATGTTTGTTCTTTTTTTCTTACTTGAAAAAAACATGTTTTTTCTCCATCATTTCTAATGTGTTCATCATTTCTGGGATGATACTCGTTTGTCTTTGTTTTTTTTTTTTTTTGAATGCGGTTTTGAAATCTTTCTTTGTTGTTAGTGATGTTTTTTTTTAAGTACAATATTTTTTATTCTGTGTTCTTTTCATGTTGTTATTGGAGACTTTAATAACATGACAATATAATTTTTTTTTTTTTGGTTTTGTAAGCGAAAGCAGGGGCTTTTTGGGGTTTTTTGCTTGCCAAAAGCCTTGCTGTGAAGACTGTTTCATTGTTCAATAAATATTAATTTTAAATGTGGTGAATATTTGATTTTAATGAAAGAGATTGCTCCGGTGCTTTGCCTTCTCTGCCTATTCATTGGTTCCAGAGACATGTTTACCAGCAGTATATTTCTTTGAGTTTGGTACTATGAGAGACATGCCACTACTACGAGATGGGTTTTCCATTTAGTTTCCTCGTGTGAGAGAGTTATTTTTTGTCTTTGTCAATACAATAAAGGCTTTTGGTATTGTTGCCTTACACAGCTTATTGTCAATTGTCTTCGCTACATTCCGAGTAAGAAAACAAAAGAGGCTTTGTTAGCGTACCGATTTACAAAGCTTCGCCATATAGACGAGTCTCTCACCTTTACTTTATGAACAAATAGAGGAACACGAGGCCATTCGGGCGACCAGCCACCGTAAAATTTAAGTCGAACATTAAAAATAATTCAAGATATATTATCATATCTAATGAGCTTTCTGGCCTTGCATTGATCCCTGCCTAGTAGTGCATTGTGTTTAACTGTTCCGATTACTATTGATATTTGATGATTGTCTTGCTATATTATGCTTCTAGATTGTTTCATTTGATCATTGAATCTGGTTTGTATTTGTTGTAGCGGGCAATGTCTGAAGGTTTTAAAAATTCCAATGAGTACCGTGACTGATGTAATGGTAGAGAAGTTTGCGATGTTTTTTAAGTCCTTGACGACTTTGGATATCAGCCACTGCATGGGAATAACTTGGAAAGGAATTGAGTTATTTGGGAAACATTGCTCATCACTGGTCTATCTAAAGAGAAACTTGCCTCTGCCAGAGTTTGGCAATGTCTCGGGAACTAATCGTTGGAAGATTGAAGAATCTGAAGCTATGGCTGTAGCTAATACAATGACAGGTTTAAGCTATCTTGAACTTTGTTATGGTGGTTTTAGTGACATAGGACTTGATGCAATTCTCACCAAGTGTAGAAGCTTAGTTCATTTGAGCGTCCTTGGTTGCTGGAATGTGAAGTTGGGGGGCTCACTTGAAGATAGGTGTGTTACAATTCCTTACTTTCGAGATCCGTGGGATTCTGATTGGGACATGGTTTATGAATCTGCTGCCGAAGAGGAGGATAATGATTCTGGTGGGTAGCATCTTAATGCTTTTGTCACTAAAAATTTTTGGTGTACACACAATATTTGGTCATTATATGTTGAATGCTAGGTGTGTTTTTGGAAATGTTTGTTAGGCATATCGAGGAGTATTTCAGCCTTTGTGATGTTATGAGCTTTGACAAGTGGGTTCTGATAAGTCATATGTATACAGCATTATATGTATTATTACAATGCATGCTTTTTTTATGTAGGCCAGAGCTTCACATTTCTTAGCTGGTTGAGAGCTCTCAATATATTATGCTGACGATATGCAATGTTTATTTCCCAGGATTTAATTTGACTAACATCTTCATGCGTGAATATTTGAAGCTTTGATGCATGTATGCGTGAACTAGCTAGAATGCATTTTATTTTTTTACGTATTATTCTCAATTTTTTCAACTTTTTTAAAGTTCTGGATATAATTAGTTTTAAGAGGATGGCAATTGGTTCACTTCTTTGAGATGTGGCGGTCTGTAGAGCTGAAATTTACCCGTTGTTTAATTAACTTCCTGTCCTTGATAACGTTAATTATCAATCCTTTTTTATAAGATGTGTGGTGCCTCGTTTATAATCGATCTGTCCTTGTTGAAATCTTGAAAGTAGGTGTGGTCTTTTTTTTACCATGGGAGTGGTGTTATGATCCAAGTCTTTATATATTCATAAGCCAAAACCTGTGCAAATAGTTTGTAAGATGACTTTTTCCACCGAAAGTGTAATGTCAACGACATTAGATTGTGACTCGTATGAATCATCTTTGCCATGTTCTTTGAAATATATATATATATGTATTTTTCAACTTGATACGAGATCTACTTATATTATTTGTTCACCATACGAAATGAACCACACTAGTGTTTTTTATATGCATGCGTTATCTTTGGACGTAATTAGCTCCTATCTTTCCTTCCAATTGCCAGCTTCAGAGTTCCATATGTGGTGTCCATTGTGATAACTTCAAACTACTAACATCATATACATAGCCTTGTCAAAATTTCTTGCGTGATTGATTACGTAGTTGTATGAGGTTTTAATTTGCAAGGTTGGTCATTTTATACAAAGAAAATGTTCTAGTCCGCTGGCTTGTGTATCTCTGATTGTCAAACGCTTGCAACTGTGTGAATGCTGTCGTTTTAGATCTGTAAGATAGTTTATTTCATTGACCAATAGCTCAAAATTGCAAGATCGAAGTGGACAAATAAATGGGCATGATCATGTAACTACGCAATTTCATTCCGGCCGTCCATTTGATGATCAATAACGAAACAGACCACTAATTATGAGATGAGACCCCTTTATTATAATACCGAATAGTTAAAGTATACAATGTATATGAATTATTAAGAGATTTCTATTTTTTAACAAAAGAATGAATCCGTAGTACGATCTTCTCATGTGTTAATTTATTTTCATGTTAGGAAGGTCTATGCCTTGAGCTTCCGAGGCGTGTAAAGCTGCACTTGTCTGGAATTTGCACGCTGGACGGGTCTGGCGTTCATTTCCGATTCCTGCCATCATAAACAAAATGAAACCGCGTTGAGCGAACGCTTTGAGCTTATTATACCAGTAGTGAATCACTAAGCTTAACCGAAGGCATGTGCATAACAAGCTGTAGTTGACACATTAATTTGCTTGTTAATATAGCAGTTGTGGATGACTATCTAACTAATGACTGGTGATTATTATATAACTTGATTTCACCATTCACATATGAGCTGTTAAAGGCAATGGAAATCCGGATGGTTGGTAGGAATTAGTAGTACTCACATCGTGAACCGCTTCTCTGAGCAGCCTCACCTGCTCTCTGGAAACCGTCCTCACCTGCAAACATGCATGATCATGTTTACCAATTAGCTAGCTAGCTAGTAAATGTTGTACATGTTCAACACTGCTATAAGTTTTTACTCAACGATCGGTACGACAAGGGACGAAACACACCTTCTTCAAAATGGTCCAAGTAACTCCTTCCTTGCAAGGGGGTTGTGAGGGAGCCAATGTATCTGTAATACTTTCTGCTCCCAAGTTTGATATGTCTGGGATCCACTATACCCATCTCACTCTCACCGTCAAGGGTGTCCATAATTTGTTCCACATGATGAAGCACCTGCATTTACATGGAACGAGTTATTAATTTAGATCAAGAAAAGATAATATGAGAGGATGAATACCTCTTCAAGGAAGGTATCGCGTCGCCCGATGGTGTACAAGATCCCCAAAACCGCTATTTGTTTGTCAACGCTCTCATGAACCAGATGAGCCTCAAGAGCGTACCTATTACATTTTGTAGCGACATTAGCTAACCTTTTGATGTGTCTAGTTATGTATCATTGAGTTTGTTGAGCAGGACGACTATATAACACTATAACTCCTGATATCTTGTTATGGAATACCTTCGGCCATTGATGGAATGTTCAGAGGGAGAATGCCAGTGGCACTGTTTGAGAAGATACTCGGTTCCGTTCACAAAAATTGCTCCTGCTCCTTCTTCCGGCCACTTCATCTGCAATTGTAGCACGTCCAACTCATTGAGATTGTGAAATCATGAATTTATCAAATATTGATAATTGTCAATTCCATCCTTTAAACGCGATATGATTATTACCATAATATCATGGCCTCTGTTCACGATGGTTGCGTTAGAAGGCTTGTATTCCCTCTTCAACCTGCCCAAATAATTCACCTCCTGAACCCTTTGATGGGTGAGATCAATGGGAGACTGCATTTCTCCGTTCTCACAAGATGCCCATTCCTTGTGAATTTTGCCCCAGTTCTTCGGACCATTTTCGGCCCCCTCAACGTAACTGAACTCTCTTTCATCCTCTGGTAAGACAAAGAACAAAAAACATGGACGCTAGAGATGTTAACCAGCAATCCCTTGGAACAACGATAACGTTGGCCTAAATGATAGAACAATTGTCAATCATGTCTAGCATAAATGCAAGGTTGCTTACCAACTTCTTGACATCTAACTCGGGCCAAAATTAGTACTAATAGGGAGATGGTAACAACATAGGAACCAAGAATCCCCATTCAGATCACCTTCCTCTCGCCCTGAAAGTGGAAGGAAGAGATCTCAAATGAGTTGATGTTGTGACTATACGAGAACAACTTGTACCGGTGGGAGTAAATATATAGTGAGTGGGAAAGGTGGGTAGTCTAATTCCACGTCGCACGCAGGTGAGAAGACCTCTCACGAGTCAGTACTACTAAAATATGAAAACGATGATTTCGTCCCCACCATTAAAAATTTTGAGTCTCTGGTAAGCTTCCAGAAAGGATCCATATGTCAAGAACATGCGTTATACGAAGCATTCCAGTTTCACTTCTCCTCGGTCAAATGGAATGCCAGACTAGCTAATTTGAGTTTGTCTGGGTAGAATTAAGACTTCTAAGTTGCGTTCTATCGATCGTCATGTTAATTTGGTGCCATTGTTACTTTGGTTAACAGCCATTGTTTCATTTCTCTATCAACCTTGACCTTTAGTGGGATTATATCCAACCATTTGAATCAAATTTGAAGAAGATGAACAACCTTTAGAGTTCATGACTGAATCCAAGTTAATAAAAGTGCCTTTGTTGTTTCAAATAAAAGCTAATAAAATTTGAAGAAGATGGTCTCTATTGTTGAAAGATCAGATGTTAAGACTGTTGGGGTAATTTTACACCCAGTCAAAAATGTACAGCCAACAGGTTGATCTATGTTTTTTTCTATTCTTATAAAAAACTTGTACCTTAAGTGAGCTCAGCTAATTTAGAGAAAACTGAATTAATTATGAGCAATGCATGCATCTCATCAAAGTTGAAATTAAGGGGAAAAAAACGATGATCGATGACCAGTGCACGCATTTTCCTTTTAAAAGAACTTGACCAATGACTAACCACTCCGATGGGTTCACATCTAAAACAAACGAAAACAAATTATTTCAAAAGTAGGGATATTACTTGCCACTGATGCATATAATTCAAGAAATGGCGTCATTCTACATTACTGTCATTCAAGCAAGGTACATGGCAATGTCGTACCACGCCCAGCGAAATTCAATGTTGGTTGTGCTATATTATATCGAATAACAGTATCTGTATCGAGTTGCCATGTCTTTTGTCGGCATTTTCCATGGCAGAACCAGAGCCAGACCCGGAAGGAAATTGTCATCTTCTCCCTCACATGAAGGCGAGGAAGGGACGGTGTTTCCGTTCGAAGCGTTCGTCTATATGTGAAGAATGCTTTAATGAGTAGTTTAACAAATAAATGCACAGGCAAAAATGGCCAAAGTCAAGGGCCGAAGGCAAGGAACATATACGGAGAGCGTTACATACTTACAGAGTGTGGAAATGTAACGAGTGTTAGTTAAGGCGTTCTCTTAGGGGCAAAATTTGGCCGGTTTTAATCGGAATCAACCGAGTTACCAATATTTAATAAAAAATTAAGTTAAAAAGATTATCAGGTTTTGTGTGAAAATTAGATTGGGAATTAACCGAGTTAAATCTGATTAAAACCAAGTGTGAAGATGCAATCAATAACAAGTTAACAATTACTGGCCGAAAAGAAAACAACTACTAACTTTTTAATTTATTTTTTATTTAAAATTTAATAAATACCTATATTTTATCATATTTTCAAAACGTCATTTTTTTTATTTTTCCCATTATAATTAAACAATTTAAACGGTAAAATTGTCACCCGTCCAAACGCTCCCATTTATTGTAAAGAGTTTGTCCAAAATTAATTTTACTTTAACTATAAATGGTCTAATTTTATATAGATGTCATGCTGCTGAGACTTAAAATAAAAATAATTATGTGAGTTAGTAACTAATAATCTATTGATTGATAAGTACAGTCTGCAGACTTTTGGGCGGCCGGATATGTCACCTCCGAACAAATATTTGAAAAAATAATTATTTTAAATGACGGGGGATGGTAGGAACTGGCCGCCCTCCGTTGTCGCCAACCATATTACAAAAATTAAATACTTGATCGTTGAAGGCGGCAGGGTCCACCATAGTTTTAAAACTTTTTTATACCATAAAATTTTTTTAGTCGGCTCTATTTTATAGTTTGTCAAGTCAAAGTATTGATTTTATAATTAATTCTTTAATTTAAGTCATAAAAAATTATAAAAATATAATATTATTCTTATAAATTAGTAAAATCATTACTTCTAAGTAATATAAATTATATATTTATCAATTTTGAGTGTAAAAAGAACAATAGATATTAATTTTATAAAATTATTTATTTACATAATTAAAATTTTAATACAAATGACTCCTAATTATAGTTGCAAAAATTAGAATCTGTTTTCAAAGGAATCACCAAATCGGATTGAATTGGTTTAAAACGGTCATGAATTGGTTTAAAACGGTTAAGAAACAATTTAATTGATTCGATCCAAATTGGTTATATAAAAAAATTTAACAAGTCATAAAATAAATACATGAAATATATAATTACATAATTTCTCAACACAAATACACAAGTTTATGGTTTAATACAAATACAAAAGATCATCACTATTTATCATTACAAGGCTACAATTTCATAAGTGTAACATTTAATATTTTATTATTTGTGCTCTATCAAATGATAACAATAAATCATTAATACAAGTCCACAAAATCAAGGTTTAACACAATTTTACATGGTTATTACTAAATCATCCAATTCATTATCTAAAGCATCTTCAGAGTAGAGCTCTCACCCGCATTAATACGAGACCTTGCATAAAAAGAGGTATAGAACTCTCACTCATATGAAGTCCCTCGTAATGTAAAATGTCGAATTTGTTTCAGACACAACCCTTGCCTGTGTTCAAATCAAAGTAAGCAAAAATCAACCATCAACAACGACACAAACAAAAAATCATACAACATCGACATGATAATTGAGATTATAAATTATAGTAATCAACCATCAACAACACCAAAGACAAGCAAAATTGAACTTGTGATTGGGACCATCAACAACGACACAAACGAAAAATCATACAACAGTGACATGATAATTGAGATCATATATTATAGTAATCAACCATCAATAACGCCAAAGGCAAGCAAAATTGAAGTTGTGATTGGGATTGTTCAACTTTGATTTGAAAAATCAAAGTAAGCAAAAATCAACCATCAACAACTTTGAATTTGTTCCAGACACAGCCCCTACCACAAACAACATTTGAAAGCACCAAATTGAAGTGAGATCGAGCGGGGTAGAGCATGAAAATTTTCAAAAAAAAAAAATTGCAAAGGTGTCGACAAAGCAAACGGGAGGGCTCACACGGGAGCGGCAGAGGGAGGGGCGACGCCGAAGGGAGGCTGAGGCACACGAGGTCGGTGGCGAAGGGAATGTTGAGTCACAAGGGGGTGGCGACGAAGGGAGGCCGACGTACACGGGGAGTAGCGATGCCCACGAGAGCGGCGACAGAGGGAGGTCGAGGGTTAGCGGTGGAGTGAGGGGCAAGGCCGGAGGGAAGGTGCGGCGACGGACAGGCGGAGGGGGAGTTAGATTTTAGGTTTTTAAAATCTCAATTTCATTTTTACCAATGCTTAAATAATTTTTTTATTAACATACCTACGGTATTTTGTCATTTATCAATAAAACTGATTCTTGCCAATTCATGTCAATTTAAAATAGGTTGTGAACCAGTATGAATCGGGTGATTCGACAACCATTTTTTAAATAACCGATTCCCTCAATATTTCGGATTGAATTGCTTACGATCTAAGTTAAATTGGCCGATTCTGAGTGGAATCGGCCGATTTTTCATGACTACTCTCAGTCGGCATAGAATCGACTCCGAATCGACACCACTCCATGACATATTAAATTTCGAGTTTTCAAAGTATACCAGATCCTAACCATCTTTGCCTTAGGAGGTTGTAATTTGACCAACCTCTCTGAGGGGCAGCCTAGATCCTTAGATTGAGGAATGGCCAGATCCTAGCCACCCCTACCTAAAGTTTTTAGTTTTTAATTTTAGTTGAATTTTCTTTAATTTTTTAATAAGTGTATTTTAAATATTTTATATTTTATATTTTTTTTGGTAATTAGTACTAATTTTCCACCATCTACTAGTATAAAAACATTTCTCTATTTTTTGGTGAAAAACTCAAAATATCAATGCATTGAAATTGCGGAGATTCTTAGACCTGGATAGTGAAGCTGGCAATGTTATGTGAATTTATATTAATAGGTTAACGAGATTAATTTTTTAAGTATAAATCGTATTCACACAATTTTCATATGATTTATAGCCCAAAAATCAGTATAATCCCATTAATTAAATTACACGTCTCTCACCGTGAAAATCTATTATAGGTTTGTGAGCCTAAAATATAAAAGATAAAAAATTCACACCAAATTTATAATTTAAACTCACTAACGGGTGTAATTTTATTAACACTAAAATATTATTTATGTTGTCAATATATTATAATAATATAAATTAAATCCATATTTTCGCTAACCTCCTCTCGGGAAAGCCAACTATTTATACAAAACAATAGAAAGAGGAAAAGAATGCACTCACCTTACGAGATATGGAAGCATTAGCAACTGGTGTAAGCGGCTCAAGAACAAGCCGCTACTTTTCATCTCCCCGTCCATCAAATCTAACGGCCAATAAGCTCGGAAAGCTTATTGGGCTAATGGGCAACTATAGTTACCTGTCCCTTACCACACTATAGAAGGTGTCAATCCTTTATCTTCCATCTCCTCCTGAAAGTCTCAAACTTGGAATCTTTGTTTAATTTTTGGTTTCCTTGCAACTTCTTCACTTTACAAGTTAAATATTGTTCTTTACTTAAAAGAAAAAAATACCCTTCTTGTTTTCTACTAGTCTTTTTACTCTCACTCATTCTTCATCAAATTACAACTTTTGTTTTGTTTTTTAAAGAAAACAACTGGGCTACATATTATTATATCCAAATGATTTTAACTGTCATAAGATAACAGACCCAGTTTTGTGCAATTTCTCAACTGGAGTCAGCCTTCCATCAATGATGGTATCTCTCCTTTGTGCCCTTCCAATTCTTAATTGCTATGGATTCCATTATTCAATTGTTATTGGCTGCAAATATTATACAGATTGCAGAAGAATTGCATCTTTCATTGCCTGCATGTCGTGTTCTTGTTTATTGAATTCGACTTTGCTTAGATTTGGCTGTGGAAAAAGATGACAGACTTGATTTATACCAGCAAGGTGGAGGGTTGGTGCAGCGAAAGAAGAGTACTATGAGGGTGTGGGACAGAAATAGGGGTGGGATTTGGCAAGGTATGTGTCAGACGAAGTAATTTCCGTCGAAGACGGCGATGGCAGCGGCATCATGCATGAGGGCGGAGACGAGGTGAGCAATTGTGGAGTTGAGTGAACACTTGTCCAGCGTAGCCCTTGATCTAATCGTCTCATCCACATCAGAAGTAGCGGATGTAGTTGAAGTCCGCTTAAGCAGAAACCAATCTTCTAATTTTATCATATGAGATAACCATATTTGTATCAAAGCAAGCTCGAACGAGTAACTTTCAGCTATCTTTGCAATGGATAATTTCAAACAGAAAAAACATTGTCCAAAGTCCATTTCTGATCCAAGATGCTGTGTTAGATTCCTTCTCTTCTGGCTTCTGTGGGGTTGAGTGGAAGGTGGAGTTCCATGGTTTAGCTACGCCTCAGTACTTTCTAGTTTCATTTCCTCTAGTACCCTTTGGGAGAGAGTGGTTCAAGATCAGGTAAAATTGTAGAAAAATAACAGTTGTCAAAAAGTGGTGAAGATCTATCCCCTTCAATTTATTCACCTTGTTTTATTTTTCAAATAAAAACAAGAAAAAGAATAGGCTGCGCCAGTGACTTACACTAAGAGTGGCGGTAAAAGGGGAGGGCGAGCAGATACCCCCTTCCATTCCCAACTTCCTTGGTTTTTCATTTTTAGTTTATTTATTTTTTATTATTTATTGTTGTCTTTTTTGGTGTTTCCCCTCCAGTGAGGAGGGGCCTAGGGTTTTAGTAACTATTTTGAATTAAATTAAAGTAAAATGAGTAAAAATATTTTTTTACTTTTGAAAATGTTAAAAAGGTAGTAAATTTAACTGCATTATTTTTATTTTAAAGTCATAGTGACAAAAACTTCGACCGTTAATGTTTTATTAATTTGTCAATTTATTTATTTTTTAAAAAATAAAAATATAATTATATTGATTATTATTAATAAGAAGTAGTATTATTAATATATTTAATTTAATTTTATGTTGTTATATTATTTTAAAAATTATTTTAATATAAATATAACATCTAAGTGATGCTAAATTTATTATCTTGGCAAGAGTTTTATTTTACTAAAGACTTGCATGATTCAAATTAACAACCGCCGATCAGAAAAATGGTAAACAATGTGATAATGGTTAATGATTAAAACTCGTTATCAAAGTTAGAGTTTACATTGGCGAATCACTTAGTTCAACCGTCGGTTCGAGTCGAGTCAGTTTCATGACTTACGTGTTGAGTCGAGGCTAGTTGTTCGCTATAACTGATGTAGGTCAAGTGTGCTCGAGTATATAATGAAAATTCAAAAAGATGATGAGTAATAAATTATTAGAGTATATGCTAGTATGAACTTATTTTTTTATGTATTTGATCGTAGAATTATTTTTCCGTCGAATAACGCATTAGGACGAGTATAAAACAATGTGAGTTGATTATTAGTTATAGAACATGTCATTTTTATGTTATAATGTCATTTTATTTTATGGAATTTTTACATATTTTTTGGATTTTTTAATTTATTATAAGTTACTTATTATTTTTGACACGAGTAGGAGTCAAGTAAACTTTTAAGTGCGAAATTAACCTAGAAACCCTTCCTTGACCTTTCTCCCACCCCGTCGCCGCCGACACCGCCTCTGACCGCTGCACAGCCGCCTATCAACGCTACCGCCGCCTTCACCCCTGTCTTCCTCGTCGTCGCCCGGCCTCCACTATGCATGGGAGTCGCGCGATCGTGTTGTGCTCCTGACGTCAATTCGTCAGCAATCGTGCCATTCCATCGCCGTTATGACGCTGACACCCTTCCCCTTGACCTAACCAACCATTCCCCCATAACGAGAGTCACCATCGAGGCCGGCCAAGGGCCAATCGGATAAGCGATCGACCCCCAACCAACTCAATGCTACCGTCGGCGATCTTCGCTCCATGTTCGCCCTCACTACCACCACAATCAATCGAGCTTTCTGAGACATTGCTGATCCATAGCTTCAATTGCCTCGCTGTAAAAATCGCTTGAAAACTGCCGAAAAACCCGATTTGCTGAAATTTGCCAAATTTTAGCCGAATTCATCCAGCCAAACCTGATTGAACTTCAGATGCCGTTGGGTGCTTAAATTTGAGTCTCAAAGCGCTCGACAAATTCTAGTTGTCACCGATTGCTGGCAACGCGAGGTATAATTAACTCTAACCTAATTATTTAGAAGTAATAATTATTAGCACCACATGCTAGGATTTGATTGACTGATATTTGTATTAAAATAATGTTAAAAACTAATTAAGTAAATTAAATATGTATCGTTAATCAAATGCAACATAGCCTAAAAAATCGATGTGGATTGATGTATGTGACTTGATGTAATGAGTGCTTTGATGTGTGTGATATAAGATATGTGAATGCATCATAGCAGGTGTTAACTTTTAGTTTGATGTGTAGGTACGAAGTAGGAGCTCGTTGCCTAAGCACGTGGGCACGATTGGAGATTCTACCAGGTCCATTTAAGACTCGTTTTTTATTTGACTTCTTTACTCTATCATGATTTATTTGAACAAGTTAGCGGACCTGTCAAGTGGTGGATTTATCGCATCTCACTCCACACGGGCCATTTAGTCGCATGATTTTTCAAATTAATAACCCTCAATGATGAAATCCCTTGAGTTTGTTGTCAAAAATTTAGATCCAGATCACGATGTCTTCAGGTCTATTATATTACAATCCCTACCCAGGCCTATGTACATGTAATTTTCTCTAATTTTCAGTGAGATGTGAGACAAGAGAAAATCGATAACCGCGCTACGCAAGCAGGCATGTGTTAGTTAAAGTGAGCTCTAGATTGGTGAGTGGGTCATTCCATTCCCGAGGGATCCTGACAACTCCACCTTTTAGTTCCTCAAACCCAAAAAGTATAGAGGTTTACGAGTACTACAATACAACGCATGTCTGGACTTGTGTTTTCAAAGGGTAATGAGGCACATACCTAAGAGTACTCGCCCTATATACTTAGGACTAGGAGTGATACGGAAAATGCGTAGGGCTATAGGAACAGAAATTGATTTTCTCACGCAAGGGATAGTTTTAGAGTTGTCAAAGAATGAGATGAGATAGAATGAGACACTATCGAGCCGAGGCCGACGAGTCCTAATTAGCGTCCTTATGAGAGATTTTATGAGAAAGTATAAGAATATTTTCATTTAATAGGAGAGTCAATTTTCATATGCTAATTTGTTATTAGTTATTTCTGGACTAGTAATGCTCATTATTGATATTTTTCAATAATTTATGCAGGTGAGAATTTGGAGGATTGAATACTGTTGGGAGTGTAGAGGAGCAGCAATGTAACTTACACACATGTACTTATCAAGGTTGAATGACAACATGAAATGATGAATTGTTGGGAATGATGGTAGAGGAGCAACAATGCAACTTGCGCATATGTTTTAAATGTCTGATTGCATGAAATGGTCTGTGTTTGCTAATATTATAATTAGAATTGAACAAGATAAGCTAATGCAGTCGAGACCCAATTTAAGATGATGAAAAACATTGACGATGGAAAGGTTATGAGAAAATGTCATGTTTTTGCTACGTTTTATGTTTTTATTGTTATGTATATATATTGTTGTTGTTGACAGGGTAGTCCCTATTACACTTTTAGGGAAGACTCTGTTTATTTTGTTTTAAAAATAATTATTTTCTTCAAACTTTTCACGTGTTTATTTTGTTTTGCACATGATTGCATATCATAGCATTTATTTAAACAACGTTAGAACTTAAACATCGCATCCATGCATTATACGCTTGCATCACCATCTTGAGATGCGGATGCTAAATTTGGTTTGCTTAACATAATTAGGTAGATTAGTGAACGGTTCAGTTACTGGTAGCATTTTCGGTTTAGTGTGCCGGTGAACTGAAACGAAATATTGCAAATGATATAGAAATTAGTAAATAATAATGCATGCCCTCGACCAAAACATAACTTCACCAATTGCACCCTAAGCAGTAGGGATGATTATACTTTGGTTAAAACCAAAAATTGAACCAAACTAAACCCAAATTAGTAATTTGATTTGATTTCGAAATAGTAGGGTCTAGTTTTTGATAGGGTCATAAAGAAAAGAAATTCATGTGTATATTGATATTTTGGTTTAGAACCGAACTGAAGTGAATTAGCCTATTTTTTTTTGAAAAAATAACACTAAAATCTATATTTAATGTTAGTTATCAAGAAGTTATAATATGTATATAAGATTAAATTTTATTTATTTAATATGATGTAAAAATTAAAGTTACTTACTAAATGGTTATGTTTACTAAAATATTGATATAATTTTAATTAATTAAATAAATAAAAATTATATATCTTATGATTTAATTCAATAAATCAGTTACCGACCCAAATTAAACGAAATATTTTAGTTCGGTTTTAAAGGTATTTTGGTTAGGGTTCTAAATCCGATAAGAATCGTAATTCAGCTCGGTTGGCTCACAACTCAGCCGACCAAATACTTACCCCTGCAAAGGATGGCTGGTTGACCTTCTGTTCTCTTAAACCCAGATCACCTTCCCTGAAACCCATCCCATATAGGAGGGTATTTATGACCATTTAAAAAACACAATTAAATTGTAACCACGATTGAACCGTAAATACCATATCATTTTACCGTTAAACCGTAGTAAATTACTCAAATTATGCTCATCCCAACCGTGCGCCCACGTGCGTCCGGGTAAAGCACGAACACGAGTTCCGTAAATCTATCGATCTCTCTCTCTCTCTCTTCCACCGCCGCCGACTTCCACAGTGTGCGGGCAACGTCATGACTCATGCATCCGTCGGCCTCTTGCCCTCTCATTCTCTTGTCATCCCCCACCTACACAATCAAGCATCCCATTCCCCCGCCTACATGCTAAGACTCAAACATTCCCCCTTCCTCGCCTCTTCCAAGTACACCACCACCACCGCCACCGCCACCGCCACACCCCTCCCTCCCATGGCAGCCGCCGCCGCCGACAGGGCCGCCGCCCCGCCGAACTTGTTGCTCCCAAGACCCCTCTTCCCTTGCAGGTCTGCGACTCTCTTTGTTTCTGTTTTTCTACCAAATATATGTATATATTTTTTTCGTATTGGCAGATCTAGTTTAAGATCGGCCGTGTAACCATTACATCAAGTCGTGTATTAGTTACAAGCGCATCTTGTTCATCCAGTTTATGTAGAAATCGAGCCCCTATTTTTCATTGGTGTTTGTTTGTAGTGATGTTTTTGTAATAATTTGCATGGTACATGGAGAAGAATTTCCAAAATTAATGAAGGGGAGTTTCAAAAAATTTATTCAAAGAAGTTTTAAAGGATTTGAAGTAATTCTTAGCCAATGGGCCAAAAATGATAAAGAGAATAATGCACATAAGAGGAGATGAGGAGAACTTGTAGATGCGGACAAGATTAATCTTAACATTTAGTTGGTATTTAAGAGTTTAGGCAGGGCAAATAGCTAGCTATGCTAATATTGTGTATGAACGATTTTTCCCTGTTGGATGATGGTACACGGTACACCTTCTCCCAGCTATGCTGGATTCAGGAGCATGGATTTATACTGCTAATTGGTTGCTTTCGCATACAAATTGATAGATGACACAAACCCTTGTAGAAACAGGGACCGTCTTGTCACAACCATTGAAAGACGGAAAAATGAGATGCATTGCAGAGCTTCCAATTATACGAAGAGCCATATCTGTATTTGATTTAGATGGTTTTATATTGCTTCCTAGAGCATCCATTCAAGCATGTTGTCAACTTCCTTTTCTCTTCTTTGAACCAAAGCAGTTTAGTTCTATTTTTCTTATATAGTTCTGCTAGGGACTCGGCTATGTAGTTTTCCCTCTTTTTTAGGGCTTATCTAGAAATTTTTTTGAAGAAATAGCTTGTCACTATGTTTTTGCTTATGCTTTGCTTCATCAATTTCATACGAAAACAATCATAAGGCCATAAAAAATTTATGCTTCTGGCCCCAGTCTAACCAGGTTAAGTTCTACTTAATGATGGCAAACTGAGGATGATGGTTATGTTCCCTACTCTGCTTGTTTTGTTGATATTCATGGTACAATGATAGGTTCTTTACTCTTTTCTTTCATTGCATCATTGTGATCATTACCTATCATTATCACAATTTACCTGAAAAGGGTTTCCCATGCTTTTGTTCAATGACACTGTAACCTGTAACTTTCTCGTAACATTGGCAAGGAATTTTTCTAGCATTTCCGGAATTTGTTTAAGTTGTTATCTAGAGAACTCCAGTCTATGAATTTCTGGCTGCCCAATTTTCATTTTTATAGAATCTGGCTGGCCTTATAACATCTTGCAAACCTCACATTTGATGTGATTGGGGGTGCGGGACTCGGTATTGGATAAAACTAGTATTTTTGGGGAAAAGAAATCTTCAATTATTGCTTGAAATCATACTCAACCAGCCAAATTCTAATATATATAGGTCCACATTCATATACTGGTGATTATTTAATAAGTACCGCACTTATTATCATATCCATATGATTGGGCAGGTGGCAAAGCGTTTAGAGAAATTTAAGACTACAATCTTCACTCAGATGAGCTCTCTTGCTATCAAGCATGGGGCAATAAACCTAGGTCAGGGTTTTCCAAATTTTGATGGACCGGATTTTGTCAAGGAAGCAGCCATCCAAGCTATTAGAGAAGGAAAAAACCAGTATGCAAGAGGGTATGGAGTTCCTGATTTAAATTCTGCAATTGCTTCTAGGTTTTATAGGGACGCAGGCCTTACTGTGGACCCTGAGAAAGAAGTCACTGTTACGTCTGGATGTACGGAAGCAATTGCGGCAACTATATTGGGTTTGATAAACCCCGGCGACGAAGTTATCGTTTTTGCTCCATTCTATGATTCCTATGAAGCAACCCTTTCAATGGCTGGAGCAAATATAAAGGCCGTCACTTTACGTCCACCTGATTTTGCAGTCCCACTTGACGAGCTGCAATCCATTGTTTCTCAAACTACTCGTGCAATTCTTATAAATACGCCTCATAATCCTACTGGAAAAATGTTTACCAGAGATGAGCTCGAGTTCATTGCTTCTTTGTGCAAGGAAAATGATGTTCTGGTTTTCACTGATGAAGTGTACGATAAGTTGGCATTTGAAGCTGACCATATCTCAATGGCATCACTTCCCGGGATGTTTGAGCGAACTGTTACCTTAAACTCCTTAGGAAAAACCTTTTCTTTGACTGGGTGGAAGATTGGGTGGGCTGTAGCACCTCCGCATCTTACATGGGGTGTGAGACAAGCCCATGCTTTTCTTACCTTTGCTACTTCAACCCCAATGCAGTCAGCAGCAGCAACGGCACTGCGTGCTCCTGACTCTTACTATGAGGAGCTGAAGAAGGATTATATGGCAAAGAAGTCTATTTTAGTGAAAGGACTTATGGAGGTTGGTTTTGTGGTTTATCCATCCAGCGGGACCTACTTTATTATTGTGGATCACACTCCATTTGGATTCGAGAATGATATTGCCTTCTGTGAGCATTTAATAAAAGAAGTAGGTGTCGTAGCAATCCCTACTAGTGTGTTCTACCTTAATCCAGAGGATGGAAAGAACCTGGTACGGTTCACCTTCTGCAAGGACGAAGAAACTTTGAAGTCAGCAGTTGAGAGGATGAAACAAAAATTGAAGAGAAGAGTCTAAAGCAATGTTTGTGTACTGATGAGCCATAATAATTGCTAGAGCAGTGAACATGCCCCCTCAAATGTTTATTAGGAAAGATTGTTTAGTCTTAACATTCTTTCGAGAGACTTCCTTTTTGAATTATATCCAGTCATGGAATTTTTATGAATGGTTTTAACTTGATGATTGGTGCAACAACAACTAGTTTCTGTAAGGCAGTTGCCATACCTGTTATTTCAATTAGACTAAAGAACTCTTCTTTATGGAAAATAAAATAGTTGTTGAGTGGACTTGAACCACCATCCTGGTGAGCTTGGTCAAATTGGGCAGCTTGTTGGTGTGTCAGTGTAAAACAGATGGAACAATTTGAACAATTGCTGATTTATTTTGCGTGCTGCATCTATGTTAAAACCATGTATGATGTATCACGAAGAAAGAATACAGTATGGAAGCTGGTTACCATCTTATGAACTAACTGATATGTTTTTTATCTTTAGGTGGTTATTTATAAATTGTGCACATACATGTAGTCCGTGAAACCCCTTTCTATGTTAAGTGGAAATTATAAGATTTTCATATGTATTAGCTGTGTATTATGGTCGACAGGAAGGTAATTGCATATATCAGACACTCCAAGAGTGAGCGGTTTGTGAAAATCGATGATTTTTTGATGCAAAGATTTCTGCTTTGGGGCAATATAAGAGAATCTTTTCTTGATAGCTTAAATTTGCTTGGCTAATGAGCTGAGGTCGACCTAATGGATTTGATCAAACTGTATGACATGGATCTAAGCAGATACTTCACTTGATCTTAGCCAGAAGGCCGATAAAATTAGTTGAGTGGTGTTAATTGATCATGCGAACTGGTGGTACGTATCAAGTGAAAAAGACAAGGTGCTTTGTACTTGTCTTGAGCAAGATCCGGCATGCTGTGATACTTGGAAAAAGATTGAAGATGCCGATGGGTGAGGACGGAAAGTGTCCAGGTGGGGTTATCTATCATCGCCATGATTATATATCTTATCCCTACGTTGCAGCCGGCTAGCATTTCCTCAAAGTGAATGACATTCTTACTTTATGTTGTCTCCATCGGATCACAGCGCTTCTTCCACCTCGAGCTTCTCGAGTTTATTGTTCAATAACATGAAGAGTAGTTGATAATGCTGCACTATATTGGAGCAGTGGACGAGTAGATGTTCCGGATCAAGGAGTGTAGTGAATGGATGTTAATGTGTGTTTAACTAGCTAATATTCGGATATTAGGTTGCTTTTTTGATTGGTAGATGGGGTTTATATGCCATGGAAGATGCAAGCAACCTCTGTTTAGGTTCCAGCTAGCGTACACAACGGTGTTGAGGATCCCAAACAGGACCATTATATTCTTTGAACTTTGTTTTTCGGTGAGCTGACCTCTGTGTCTTTTTTATGGACTGCCCACGACTCCAAGCTAGCGTTTCTGCGGGCTTGTGTATAATATATGGAAACAATAAATATAATGCTTTGTTTTGCTTCAAAAATATATACGAGTATAATGATCTGAAAAATAAGTAGGAAACGAATTGGAAAAGAGATGGAGGGGACCAAACATCTCTGGCAGAAGTTGACCATGAATTGATGCCAAGTCAGCCCACATCAGATGGCCGCATTTTGTCGCTTCTTATTTTTCAATTACGACAAACAATAACGAGTGCCGATCAATAATAGGAAGAACAACATCCCACAATTAGTTATTTGTGAACAGAGTGTGGTCTAGAGAGGACCGAGAGTTGTAAGCATCAGCAGATAACGAACATCTCTTACCCAGCCACATTTCTGTGTTGGGTCACCGTCCAATTTGAGTTGTAGGCGATAGCAAGAAAGCTGGAAACCATATATGTTGTTCACCCAATCCTAATCTTGTAAAAAATTACGCCTGCCCACTCACTGTATTTCCAGCCAAACCTCACCGCATACATTGTTTTCTAGCTCAAAATAGAGATCAGTTTGGGGCCAACTTTTCCCCAGTTACAACTCACAACATTTTTACTTCATATTAATCTGGTGCAAACTTCTCCATCTTTGCAGTCCTTTCGCTCCGAACTATCTTCTTGAGGTTGTTCCACCGGTCATGCTAGCAGCTACATTGAAGCAATTGTAGCCAAGTTTCCGTACTTGGTGTTCATGTGTTTGCTATTGTGGCCACTCGGTGTATTACAAAAAATCATTCATAACATAATATCGTTTCTTTTTCTGATAATCAAGCTAAGCGTAGCCATGAAATGAAAAAATGAAAATATGCAGTGCCCACTGTGGGGCCGGAGGGACCCACAAGTTCTCATCATCTATCACTGCTTGTCATCACACATAGGCCTCCTTACCAATGGGCCAGAGGTGTTGGGTAAAAATGGTACGGTCTTAAAAAAGTATTGTTAGGAATATGGTTATTTTATTTGATATGTATAATGTAAAGACAAGATAAAATATTTAATTCTTTGATTATAATTTTAGTGTAATTAGTGTTAAAGGAATGTAAATATTTGTAGAAGCCAGCCTTACTTCACTTCAGCCTAAACTCAACTTATTCCATATAAAATGATATTCTTATGGGACAAAACAGGTTCCATTTGATGATGTTGAAAAGATGTTGGGTTTTTTTTCTTAAATAAAAAGCATTCTTGACCTTTTTCCCCTTCCAAAATGACAACCTTGAATTTGTTGAAAATAAATTTAGTAAAAATTGACCACCGGTAACCACCTAATTTGGCCTTAATTAACAGCATCAGATGTGGTCGGATTTAATTGTTGAGTGCTCATTTAATAGATTTCTTTTATAAAAATAGATGGATGAGTTGAAGTATTTGTAATTTATTTTTATTTTTAGTCGAGACCATCCAAATCAACGAGCTGAATTAAAGAAAAGATACTAGTATTTGTGATTATTTACATAAGATATTCCACGGCCCATTAATGTAAAATCTTTTTGACCTCACATCAGCCATAAGTTCTTCTGTTTAAAATATATATAAAATAAAATTTTACTTTATAAAAATTAGTGTATTGCTCAATCGAAAACAAAAATTAAAATATAAGTTTATTAGTTAATTACCTGGAAGTTTCTAATGGAAAAATTAAAAATAATACTTAATTAATTAATTAATTAATCTAAGAAAATGCTCAATCTTGTCATATCAATTTTCAATCAATGTTAAATTTTTCTTCAACATGTGACGCTAATAAGTCTTCTTCTTTTTTAAAAGTGTGATGCTAATAATTTTAAAGCCTTGTATACATCAATTACAGTTTATATAGGTTATATAAATATATTTTTTATTTTGAATAATTTAGTTGGCCTTACCGTTCAAAATATATATAAATAAATAAAATAATAAATAATAAAATTTTAACACAATATAATATTTTCGACCCTTTCATCTTAATTATTAAAATATTTATAATAAAAATTAATTTGAAAATATTTATAAACCTTTATAATCTTTTAAAAATTTAAAAATAGGTTATAAAAATGTAAAAAAAGACAAAATTTTAACCATCTCTTATTTATATATTTTATTTTTAATATATATATAAATATTATTTTACAAGACCCATTAAAAAATTAAATTAAATATTTTGTTCATATGAGCTCTACCTGGCGCAGCTAGCATAAATTCTTCCAAAAGCCGGGCTAATTTATCTTTTCTCAAAAAAAAAAAAAGAATGCCAAATTCATCTTGAAATCTACTCACTTCAATCCTTAAAACAAGAATAAGTAGCATCAACAGAATAATAATAATAAAAAAGGAACAGAAAATAAATAACTAATATTCATCACCCTACCCCCGTCGAGTCGGTCCAAATTTTCATCGACCAAGAACAAAAGCCGGTCCATTGGAAATCCCGCTCGGCCCTGCCTTTCAAGAAACTACAAAAGCCTCCCCAGCATTTGCCTAAATCCCTCCAAACCCCTCCATCGCTTCTATTTCTCTTCAATCCATCCCCCTCCAGCACTTCTCTTCTTCTTCTGCGCCATCGTCGTCACCATCTTCTTGTTTGCGCAGGAAGACATGATTTTGGTACCGATATCACGCTACAGAGCTTGAATCCACCGATCAGAAGCTGCGGCTGGTCGGCCCGGACTCGAAAGGTCGCGACTTTGCACGGCCGAAGATGGAGGCGAAGAGCCAGAGCAAGCTCACCCGCACCCCTCCTCCCTCCTCCGCTCCCCCACCGTCCGCGCATCCGTCCACAGCCTCGCCGCCGTCGACGAGGACGCCCGCCTCCCACTCGACGCCTCCAAGCACAAGCCCCGCCGCCCCCCGCCCCCGCGCCTCCTCCCCTCCTACCCCTCGCGGCCGTCTCCGCCGCCTCCCTCCTCATCCTCCTCCACGGGGACGCCAACCTCATCCTCCTCCCCCGGTGCTCGCCGGAGCGGCGGCTGCTGCGGCGCTGGCCAGGAGGCGCGGCTGGCTCCGGTCGCTCTGGGACGTACGGCTCCGGCGGGGAGGGGCCTGCGCAAGGGCGGGAGCGAGGTCGAGTGGTTCATCGGCAGCGACGGCGACGGGGAGTCGGCCGGGAAGGGGAGGAAGGTGGGGGCGAGCGTGCGGGAAGGTGTCGAGTTTTACAGTAATGGGGATTACTATGAAGGGGAGTTCCACAAGGGGAAGTGCAATGGAAGCGGCGTCTACAACTACTTTCTGAGTGGGAGGTATGAAGGGGACTGGGTGGATGGAAGGTATGATGGGTATGGGATTGAGAACTGGGCGATGGGGAGCCGGTACCGGGGGCAGTACCGGCAAGGTGTGCGGCATGGGCACGGTGTTTACCGGTTCTACACCGGTGATAGCTACTCCGGCGAGTGGCTCAACGGGCAGAGCCATGGGTTGGGGGTGCAAACCTGCTCCGATGGGAGCTTCTACGCCGGGGAGTTCAAGTGTGGAGTCAAGCATGGGATTGGATGCTACCACTTTAGGTGATTGAATGCTCTCTTCCTTCCCTTTTAGTTGGATTTTTTTTGGCTTTTGTGGATTGCTTGTTAATAGAGCCTTTTGATTTTTTCTGAGGGATTGCTTGTTTGTTTTCCAGTTTCTCTTTGCTATCTAGATTGGTCGTTGGCAGTTTGCAGGAGTGAACAGTAGTTATGTTTTTTTGTTTTTTTTACCTTTTCACCTGGGCAAAATTTTAACCAAGTTTACTTTTTTCTTCTTTTTACTTGCTGCTAGTGCTTTTTGTGTTCTGTATACGTTCTTTCTAATTTTCGAGTAAGCATGCTCCAATGGAAGTATTGATATTTGTCGTGGTCATCGTTTTCGGCGAATTTTATCGATGGAACAGTAGTCGCTCCTTTTGAATTTGAAACTTTTGCTACTTGGTGTGATTTACAAGCTTGTCCGGTTATGATCTGCAAATATTGGGAACTAGATGCGGTGGTTAATGGAGCCTTTATGTTTAGGGAGGATCATATGATCGTCAGCATTTATGGTTTGATTGACCCTACAAAATTTACTCTCTCTGTTAAAACTGTTGGTCTTCATTTCCGTACTCGATCTGGGAAATGAAAGTGACAATTTGGTCGAAATGGTGGCAGGAACGGGGATAGATATGCTGGTGAGTACTTTGGTGACAAGGTCCATGGGTTTGGGATATACCACTTCGCCAACGGGCACTGTTACGAAGGGTCATGGTTTGAAGGCCGGAAACAGGGTTTCGGAATGTACACTTTCCGAAACGGGGACGTCAAGTGTGGTGAGTGGAGCTCTGGACTGTTGAAGAACCCACACCCACCGACTTCTGATCTAGTGCTTCGTGCCGTTCAGGTAAACACATCTGATATGACATCAGTTTTTTATATAGCATTTTTACCAGCAATTTGCTTCCTAAGTTGAATTAAGACAATAGTTAGTTCGTTGGCTTTGAGACTTAGACTTGAACTTCGGATGGTTCACCAGGCGGCCAGAGATGCTGCGGGAAGGCAATTCAAGTGCCCAGAATGGATGATCGAGTCGAGAAGGCCATCATGGCTGCCAACCGATCGGCCACTGCGGCCAGAGTTGCCGCCATTAAAGCCGTTCAAAACCGTATGGACGGGAAGTTTTGCAACATGGATGTGTGAGTTCTTTGTTCTTCCCCCGTTAAAAAGATGTATGCATACAATGAAGAAGACACCATGCCGGCCAGCAGAACTCGCTT